>CM037784.1:60443826-60456764 GCA_021229015.1 Solen grandis | reverse complement strand
TCCGCTCCATACCTCTATACCTTTTAGTTTTTAGCTCACCTGAGCATAGCTCAGGGTGAGCTATTGTGATCCCGTGAGTGTCCGTCGTGCGGCGTCAACAATTTTTAGTGATTACACTCTATCACCTTTATTTCTGAAGCAATTATCTTCAAACATTAAGACAATGTTTATGACCATAATGTCTCGATTGAGATCGATTATGGCTGAGATCCGTCAATTAGGTCAGGAGTTATGCCCCTTTTAATATTCAAAATATGCCATATTTCACGTTTTTTACACTCTAGCATCTTCATCTTTTGAGCAATCATCTTCAAACTTTATGGCAATGTTAATGACAATAAGGTCTTGATTGAGTTTGATTATGGCTGAGATGCGTCAATTAGGACAGGAGTTATGCCCCTTTAAATACTCCAAAAATGCCAGATTTCACTTTGTTTACACTCTAGCATCTTCATCTTTTGAGTAATCATCTTCAAACTTTATGGCAATGCTTATGACCATAAGGTCTCGATTGAGTTTGATTATGGCTGAGATCAGTCAATTAGGTCAGAAGTTATGCCCGTTTTAATATTCAAAAAATGCCAGATTTCATGTTGTTTACACTCTAGCATCTTCATCTTTTGAGCAATCATCTTCAAACTTATGCAATGTTATGCCATAAGTCTCGATGAGTTCGATTATGCTGAGATCGTCAATTAGGTCAGGAGTTATGCCCCTTTTAATATTAAAAAAATGCCATATTTCACTTTGTTTACACTCTAGCATCTTCATCTTTTGAGCAATCATCTTCAAACTTTATGGCAATGCTTATGACCATAAGATCTCGATTATGTTCGATTTTTGCTGAGATCCGTCAATTATGTCAGGAGTTATGCCCCTTTAATATAAAAAATGCAGATTTCCTTTGTTTACACTCTAACATCTTATCTTTTGAGCAATCATCTTCAAACTTAATGGCAATGCTTATGACCATAATGTCTCGATTGAGTCTGATTATGGCTGAGATCAGTCGATTTTAATATTAAAAAAATGCCAGATTTCATGTTTTTTACACTCTAGTATATTCATCTTTTGAGCAATCATCTTCAAACTTTATGACAATGTTTATGACCATAATGTCTCGATTGAGTTCGATTATGGCTGAGATCAGTCAATTAGGTCAGGAGTTATGCCCCTTTTAATATTCAACAAGGGTCAGGACTGCCACAAAATACGCCCATCACAGTTTGGGGACTATCAGAAATAGCTCAGAGAAACAAGCTATTGTCTCCTTAATCCCATTAGTTAATGAATGTTACTTATTAAAACAATCATGTTGAAACATTTCCATTAATTTGAAGGAAAATGTCTCTTTTGACTTATTCAAGTGTTCAAGGGCCATAACTTCTAAGTCATTCACGCGATAATGCTGAATATTGAACTCATCCGCGATTTTATGGCCATGCACATGTGTGGAAAGTTTGAAAAGAAATGGGCAAACTGTATTGAAGTTAGAGCCCAGACAATCACAATTTCAAGTATTTTGTGTACGTCAAGGGCCATAATTTAAGTCTTTCACGCAATAATGCTGGATATTGAACTCATCCGCGATATTATGGCCATGCACATGTGTGAAAAGTTTGAAAAGAAATGGGCAAACTGTATTGAAGTTAGAGCCCAGACAATCACAATTTCAAGTATTTTGTGTACGTCAAGGGCCATAACTTTTAAGTCTTTCACGCAATAATGCTGGATATCGAACTCATCCGTGATATTATGGCCATGCACATGTGTGAAAAGTTTGAAAAGGATTGGGCTAACGGTATTGAAGTTAGAGCCCGGACAATCACAATTTCAAGTATTTTGTGTACGTGAAGGGCCATAACTTCTAAGTCATTCACGCGTTAATGCTGGATATCGAACTCATCCGAGATATTATGGCCATGCACATGTGTGGAAAGTTTGAAAAGGATTGGGCAAACGGTATTGAAGTTAGAGCCCGGACAACAAATGTTCCACGCACGCCCACCCGTCCGCCGCCCGCCCGCCATGAGTGATCACATAATAGCCCATCTTAAGATGGGCGTATAAAAATGACAGATTTCACTTTGTTTACACTCTAGCATCTTCATCTTTTGAGCAATCATCTTCAACTTTATGGCAATGCTTATGACCATTATGTCTCGATTGAGTTTGATTATGGCTGAGATCAGACGATTAGGTCTGAAGTTATGCCGTTTTAATATTAAAAAAATACCAGATTTCACGTTGTTTACACTCTAGCATCTTCATCTTTTGAGCAATCATCTTCCAACTTTATGAAAATGTTTATGGCCATAATGTCTCGATTGAGTTCGATTATGGCTGAGATCCGTCAATTAGGTAAGGAGTTATGCCTCTTTAAATATTCAAAAAATGCCATATTTCACTTTGTTTACACTCTAGCATCTTCATCTTTTAAGCAATCATCTTCAAACTTTATGGCAATGCTTATGACCATAAGGTCTCGATTGAGGTTGATTATGGCTGAGATCCGTCAATTAGGTAAGGAGTTATGCCCCTTTTAATATTCAAAAAATGCCATATTTCACGTTGTTTACACTCTAGCATCTTCCTTTTTTTAGCAATCATCTTTAAACTTTATGACATTGTTAATGACCATAATGTCTCGATTGAGTTCAACTGTGGCTGAGATCAGTCGATTAGGTCAGGAGTTAAGCCCCTTTTAATATTAAAAAAATGCCAGATTTCATGTTTTTTTACACTCTCATCTTCCTTTTTTTGAGCAATCATCTTCAAACTTTATGACAATGTTTATGACCATAATGTCTCGATTGAGTTCGATTATGGCTGAGATGCGTCATTTAGGTCAGGAGTTAAGCCCCTTTTAATATTCAAAAAATGCCAGATTTCACTTTGTTTACACTCTAGCATCTTCATCTTTTGAGCAATCATCTTCAAACTTTATGGTAATGCTTATGACCATAATGTCTCGATTGAGTCTGATTATGGCTGAGATCCGTCACTTAGGTCAGGAGTTAAGCCCCTTTTAATATTCAAAAAATGCCAGATTTCACTTTGTTTACACTCTAGCATCTTCATCTTTTGAGCAATCATCTTCAAACTTTATGGTAATGCTTATGACCATAATGTCTCGATTGAGTTCGATTATGGCTGAGATCGGTCAATTAGGTCAGGAGTTAAGCCCCTTTTAATATTCAAAAAATGCCAGATTTCACTTTGTTTACACTCTAGCATCTTCATCTTTTGAGCAATCTTTTTTAAACTTTAAGACAATGTTTAATGCCCATAATCTCGCAATCGGGTTCAATTATAACTGATATTGACTAGTAAATTTAGGAGTTATGCCCTTTTCACCATAAAAAAGCCAGATTTCACTTTAACACTCTAGCATCTTTATTTCTAAAGCAATCATCTTTCCTGGTGAGCGATCAAGGGCCATCTTGGCCCTCTTGTTTCATGAATCTTGCCTAAAATATATATCTAATTGAGACGATGTGCAGAACTTAGGCTGCAGTCATGTTGGCTTAAGGTCAAGGTCACACTTGAGGGTCATGTGTTTGAACCTTCTATTTCCTTACAATTTCATATCCGCTCCATATCTCCTATACCCCTTGAAGGATTTTAATGAAACTTGCCTCAAATGTAAACCTAGTTGAGACGATGTGCAGAACACAGGTGGCAGCCATGCAGGGTTAAGATCACACTAGAAGGTTTATGTGTTTGAACCTTCAATTTTGTGTCCACTCCATATCTCCTATACCCCTTTTAGTTTTTTCATGAATCTTGCCTCAAATATGTATCTAATTGAGACGATGTGCAGAACAAAAGTTGCAGTCATGTCGACTCAAGGTCAAGGTCACACTTGAGGGTCATGTGTTTGATCCTTCTATTTCCTTACAATTTCATGTCCGCTCCATAACTCCTATACTCCTCGAAGGATTTTAATGAAACTTGCCTCAATTATAAACCAAATTGAGACGATGTGAAGAACACAGGTGACAGTCATGATGGCTCAAGTTCATGGTCACATTTGATGGTTCAGTGTTCATTTCTGGATATTTTTGTTTCCATGCTATATTTTCTGAACAACGGAAAGTTTTTCAAAAGTCAACTACATTAAAATGTTGGCAGAAGCAGGGCATTTTCCAAAAAGGTTCCTGGTAACCCTTTTTTGGGTTTTAAAAAACCAGGGTTTAACCTAAGTTTTTGGTTTCCCTTTAAAATTTTATAAACATATTTTTTAAATAGGAAAAAAAAGGGTCTCCCAGGTTCCCGGAAAACCCCTTTTTTTTTCTTTGGAAACCCGAGGTAACTTAATTTCCCCCCAGGTTCCCTTTAAGATTTATACAAAAAGTATGAAAAAAGGTAGTGCATTTTCCAGGTTACGGGGTAACCCTTCTTTGTCTTTGGTAACCAGAGGTAATCGGGGTTACCCAGGTTACCTAAGATTATATACATAGTTTTTAAGTATGAAAAAAAGGTAGTGCATTTTCCAGGTTACTGGTAACCCTTCTTTGTCTTTGGTAACCAGAGGTAACCTCAGGTTACTCCAGGTTACCTAAGATTATATACATAGTTTAAGTATGAAAAAAGGTAGTGCATTTTCCAGGTTTGTCTTTGTAACCAGAGGTAACCTCAGGTTACCCCAGGTTACCTAAGATTATATACATAGTTTTTAAGTATGAAAAAAAGGTAGTGCATTTTCCAGGTTACTGGTAACCCTTATTTGTCTTTGGTAACCAGAGGTAACCTCAAGTTACTCCAGGTTACCTAAGATTATATACATAGTTTTTAAGTATCAAAAAAGGTAGTGCATTTTCTAGGTTACTGGTAACCCTTATTTGTCTTTGGTAACCAGAGGTAACCTCAGGTTACCCCAGGTTACCTAAGATTATATACATAATTTTAAGTATGAAAAAAAGGTAGTGCATTTTCCAGGTTACTGGTAACCCTTATTTGTCTTTGGTAACCAGAGGTAACCTCAGGTTACCCCAGGTTACCTAAGATTATATACATAATTTTTTAAGTATGAAAAAAAGGTAGTGCATTTTCAGGTTACTGGTAACCCTTATTTGTCTTTGGTAACCAGAGGTAACCTCAGGTTACTCCAGGTTACCTAAGATTATATACATAGTTTTTAAGTATGAAAAAAGATAGGGCATCTCCCAGGTTACTGGTAACCCTTCTTTGTCTTTGGTAACCAGAGGTAACATCAGGTTACTCCAGGTTACCTAAGATTATATACATAGTTTTTAAGTATGAAAAATAATAGGGCATCTCCCAGGTTACTGGTAACCCTTCTTTGTCTTTGGTAACCAGAGGTAACCTCAGGTTACTCCAGGTTACCTAAGATTATATACATAGTTTTTAAGTATGAAAAAAAAGGTAGTGCATTTTCCAGGTTATTGGTAACCCTTCTTTGTCTTTGGTAACCAGAGGTAACCTCAGGTTACTCCAGGTTACCTTAGATTATTAATCCCCCGCCGCGAAGCGGGAGGGGGGTTATAGGAGTGCCCTTCGTCCGTCCGTCAGTCCGTCCGTCAGTCCGTCAGTGTGTCCGAAACATTTTCGTGTCCGCTCCATATCTCATGAACGCTGGGATACATTTTCTTCAAACTCAGCTAAAGTGTTAACCTCATTGAGCTGATGTGCAGAAGGCATGAGGCGGTCACGCTGGCTCAAGGTCAAGGTCATACTTGAAGGTCAAATGTTATTTTCGTGTCCGCTCCATATCTCATGAACGCTTGGACACATTTTCTTCAAACTCGACTAAAATGTTAACCTCATTGAGCTGATGTGCAGAAGGCATGAGGCGGTCACGCTGGCTCAAGGTCAAGGTCATACTTGAAGGTCAAATGTTTTTTGTGTCCGCTCCATATCTCATGAACGCTTGGACACATTTTCTTCAAACTCAGCTAAAATGTTAACCTCACGGTCATACTTGAAGGTCAAATGTTTTTTGTGTCCGCTCCATATCTCATGAACGCTTGGATACAGTTTCTTCAAACTCGGCTAAAATGTTAACCTCATTGAGCTGATGTGCAGGAGGCATGAGGCGGTCACGCTGGCTTAAGGTCAAGGTCATCCTTGAAGGTCAAATGTTTAAGCCTCCACTTTTTCATATCTCATATCTCGTGATTTATTGTATTCGGTAAATAATAGTATGTCATGTTCACAATCATACAAATTATGTCATGATATATAAAGTTTTTAATTGAGTTAAAACATGTATTTTGTGGTTACCTAACACATCCTATACTTCATTGATGTTCACTGTTTGTATGTTTCCCATGTAAAACTTGTCAGTAAACTTTTAATATATGTGCCTCCGAATTCTGAGATTCATACATAACTCCGGAAAGTTAAATTGTCTTAAACTGATCTTCTATGTCTGCTACAACCATGCCAGGTTAAGGTGAACATAATCCTATGACCAAACAAATTCTAATATTTGGTCAGCGGCGGGGGATATAGCTGTCCTTTGGACTGCCTTGTATACATAGTTTTTAAGTATGAAAAAAGATAGGGCATCTCCCAGGTTACTGGTAACCCTTCTTAGTCTTTGGTAACCAGAGGTAACCTCAGGTTACCCCAGGTTACCTAAGATTAGATACATAGTTTGTAAGTACAAAAAGGATAGGATGGAAAACCCTGTCGGGTTTTGAACCCACGTGATAAGGGACTGAGTGAATCTTTAAGTCAGGGACTTCTCGGCCAATCTATGATTACCCATCTTTGTTGTTTGTAACCAGAAGTATGAAAAAAAGATAGGGCATCTCCGAGGTTACTGGTAATCATTCTTTGTCATTTGTAAGAAAACTGCCTTTTCTATTATGCTTGTAGAGATGTGTTTGGATCAAATGCTTAAAAGAAACTGTTGAATACAGGCTTATCTTGGAATAAGATAACCTAAGGGATCAAAGTATTATCCTTCACTATATCATGCTTAATAGTTTAAATAATAAACTAAAAACATGGATATGTTTTGTATTTAAATAGTTAGATATCTTTCTTAAATCAAGTGAAGAGATGTAAAGAGAATGTTGGCAAAAAAACTTGAATATGGACATATATTTGAATGCTAGAGTCTCAGACACTGGTCAACATGGTGGGTGTTGCTGGAATTGTTATGTTTTTCGTGATGATCATGGGGATGGGTGTATAACAGTGAGAACAGGACAAAGAGTAATGAAGGCAAAGAGTACAGTCATATCATTTAATTTTCAATATTTTTAAACAGTAGAATATTACTAAATATACACAGGATTTTCTTTAAGAGGCAGATTTAATTGTAAAATTTTTTTACTTGGCCTGCTAAAATTTGTCAACTTGTAAAAAAGTGGGAAGAAATGTGAGAAAATGAATAGAAAACGTAGGACCCCTGTATCCTTCAGTATCAAATTAGCCTATTACTCTGATCCTTAAGGAAAACCTTTTATATATATATATAGCAGCATTGTGTCAACAACCTGTCATTAATAAAGTAAATAATAGGTATTCCTACAATTACCACCAGTAGTCTCTGTCAAGGCCATATAGAATAAAATCACGTGTACATAATCTGAAGCAATGCCTATAAAAATTTCAATAACATGTGTTTACAATAACATACAAAATAACATACAAGAGATAACTACATATATACAAACTGATATTTCCAACATCTGCAAACAAATGAGTAAGCAAGTATTACAACAGCTTATACAAAGAACTTCCTTTTTCAAATTGTTACATTGCTAAAACTGTTCATGTACATTTATATTTGATGTATATTCATCTGAGTTGATGAGCAGGCCCTAAGCCAGTCGGGATGAACCATACATACTTTTAGTCATATGAGTCAGTTTAAACAATTCCATGAAAGGATAACGTTGCAAAATTTTGAATACATATTACGAAGTATAAATGTATGTGTACAAAAATTAATAATGATTACTAGGCATTTGGAACTTGCAACTGGATTTCTTTCGTTTGTAAAAACTTGCATACAATATATACATCTATTTCATTGAAAATGGTTTCCTGAGACATATTCAAGCCATTTTTTTTTTTATTTCCATTTTAGTATCAAACTATCTTACTTCACACTTTCTTACAGTTCTCGCTACACTTCCAATTCTCATCTCCCCTTTCAATTCTCACATACTCACTCCTACTCACTTTCTTGCATGCACTATGAAACCATTGCTTGCACACTTAGCATTCAACCCATGACTGGGTTTTCCTCCCTGTCTTAAAAAAAAAACTCCACATTCCTCCCTAGAATCCTTTTCTGTTTGCTGCAGTGTCTGTAGATGGATTTGCCACATTTTTAGATTCTGAAACAGATAAAAAAAACTGATAAAAATAAATCTTATATTATCAGTACCATAACAACTCAATCATTAATGTTTATTTTGAGTCATAAACATCCCAAAAACACATCGATTTTTTTTCCTAGTCCAGGATTACTATCAGTTTTCTTGTGTGTTAGTAAACATCATACACATACCTATTAATCCATATACTATACGTTTCTTTTTGATAATAATAAAGATTTATTTGTGGCTAAACTTAAATCTTATTTATTTTCATTAAGTACATTGTATTACATAGTAAGTTTTATTTACATTTCTTCCGGATTGTTCCTGGAAAGTGCAACAAAAATTGTTTATTCTAACGTCATTATTACTGAGGGTTGTCAAAATCAAGCACATATACAGTCTCAGAACCCTTATCTATCTGCTGTTTGGACCAATATGTCATTTGTTATCATCTGCATGTTGTCCTTGATTGCCAATTAATGGTACATGTACAGACCCCCTCCCACCTGAGCCCATTCCATCCCAAAAACTTGTGATTATGGTAATTTGTTATATACAAGTCAATCATTCTTGTTATGCCTTTAACAATTAGTAAAAATTTAAATAATGATTACAGAAGTACTGTCATCACACTCTTTTTTTTTTGCAATTCTGGTACTCTTTTTTGATATTTATATTGCTTGATCAAGTATACATTTAGTACCTGCTTTTGCTGTAGAAACTTCGCCATGTCGTTCAATTCCCTCTCAGTCACTCTCCGTCGTTTTGCTGATGAGTTGATGTCTGTTTCTACTGCATGGGGACTGACCTCCTTAGTTGGTAAGATGACCTCCTCCGCTGGTTGGGTAGAGCCCTTCTCTGCAGCCTCCTCCGTCATTAGGACTTCCTCAGTTGGTGGGGTTAGGATCTCTTCTGCAGATGGGGTGGAGACCTCCTCAGTCGAGATAAGAACCTCCTCTGCAGATGGGGTAGAGGCCTCCTCAGTCAGCGTGATGAGGGCTGCAGATGTAGCATTTGCCAGGAAATACCAGGGGTTTCAGCTTCAGGTGTGTTCTCTGAGAGAAGTCTCATGAGTTCTGAAAATAAAGAGAAATTGAATTTGAGTTGGTCAATAATGGATAATAAATTAATCAGAACATACATCTATATGTATTAAGAAATCTAAATTGCTCTTGAGTTGCTTCACTCAAAATTGTATTATTATTTATAAAATTCTCAGAAAAAGATACATCTTTTCATTTGTTTTTACTAAAATACTTCAAATGTTTTAGCTCTTTTTTTATAGTAGTGTACTATTTTATCAAAGTGTCGATATCTTACCTGTCCAGGAGTCTTTGTCAATGTCATCAACTCTGACATGACACATCTTTCTTGCCTTCCCCCTAACCTTGGTTGCCTTATTCTTCTGACATATGTAGGGTTGTTGTTGAACAAAGGTCAGGACTGATGGCCAGAACTGTGCCACTCTTAATGATAAACATTGATTTTACTTGAGACTTTCTGAAATGATAAATTTAAGTGTGTATTATATACATCCATCTCCATTTGTCTTTCATTGATTATCATTGCATGTGTGATACAAGCTGGCTTCACATTTTAAGATGTTTATGCAAAAAGACAAATGACTGTAAGACATATGGAGAAACAAACAGACAAAGAACATTCTTTGTTCAAGCAACCAACTAGCTGAAAAATATGCTATATACTTTGGGACATTCTAGCTGTCTGAATGCAGTTTCAGGATTTCAGTTGGTTGCAAAAACCCGTAAGTCAATAAATAATCACTTACGTCCATTCGCACATTTCTTAGAAATGAACTCCTGTCTTCTACTACTGCTGGGACTGTTTCTGTCCTACTACTCAAGATACTTCTGTAGTATGGGCCAATGACACTGTCTAGGTAGCCAGTTACATGCAGCATGTAGTCTGGCCTGTCTGCCAGGGTCAGGACCTGAAAGAAACCAGAATTATGTGTAATTACTTTGTAATGTAACAGCTGAAATATTCTGTCATTTTCAAGAGCAGATAACTCAATATTTTGGGCTAGCAGTGCAATGCTTCTTGCAGTTTCACCTAGCTGTAGTGTACTGTACTGTATTCTCTGTCACTGTGTACAAGTTCTATGCAGTTTTATACTGAAGTTGCAGATGGTTTTTCAAGAAAAGCACATAATGATTATTTGCTGAAGCAAAGCGAAAATTCTATTGAACAGTTTTTAACTTTCTCATAATGACTCTGAATGAAAGCAAATAAGGTTTTAGTGGCTTCAAGAATTTATCTGCTCTTGATAATGACAAAAAGGGCAAAAACTCACTTCCAGGGCAGATAATTCAAAATTAGACCCTCAATCTGTTTCTAGTGTAACTTTCTATAAATTATCAAAGACTAGTTTTAATAATCATTGTTTGCCTTCATAGAAAAATAAGGCATTATACACCTAGTCCAGTAAGCATAAACATCTACCGTGAGTGTATAACCTTATCCCGCTTTTTTACATCATGAATAAGAACTGATTCGAACTTCATAACAATAATTAATCTTATCACTTAAAGTAAACATTTTTTTGCTTGTGTTAACAATAAGATATGTACCTGTCTGCAGATGAGCAAATTGAAGGCAATCCCCCCAAGAATCCGAATGTCTGCATCTAACTTTAAGGTCTTCACCTCCTCAAAAACTTCATCCGCGTCTAACTTCAGCAGTTGCTGCATTACTGCTGGGAAAGATGCTGATGCAGCCTTGGCCTTCTCTTCTAGCTTCCTGGCACCTCCAGCCTCCTTCTTCTTCTTTGAACTTTCACATACAGGAGAAACTATCCGGCTGAAGTACCTGTGCAAAAATAGTAATTCTTAGTCATGATGCAGTAATAAAGGTAGATTACGTATAAGTTTATCTTGCATTATATAAACATTCAAAAAAATGATGTGAGGTAAATGGGCTTTTTGCCCAATAAAAAGTTGCACATAAGCTCTGAGTCATAGTAATTTTTTAAGGAATTCTGCATTCACTGAAACCAGTTTTAATTTGATGTGTTCCATAGCATTTATAAATAATGTTATTTGTGTGAACAGTCTTGGCTACTGAGTTTTTAGATTGTTTGCTCAAGAATTGGAAGGGCAATGGGTTTCATTCCGAGCAGCAACATACCAAAGTCATAAAGAGGGTTAATTTTTGTTCCCTTTCTTTTCTGTGTGATTTTATAAATATATTGTAAAACTGTAATATTTTTGGTGGTGACAATTGTTGGGGTTTCTCATTATGGTGATTAGCAAAAAAATCAACTTACTTCATCATGTCACTTAGATTGAAATTTGCGGTGACAAGGCATCCTGTGATTGGCATTCTAGTCTCCACATCTATTTTCCCCCTCACTGCAGAGTTACCCAGATCAACTGCAAGTTGTGACACCTCATCCGGAGTGCTTGGGTCATCCCAAACAAATGGCATTGATGATCCAGTGGGCCATCGCTGTCACATATGGCAATGTGCACCCGAGAAATTTCAATATTCAAAATGAGTGTATAGCAATAAAAAACAAACAAAAAAACATAAATTTTTGACACTCTCCAAGCATATTCTAGATCCTATTGTAGGCGGTTAGATGCCAAATATTTTGAATGTTTTCAGCCAGAGAGTTTAGAAGACAGACTAGAGCCAGGACAATACAAAATGCCTTTCCATATACATTATTAATTTTACTTTTGGAAGGAAGTGTAACATGATTACAGAATGGATATTTCGTTATTCTTAACTAATCTCCTGGGAACATAAACAGCAAATAAAACTGTAAATACATACCGTGACGCAACTGCCGTCCTTGGGCACCCCTTTAGCCAAGCTCCACAGAAAGCAATCAGGGTCTTCCCCACCATTGGGTCGCCAAAAAGTACTGGAAGATTAAAGTGGGCTGAGACATTCAATCTGCCAACAGTACATGTTGAGGCCATACATGGCAGACCAAGCCATGCATGCCACTCCAAAGACCTCTTCTCCAAGACAAAGAATGGCCTCATCTAGAAAGTCTGTCAGTGGCTGCAGAGATGTCGGTCCTTCAATGAACCTCTCCATTTCTGACCTCGGAGAGAATTTCCCCATCCAGACATAGGGAGTGTCATCTATGCTGCCCTGAAAAATTTATTACAGTTACTTAATTCTTGATTTTGAACAGATATTCAATACACACAGTTTTTTCACTTAGAGTGTTGTTTCCTTCACTCTAAGACATGCAGATATAGCAAAATTGTCAGATTAGCAATTCAGTAGACTTTTTCCCATTTCCCATGTTATGATTAACAGAATAATATTAAATATTTTTTTAATACAGATAAAAAGACCAGCAAATGCCAACACTGCACTTTAATGAAAAACAGGTTATGGAAAATAAATTTTAATAATACAATAAAAAACAAGGCAGTCCAAAGGACAGCTATATCCCCCGCCGCTGGCCAAATATTAGAATTTGTTTGGTCATAGGATTATGTTCACCTTAACCTGGCATGGTTGTAGCAGACATAGAAGATCAGTTTAAGACAATTTAACTTTCCGGAGTTATGTATGAATTCAGAATTCGGAGGAATTATTAAAAATTTAGACAAGTTTTAATGGAAAAAGTACAAAAAAATGAACATCAAA
>CM037784.1:60405245-60443726 GCA_021229015.1 Solen grandis | reverse complement strand
ATCTAAATCAGGTTTCAAATGTTTGAGTTATTAGCAAAACAGTGATTACATGCATTGCGCCCCCTAGTGGCTAAATCAGAAATAAATGTGAAAAGTTTGACCAATTAGGCACATGTTCAGATAAAGATGACTCCATGACCAAACTTTCATAGCTGTAGCTTTTTCTATCTGCCGTAGGCTGGACACAAAAATGGGTGGAATTGGAAAAATAATAAAAACTAGAATCGCAATCGCGATATCATCGGTTTTCGCAAAAGCAATTCCATTAAGTTCACGAGTCGCATGATTCGAAAAACATTTCTTCGTTCAATGGCTTGTTTATAATGTTAACAGCGATCTTTCAAACACTTTTGTCGCAATGTTTGACTTTTTACCCAAAAGAAGATTTTTTGTAGTCGCGATATCATCGGTTTTCATGAAAGCAATTCCATTCAGTTCACGAGTCGCATGATTCGAAAAACATTTCTTCGTTCAAGTGCTTGTTGATACTGTTAACAGTGATCTTTGAAACGTTTCTGTCGCAATGTTTAAGCAGACTTTTTACCCAATAAAGTATTGTTGAGTAATACCTGTCAGTTATGAAATCGCGATATCATCAGTTTTCATGAAAGCAATTCCATTCAGTTCATGAGTCGCATGATTCGAAAAACATATTTCTTCGTTCAATGGCTTGTTGAATACTGTTAACAGTGATCATTCAAACATTTTTGTCGCAATGTATAATCAGACTTTTTACCAAGAAGAATACTTTTGAGTATTACCTGTCTGTTGTGTAGTTGTAAACTTGAAAACATTTTTTACGGACTTCGGGTACTGCAATGTTATATGTGTGTTTTGCTTTATGATGGAGACAAATGACAATTGTATTCGATAAACAACAATTGCAAACGACAAACAACAGTATAAAATGACACACGACAATGCAATATGCCAGTCAACACTATTACGAACAACTGTTGCATTGAATTACTATCATTTTTATGAAATATCGCATTATCTTTTTTGTGTCATTTCAAATTGATGTCACCGAAGAACAGAATGCAAAAGAAATCGTATAAAAATCAGACTTCATTTTTTTTTAAATTATTAATAGTGATTTCAAGCTAATCGCCCCAAGCGGCAAAATGAGAACCAAAACTGATTAAAATTTTACTATTAGGTACCTAGCAATGCAGCAAATGGTTCAATCAAGTATACAAGTCGCACTATTCCCTTATATATCACAATTTGAAGCATAAAAACTGATTTACAATTATTCTAAAGAGGATCAAACCTTGGACTGCCGAAAAATGACCAAATCAAGTCCGATCTTCAAAAACTAAACACAAATGGAAAGGGCTATTCAAGAACTAAAACTTTTGTTCATATACTTTCAATGAAATATTTTTTGTTTTGGAGCTATTTGGAGCCGAAAAAAAAACATAATAATAATTGGTATATGACCTTGACCTTTGCATATTATGCTTGATTTTTTTCTATGAATTTATTTGTTTTATAAAAATGCATAAACAGTGAAATAATGATGAAGATTGAACAAAAAATAAAGTCAGGAGCAGCGAAAAAGAGGAAACGTATGGATATACAATTGTTTGATAAGAGGATCAAACTTTGGACTGTGGTCATTTGATCAAATGAAGTCCGATCTTCAAAATCCAAAGACCAATGAAAAGATCTCTTCACAGACTAAAACTTTTGTTCATATACATTCTATAAAATATTTTTAGATTTTGAGGTATTTTATGCCGATAAAAATAATAATAATTGGTATATGACCTTGACCGTTGCATATTATGGCTGATTTTTTTTCCATGATTTTATTTGTTTTATAAAAATTCATTAACAGTGAAAAAATGATGAAGATTGAATAAAAAATAAAGTCAGGAGCTGCAAATAACATTAAAAGTCATGCTTTGAAAATGTTGACTTTTCGAAAATATTGGTAAAGTTTGACCGCATACTGTGGACAAACCATGCATTTCTCAAAATCGCCACACTATATATTTTGTGCGTATATGTCTTGCGAATCATATGCAACAAACAAAATTCTCCTATCTCATTCCTGAAAGACGTGGATAAATTTTTCGCAGACCTACCCTCATTTCACAGTTTTTTCGAGATTCGAACATTCAACCTCCTGTAGCACGAAAGATATATATACGCAACTTTTTGAAAACTATCATATTTTATTAAGTAACTGACAAGGAACGCAATGCAAAAAACCGCATTTCAATCGGACTTCAAATAACAGAGTTATTAGCCCTTAGTCACTTTTACAAAACGCCCCCTAGCGGCAAAATTAAGACAAAAATGAAAATTTTCTCGACGTTAGGATCAAATTCAGATCCTAGGACAAAACTGGTAAAAAAATCAGAACTGTGACTGTTTCCTATCTTGTTGATATGCCGTTCACAAAAAAGAGACGGAAAAATAATAATAAAAAAAAAAAAAATAAAACAGAAGAAGAACAATAGGTTTTCGCAAGCGATGCGAAAACCTAAAAAAAAAAAAAAAAGAAACAGAAGAAGAACAATAGGTTTTCGCACTGCGATGCGAAAACCTAAAAATAAAACAGAAGAAGAACAATAGGTTTTCGCACTGCGATGCGAAAACCTAATAACTAGAATCGCTATCGCGATATCATCGATTTTCGCAAAAGCAATTTCATTCAGTTCACGAGTTGCATAATTCGAAAACCATATTTCTTCGTTCACTCGCTTGTCAAATAGTACTAATAATGATATTTCAAACATTTTGTCGCAATGTTTAAACAGACTTTTTACCCAGTAGAAAATTTTTGAGTATTAACTGTAAGTTATGTAGTCGCAAACTTGAAAACCTTTTTAACCGAATTCAGTTAGTGCCGCGTTAGATGTGTGTGTTACTTTATGATGGCGACAAACGACATTTGTAATCGATAAACAACAATTGCAAACGACACACACGAGTATAGAATGACAAACGATAATGCCACTTGACACGCGACATTATTACGAACTAATGAAATATCACATGAAGTGTTGAGTGTCGTTTCAAATTGCTGTCACCAAGGAAGTGAATGCAAAAAAAAAAAAAAAAAAAAAAAAAAAAATGGCACAAAATTCAGATTTCAATTTTTTTAGTTATAAAGAGTGATTTCAAGCCAAGCGCCCCATAGCGGCCAAATGAGAAACAAAATTTATTTAAATTATACTATAAGGTACCTAGTAATGCAGCAAATAGTTCAATCAAGTATACAAGTCGCACTAGTCAAACATTCTATTTCTTATAAATCACAATTTGAAGCATAAAAACTGATTTACAGTTATTCCAAAAAAGGATCAAAATTTTGACTGCCGTAAAATGACCAAATCAAGTCCGATCTTCGAAAATTAAACATCACTGGAAAGACCTCTTCAAGAACTAAAACTTTTGTCCATATACTCTTAATGAAATATTTTTAGTTTTGGACCTATTTGGGTCCGAATAAAAACACAATAATCGTAATATGACCTTGACCGCTTCATTTTTTTTAAAAGATTTTAATTGTGAGGTACTTTGAAACATAACAATACATAAGGTATGAATATATCAAGAACAATGGACAAAAAATAAGTCAAGAGCGACAAAAAACATGTTTTTGAAATTTTATATTTTCCTATATTTTAGTGAAGTTTGACCGTTTCTAGTGGACTTAACATCACTGGAAAGTGCTCTTTAAGAAATAAAACTTTTGTTAATATACTTTCAATGAAATATTTTTTGTTTTGGAGCTATTTGGAGCCAAATAAAAACACATTAATCGTAATATGCCCTTGAACTTTGCAATTTCTTTTACCTTTTTAATTGTGAGGTCCTTTCAGACATAACAATACATAACTTGTGAAAATATCATGAAGAATGAACAAAAAATAAAGTCAGGAGCGACAAAAACATGTTTTAGAAAGTTTGATTTGTCCTAAAATTTAGTGAAGTTTGACGATTTCTAGAGGACAAACCATGCATTTCTTAAATTCGCCACCCCATATATTTTGTGCGTTTATGTCTTGCAAATCATTTGCAGCAAACAGAATTCTTCTATCTGATCTCTAACAAAAATGGATAGGTTTTTCGTAGACCTACCCTCATCTGCACAGTATTTTGCGAGGTTCGAACTTTCAACCTTCCGTTAGTAGCTCAAAAAGTTTTAGCCACTCATCCACTCATACCTAGAAACTATCATACTTTATTAGGCTATCAACAAGGAACACAATGCAACAAACCGCATATGGATCAGACTTCAACATTTTGAATTATAAGTAGAAAAGTGCTTTCATGCGATGCGCCCCCTAGCAGCAAAATGAGAAAAAAAAAATTGATTAAAATTTTACCATTAGGTACCTAGCAATGTGGCAAATAGTTCAATTAAATATACAAATCGCACTAGTCGAACATTCTATTTCTTATACATCACATTTTGAAGCATAAAACCTGATTTACAATTATTCCAAAAAAGGATCAAACTTTGGACTGCCGTAAAATGACCAAATCAAGTCCGATCTTCAAAATCTAAACATCATTAGAAAGAACTTTTCTGAAACTAAATCTTTTGTTCATATATTTTTTATGAATTGTTTTTTGATTTTGAACTATTTCAAGCCGAATTGATATACAATTATCCTAATATGACCTTGACCTTTACCATTAATTTTTTACTTTTTATATTGTGTGACACTTAAGATCATAGTTTTACATTAAATGTAAAAATTTCATAGAAATTGAACTAAAAATAAAGTCAGGAGCTGAAAAAAATCTTAACAGTCATGCTTTGAAAATGTTGATTTTTCGAAAATTTGGTTAAGTTTGACCGCGTACTGTGGACAAACCATGCATTTCCCGAATTCGCCACCCCATATATTTTGTGCGTATATGTCTTGCAAATCATATGCAACAAACAAAATTCTTTTATCTCAATTCCAATAAAAATGGGCACTTTTTTTGTAGACCTACCCTCTTTTTCACTGTTTTTTGCGAAGTTCGAACTTTCAACCTTCCGTAGTCAAAAAGTTTTATATACGCAGATTTTTAAAACCTATCATATTTGATTAGGCGTTTGACAAGGAACACAATGCAAAAAAACACATCTGAATCGAACCTCAAATAACAGAGTTATTAGCATTTGTTAATTTTTTTCAAAGCGCCCCCTAGCGGCAAAAATAAGACAAAAATGAAAATTTTCTCAACGTTAGGATCAAGTTCAAATAAAACTGCATAAACAGTGAAATAATGATGAAGATTGAACAAAAAATAAAGTCAGGAGCAGCAAAAAAGAGGAAACATGTGGATATTCAATTGTTTTATAAGAAGATCAAATTTGGACTGTGGTCATTTGATCAAATGAAGTCCGATCTTCAAAAACTAAACACCAATGGAAAGAACTCTTCACAGACTAAAACTTTTGTTCATATACTTTCTATAAAATATTTTTAGATTTGGAGCTATTTTATGCCGATATAAATAATACTAATTGGTATATGACCTTGACCTTTGCATATTATGCTTGGTTTTTTTTTCTATGATTTTATTTGTTTTATAAAAATGCATAAACAGTGAAATAATGATGAAGATTGAACAAAAAATAAAGTCAGGAGAAGCAAAAAAGAGGAAACATATGGATATTCAATTATTTGATAAGAGGATCAAACTTTGGACTGTGGTCATTTGATCAAATGAAGTCCGATCTTCAAAAACTAAACACCAATGGAAAGAACTCTTCACAGACTAAAACTTTTGTTCATATACTTTCTATAAAATAATTTTAGATTTGGAGCTATTTTATGCCGATATAAATAATAATAATTGGTATATGACCTTGACCTTTGCATATTATGCTTGATTTTTTTTCTATGATTTTATTTGTTTTATAAAAATGCATAAACAGTGAAATAATGATGAAGATTGAACAAAAAATAAAGTCAGGAGAAGCAAAAAAGAGGAAACATATGGATATTCAATTATTTGATAAGAGGATCAAACTTTGGACTGTGGTCATTTGATCAAATGAAGTCCGATCTTCAAAAACTAAACACCAATGGAAAGAACTCTTCACAGACTAAAACTTTTGTTCATATACTTTCTATAAAATAATTTTAGATTTGGAGCTATTTTATGCCGATATAAATAATAATAATTGGTATATGACCTTGACCTTTGCATATTATGCTTGATTTTCTTCCTATGACTTTATTTGTTTTATTAAAATGAATAAACAGTGAAATAATGATGAAGATTGAACAAAAAGTAAAGTCAGGAGCAGCAAAAAAGAGGAAACATATGGATATTCAATTATTTGATAAGAGGATCAAACTTTGGACTGTGGTCATTTGATCAAATGAAGTCCGATCTTCAAAAACTAAACACCAATGGAAAGAACTCTTCACAGACTAAAACTTTTCTTCATATACTTTCTATAAAATAATTTTAGATTTGGAGCTATTTTATGCCGATATAAATAATAATAATTGGTATATGACCTTGACCTTTGCATATTATGCTTGATTTTTTTTTCTATGATTTTATTTGTTTTATAAAAATGCATAAACAGTGAAATAATGATGAAGATTGAACAAAAAATAAAGTCAGGAGCAGCAAAAAAGAGGAAACATATGGATATACAATTGTTTGATAAGAGGATCAAACTTTGGACTGTGGTCATTTGATCAAATGAAGTCCGATCTTCAAAAACTAAACACCAATGGAAAGATCTCTTCATAGACTAAAACTTTTCTTCATATACTTTCTATAAAATATTTTTAGATTTGGAGCTATTTTGTGCCGATAAAAATAATAATAATTGGTATATGACCTTGACCTTTACATATTATGCTTGATTTTTTTTCTTTGATTTTATTTGTTTTATAAAAATGCATAAACAGTGAAATAACGATGAAGATTGAACAAAAAATAAAGTCAGGAACAGCAAACAAGTGGAAACATATGGATATACAATTGTTTGATAAGAGAATCAAACTTTGGACTGTGGTCATTTGATCAAATGAAGTCCGATCTTCAAAAACTAAACATTAATGGAAAGATCTCTTCACAGACTAAAACTTTTGTTCATATACTTTCTATAAAATATTTTTAGATTTGGAGCTATTTTATGCCGATATAAATAATAATAATTGGTATATGACCTTGACCTTTGCATATTATAGGTGATTTTTTTTCTATGATTTTATTTGTTTTATAAAAATGCATTAACAGTGAAAAAATGATGAAGATTGAATAAAAAATAAAATCAGGAGCTGCAAATAACCTTAAAAGTCATGCTTTTAAAATGTTGATTTTTCGAAAATATTGGTTATGTTTGACCGCGAACTGTGGACAAATCATGCATTTCTCAAAATTGCCACACCATATATTTTGTGCGTATATGTCTTGCAAATCATATGCAACAAACAAAATTCCCCCCTCTCATCTCTGAATAAAATGGGGACTTTTTTCGTAGACCTACCCTCATTTCACCGTTTTTTCGAGATTCGAACATTCAACCTCCTGTAGCACGAAAGTTTTATATACGCAATTTTTTTGTAACTATCATATTTTATTAAGTTTCTACCAAGGAACACAATGCAAAAAAACGCATTTGAATCGGACCTCAAATAACAGAGTTATTAGCCCTTAGTAACTTTTACAAAACGCCCCCTAGAGGCAAAACTAAGACAAAAATGAAAATTTTCTCAACGTTAGGATCAAATTCAGATCATAGGACAAAAGTGGTAAAAAAATCAGAAATGTGACTTTTTTCTATCATGGTGATATGCCGTTCACAAAAAAAGGTTAAAAAAAATATAAAAAAAAAAAAAAATAAAACAGAGAAAACAATAGGTTTTCGCAAGCGATGCGAAAACCTAATAAAAACTAGAACCGCAAAGCGGCATCTTGGTTTTCGCTTTTAACTTGACTAGTAAGAGTACTGGTTTCAACTGCAGACATAATTGATTGATATGAACTTTATTCGAATATTTTTGTAAATTGATCAAATGAAGTCCGATCTTCAAAAACTAAACATCATTAGAACGATCTTTTCACGAACTAAAACTTTTGTTCATACACTTTTCATAAATATTTCTAGATTTGAAGCTATTTTGTGCAGATAAAATAAAATAATCGGTATTATGACCTTGACCTTTGCATATTTTCATCGTTATTTACTATGAGTTTTTTTGTATTATTTTAAATGTATATACAATGAAAAAATGATGAAGATTGAACAAAAATAAAGTCAGGAGCTGCAAAATAGAAGAAATTTTTAATTGTTTGATAAAAGGATCAAACTTTGGACTATGGTCATTTGATCAAATGAAGTCCAAATTTCAAAAACTAAACACCAATGGAAAGATCTCTTCACAAACTAAAACTTTTGTTCATATACTTTCTATAAAATATTTCTAGATTTGAAGCTATTTTGTGCCGATAAAAATAATCGGTATTATGACCTTGACCTTTGCATATTTTCATTGTTATTTACTATGAGTTTATTTGTATTATTTAAATGCATAAACAGTTAAAAATGATGAAGATTGAACAAAAAATAAAGTCAGGATCTGCAAAAAAGAGGAAACATACGGATTTACAATAGTTTGATAAAAGGATCAAATTTTGGACTGTGTCATTTGATCAAATGAAGTCCGATCTTCAAAAACTAAACACCAATGGAAAGATCTCTTCACAGACTAAAACTTTTGTTCATATACTTTCTATAAAATATTTTTAGATTTGAAGCTATTTTGTGCCGATAAAAATAACAATAATCGTATTATGACCTTGACCTTTGCATATTTTCATCGTTATTTACTATGAGTTTATTTGTATTATTTAAATGCATAAACAGTTTAAAAATGATGAAGATTGAACAAAAAATAAAGTCAGGATCTGCAAAAAAGAGGAAACATACGGATTTACAATAGTTTGATAAAAGGATCAAACTTTGGACTGTGGTCATTTGATCAAATGAAGTCCGATCTTCAAAAACTAAACACCAATGAAAGATCTCTTCACAGACTAAAACTTTTGTTCATATACTTTCTAAAAATATTTTTAGATTTGGGCTATTTTATGCCGATATAAATAATAATAATTGGTATATGACCTTGACCTTTTGCATATTATGGGTGATTTTTTTTTCCATGATTTTATTTGTTTTATAAAAATGCATTAACAGTGAAAAAATGATGAAGATTGAATAAAAAAAAAATCAGGAACTGCAAATAACCTTAAAAGTCATGCTTTTAAAATGTTGATTTTTCGAAAATATGGTTATGTTTGACCGCATACTGTGGACAAACCATGCATTTCTCAAGATTGCCACACCATATATTTTTGTGCGTATATTTGTCTTGCAAATCATATGCAACAAGCAAAATTCCCCTCTCTCATCTCTGAATAAAATGGGGACTTTTTTCGTAGACCTACCCTCATTTCACCGTTTTTTTCAAGATTCGAACTTTCAACCTCCTGTAGCACGAAAGTTTTATATACGCAAATTTTTTGGAACTATCATATTTTATTAAGTTTCTAACAAGGAACACAATGCAAAAAACTGCATTTGAATCGGACCTCAAATAACAGAGTTATTAGCACTTAGTAACTTTTACAAAACGCCCCCTAGCGGCAAAACTAAGACAAAAATGAAAATTATCTCAACGTTAGGATCAAATTCAGATCATAGGACAAAAGTGGCAAAAAAATCAGAAATGTGACTTTTTTCTATCATGGTGATATGCCGTTCACAAAAAAAGGTTAGAAAAATAATAATAAAAAAAAAAAAAATAAAACAGAAGAAGAACAATAGGTTTTCGCAAGCGATGCGAAAACCTAATAAAACAGAAGAAGAACAATAGGTTTTCGCAAGCGATGCGAAAACCTAACTAGAATCGCAATTAGAATTGCGATATCATCGGTTTTCGCAATTCAATCTCATTCTTTTCAAACATTGCAATTCACGAATTGTATTACAAAAGCAAATAAATTTCTATGCGTGTGTTGATACTTAAAAATACAAAATTGCTGCTTTTATGTAAAAAGGTGCATAATATGTGATTTATTCAAAGATATAAGCTTTAATCGGACTTCGGTACAAAATTTGTTACAAAGTTTGAAGATGATTGCAAAAGAAATGTTTTTCATATACCCACACAAGCTGCAAAGTCTATGCAAGGTTCGAACATTTAACCTTCTATGCCAGTAGAAAAAATGAGGTTTTTGGTCCTTAGATTTATCAAATTTATCAGGCTTTCAACAAGAATATCAACTTTCTTAGTTATAACAACAAGAGTGGTCAGAAGACAACATAGCTTGCCGTAACAACACTTTTTGTCTAAGATTTAAGTTTTGGAAAAGTAGGTCAAACTCCAAGGTCAAGGTCACAAGCCAAAAGTCATAGTTCCAAATGATAGATCTTGAATTGGGCTATCTACATGTAAAATATCTAAGCTCTATCTCTTAGAATATAAAAAATATAAGCCAGGTTAAAGGTTTGTTCACGGACGACAACGACGAAAATGACACCGGGGGTTTGACATTAGCTCTCCGGACTTTCTTCCCAGATATCAAGCAAATTGCCCCTTAGCGGAATATGATAAACAAAATTTATTTACATATTGCAATTTAGGTCTTAGAAATGCAGTAAATTAAGATGGCTGATATCTGCCATTTCTTATTTTCGTGTACTAGCCCTTAAAAGGTGAAAGGGGAAAAACGCAATCATGTGTCTTTATGTCTTGGCCAAAAAAGGCGAAAGAAAGAAAACGTGCCATATTGTTGTTATTTCGACTTTGGACAAAGACACGAAATCACAAAATATGCCACCTGAAATAAACTTTTGAGGTAACATACTGATTTAAGATTTTTTGATAAAGGATCAACTTTGGACTGTTGTAATTTGATCTAATGAAGTCCGATCTCAAAACTAAACACCAATGGAAAGATCTCTTCACAAACTAAAAACTTTTGTTCATAAATTTTCTATAAAACATTTTTAGGTTTGAAGCTATTTTGTGCCGATAAAAATAACAATAATCGGTATTATGACCTTGACCTTTGCATATTTTTCATCGTTATTTACTATGAGTTTTATTTGTATTATTTAAATGCATAAACAGTGAAAAAATGATAAGAGTGAAACAAAAAAAAGTCAGTCCCTGCAAAAAAGAGGAAACATTCGGCTTTACAATTGTTTGATAAAAGGATTAAACTTTTTACTGTGGTAATTTGATCAAATGAAGTCCGATCTTCAAAACTAAACACCAATGGAAAGATCTCTTCACAAACTAAAACTTTTGTTCATATACTTTTTTAAAATATTTTTAGATTTGGAGCTATTTTGTGCCAATAAAATAACAATATTTGGTATATGACCTTGACCTTTGCATATTATGCTTGATTTTTTTCTATGATTTTATTTGTTTATAAAAATGCATAAACAGTGAAAAAATGATGAAGATTGAACAAAAAATAAAGTCAGGAGCAGCAAAAAAGAAGGAAACATATGGATATACAATTGTTTGATAAGAGGATCAAACTTTGGACTGTGGTCATTTGATCAAATGAAGTCCGATCTTCAAAAACTAAAACACCAATGGGAAATCTCTTCACAGGCTAAAAATTTTGTTCATAATACTTTCTATAAAATATTTTTAGATTTGGAGCTATTTTATGCCGATATAAAATAATAATAATTGGTATATACCTTGACCTTTGCATATTATGCTTGATTTTCTTCCTATGACTTTATTTGTTTTATTAAAATGGATAAACATGAAATAATGATGAAATTGAACAAAAAGTAAAGTCAGGAGCAGCAAAAAGAGGAAACATATGGATAACAAATGTTGGATAAGAGGATCAAACTTTGGACTGTGGTCATTTGATCAAATGAAGTCCGATCTCAAAAACTAAACATAATGGAAAATCTCCTCACAAACTAAATCTTTTGTTCATATACTTTCTATAAAATATTTTTAGTTTTGAGCTATTTTGTGCCGATAAAAATAATAATAATTGGTATATGACCTTGACCTTTACATATTATGCTTGATTTTTTTCTTTGATTTTATTTGTTTTATAAAATGCATAAACAGTGAAATAACGATGAAGATTGAACAAAAAATAAAGTCAGGAACAGCAAAAATGTGGAAACATATGGATATACAATTGTTTGATAAAGGATCAAACTTTGGACGGGGTCATTTGATCAAATAAGTCCGATCTTCAAAAACTAAACATTAATGGAAAGATCTCTTCACAGACTAAAACATTTGTTCATATACTTTCTATAAAATATTTTTAGATTTGGAGCTATTTTATGCCGATATAAATAATAATAATTGGTATATGACCTTGACCTTTGCATATTATAGGTGATTTTTTTTCTATGATTTTATTTGTTTTATAAAAATGCATTAACAGTGAAAAAATGATGAAGATTGAATAAAAAATAAAATCAGGAGCTGCAAATAACCTTAAAGTCATGCTTTTAAAATGTTGATTTTTCGAAAATATTGGTTATGTTTGACCGCGAACTGGGACAAATCATGCATTTCTCAAAATCGCCACACCATATATTTTGTGCATATATGTCTTGCAAATAATATGCAACAAACAAAATTCGGACGGGCGGAATTCCATCTCTGAATAAAATGGGGACTTTTTTCGTAGACCTACCCTCATTTCACCGTTTTTTCGAGATTCGAACGTTCAACCTCCTGTAGCACGAAAGTTTTATATACGCAATTTTTTTTGTAACTATCATATTTTATTAAGTTTCTAACATGGAACACAATGCAAAAAACCGCATTTGAATCGGACCTCAAATAACAGAGTTATTAGCCCTTAGTAACTTTTACAAAACGCCCCCTAGCGGCAAAACTAAGACAAAAATGAAAATTTTCTCAACGTTAGGATCAAATTCAGATCATAGGACAAAAGTGGTAAAAAAATCAGAAATGTGACTTTTTTCTATCATGGTGATATGCCGTTCACAAAAAAAGGTTAGAAAAATAATAATAAAAAAAAAAAAAAAAAACAGAAGAAGAACAATAGGTTTTCGCAAGCGATGCGAAAACCTAACTAGAATCGCAATCAGAATTGCGATATCATCGGTTTTCGCAATTCAATCACTTTTTTAAACAACAGAAACTGAAACGTATCATATTTTATTACAAGGAACACAATGCAAAAACCACATTTGAATGGGCTTCAAATAACAGTTATTACATTTGTTGATTTTTTTCAAATTGCAGCTAGCGTCAAAATGAGAAACAATTTTTTGTAGCATTCAACCATTAAGTACGTAGAAATGCGGTAAATAGTTAAATAAAGTATGAGAAAGCGCTATTGAATCATATATTTCTTATATATCACAATTTGAAGCAAAAATGCTGATTTAAATTTTTCCTGAAAAGGATCATATTTAAGACTGCCGTAAAATGACCAAATCAAGTCCGATCTTCAAAATCTAAACATCATTGAAAGAACTCTTCTAAAACTAAATCTTTTGTTCATATATTGTTTAAGAATTGTTTTAGGTTTTGAACTATTTCAAGCCGAATTGATATACAATAATCCTAAGATGACCTTGACTTTTACAATACATATTTAACTTTTTTATTATATGACACTTAAGAACATAGTTATACAATAAATGTGATAATTTCATGGAAATTGTACTTAAAATTAGTCAGGAGCTGCAAATAATTTAAAGGTCATGCTTTGAAAATGTTGCTTTTTCGAAATATTGTAAAGTTTGACCGCATCCTGTGGACAAACCATGCATTTCTCAAAATAGCCACACCATATATTTTGTGCGTATATATGCAACAAACAAAATTCTCCTATCTCATCTCTGAATAAAATGGGTAGGTTTTTCGTAGACCTACCTTGATTTTCCAGTTTTTGGAGATTCGAACTTTCAACCTCCTGTAGCACGAAAGTTTTATTTACGCAAATTATTGAAACCTATCATATTTGATTTAGTTTCTGACAAGGAACACAATGCAAAAAACCGCATTTGAATCGGACTTCAAATAACAGTTATAAGCCTCTAGTGACTTTTACCAAACGCCCCCTAGCGTCAAAATGAGAAACAAAATTTATTAACATTTTACCATAAGTACTAAAAAATGCAGTTAATAGTTCAATCAAGTATAAGAAAGCGCTATTGAATCATATATTTCTTATAAATCACAATTTGAAGCAAAAATACTGATTTACAATTATTCCTGAAAAAGATCAAATTTCAGACTGTTGTTAAATGACCAAATCAAGTTCGATCTTCAAAATCTAAACATCATTGGAAAGAAACTCTTCTATAACTAAATCTTTTGTTCATATATTTTATGGACTTGTTTTTAGTTTTTAAGCTATTTGGGACCGAATTGATATACAATAATTCTTATATGACCTTGACCTTTACAATACTTTTTTAACTTTTATATTATGTGACACTTAAGAACATAGTTATACATTAAATGTGAAAACTTCATGGAAAATGAACAAAAAATAAAGTCAGGAGCTGCAAATAACCTTAAAAGTCATGCTTTGATAATGTTGATTTTTCGAAAATATTGGTAAAGTTTGACCGCATACTGTGGACAAACCATGCATTTCTCAAATAGCCACACCATATATTTGTGCGTATATGTCTTGCAAATCATATGCAACAAACAAATTCTCCTATCTCATCCTGAAAAAAATGGGGACTTTTTCGTATACCTACCTTTATTTCATCGTTTTTTCGAGATCGAACTTTCAACCTCCTGTAGCACGAAAGTTTTATATACGCAAATAATTGAAACGTATCATATTTTATTAAGTTTCTGACAAGGACACAATGCAAAAAAAAACACATTTGAATCGGACCTCAAATAACAGAGTAATTAGCCCTTAGTCATTTTTACGAAACGCCACCTAGCGGCAAAACTAAGACAAAAATGAAAATTTTCTCAACGTTAGGATCAAATTCAGATCATAGGAGAAAACTGGTAAAAAAATCAGCTTGATTTTCTTTCTATGAATTTATTTGTTTATAAAAATGCATTAACAGTGAAGTAATGATGAAGATTGAAGAAAAAATAAGTCAGGAGCAGCAAAAAAGAGGAAACATATGGATATACAATTGTTTGATAAGAGGATCAAACTTTGGACTGTGGTCATTTGATCAAATGAAGTCCGATTTTCAAAAACTAAACACCAATGGAAAGATCTCTTCACAGACTAAACTTTTGTTCATATACTTTCTATAAAATATTTTTACAATTTGGAGCTATTTTGCCGATATAAATAATAATATTGGTATATGACCTTGACCTTTGCATATTATGGGTAATTTTTTTTCTATGAATTTATTTGTTTTATAAAACTGCATTAACAGTGAAAAAATGATAGATTGAATAAAAAATAAAGTCAGGAGCTGCAAATAACCTTAAAAGTCATGCTTTTAAAATGTTGATTTTTCGAAAATATTGGTTATGTTTGACCGCTTACTGTGGACAAACCATGCATTTCTCAAAATCGCCACAGCATATATTTTGTGCGTATATGACTTGCAAATCATATGCAACAAACAAAATTCTTTTATCTCAATTCCAATAAAAATGGGCACTTTTTTTGTAGACCTACCCTCATTTTCACTGTTTTTTGCGGGGTTCGAACTTTCAACCTTCCGTAGTCAAAAGTTTTATATCGCAGATTTTTGAAACCTATCATATTTGATTAGGCTTTTGACAAGGAACACAATGCAAAAAACCACATCTGAATCGGACCTCAAATAACAGAGTTATTAGCATTTGTTGATTTTTTCCAAAGCGCCCCCTAGTAGCAAAAATAAGACAAAAATGAAAATTTTCTCAACGTTAGGATCAAGTTCAAATAAATATAAGGAACTGGTAAAAATTTCATAATTGTGTTTTTTTTCTATCATGGTGATATGCCGTTCACAAAAAAGGGTTAGAAAAATAATAATAACTAGAATCGCTAATGCGATATCATCGGTTTTCGCAAAAGCAATTCCATTCAGTTCACGAGTCACATGTTTCGAAAAACATATTTCTTCGTTCAATGGCTTTTTGAATACTGTTGAATACAGTGATCTTTCAAACATTTTTGTCGCAATGTTTAAGCAGACTTTTTACCAAGAAGAATACTTCTAAGTATTACCTGTCTGTAATGTATCGCAAACTTGAAAACTTTTTTTACAGACTTCGGGTACTGCAACATTATATGTGTGTGTTGCTTTATGAGGATGACATACGACAATTGTACTCGATAAACAACAATAGCAAACGACACACAACAGTATAAAATGACCCGCGACAATGCGATATGCCACTTAACATTATAACGAACTAATGTTGCATTGAATTACTATCATTTTCATGAAATATCGCATAAATATTTTAGTGTTGTTTCAAATTGATGTCACCAAGGAACAGAATGCAAAAAATTGCATAAAAATCAGACTTTAATCATTTTAGTAATAAAGGGTGATTTCAAGCCAAGCGCCCCCTAGCAGCAAAATGAGAAACAAAATTTAGTAAAATTTTACTATTAGGTACCTAGAAATGCAGCAAATGGTTCATTGAAGCATACAAGTCGCACTAGTCGAACATTCTATTCCTTATATATCACAATTTGAAGCATAAAAACTGATTTACAATTATTCCAAAAAAGGATCA
Organism: Solen grandis; assembly: GCA_021229015.1. Classification (NCBI taxonomy): domain Eukaryota; kingdom Metazoa; phylum Mollusca; class Bivalvia; order Adapedonta; family Solenidae; genus Solen; species Solen grandis. The sequence continues at coordinate 60,427,035 of CM037784.1, read as the reverse complement.
AACTTTGGACTGCCGTAATATGACCAAATCAAGTCCGATCTTCAAAACCTAAACATCACTGGAAAGGGCTATTCAAGAACTAAAACTTTTGTTTATATACTTTCAATAAAATATTTTTGTTTTGGAGCTATTCGGAGCCGAATAAAACACAATTATCGTAATATGACCTTGACCTTTGAAATTTCATTTTAACTTTTTAATTGTGAGGCCCTTTAAAACATAACAATACATAACTTGTGAAAATATCATGAAGAATGAACTAAAAATAAAGTCAGGAGCGACAAAAACATCTTTTCGAAATTTTAATTTTTCCTAAAATTTAGTGAAGTTTGACCGTTTCTAGAGGACAAACCATGTATTTATTAAATTCGCTACCCCATATATTTTGTGCGTATATGTCTTGCAATCATTTGCAGCAAACAGAATTCTTCTATCTGATGTCTAACAAAAACGGATAGGTTTTTCGTACACATACCCTCCTCTGCACAGTTTTTTACGAGATTCGAACTTTCAACCTTCCGTTACTAGCTCAAAAAGTTTCAACCACTCATACCTAGAAACTATCATATTTTATTAGGCTATCAACAAGGAACATAATTCAATTAACCGCATTTGGATCAGGCTTCAACTTTTTGAGTTATAAGCAAAAAATAATTTCAAGAAAAGCGCCCCCTAGCGGCAATATGAGATAGAAAATTGATTAAAATTTTACTGTTAGGTACCTAGCAAAGCAGCAAATAGTTCAATCAAGTATACTAGTCGCACAAGTCAAACTTTTTATTCTTGTGTATCAGAATTTGAAGCATAAAACCTGATTTACAATTATTCCAAAAAAGGATCAAACTTTGGACTGCCGTATAATGACCAAATCAAGTCCGATCTTCAAAAACTAAACATCACTGGAAAGAGCTCTTGAAGAACTAAAACTTTTGTTCATATACTCTCAATGAAATATTTTTAGTTTTGGAGCTATTTGTGGCCGAATAAAAACACAATAATCGTAATATGACCTTGACCTTTTCAAATTTCTTTTAATTTTTTTATTGTGAGGCCCTTTACAACATAACAATACATATTGTGTGAAAATATCATGTAGAATGAACAGAAAATAAAGTCAGGAGCGACAAAAACATGTTTTTGAAATTTTATTTTTTCCTAAAATTTAGTGAAGTTTGACCTTTTCTAGAGGACAAACCACGCATTTCCTAAATTCGCCACCCCATATATTTTGTGCGTATATGTCTTGCAAATCGTATGCAGCAAACAGAATTCTTCTATCTGATCTCTAACAAAAGTGGGAAGGTTTTTCGTAGACCTACCCTCATTATTTCACTTTTTTCCAAGGTTCGAACATTCAACCTCTCCTAGAACAATTTTTTTCCCGTACTCGATGATGAGAATTCCATCATATTTGATTGGGCTGTCAACAAGGAACATTATGTAAAAAACCGCATCTAAATCAGGTTTCAAATTTTTGAGTTATTAGCAAAACAGTGATTACATGCATTACGCCCCCTAGTGGCTAAATCAGAAACAAAAGTGAAAAGTTTGACCATTTAGGCACATGTTTAGATAAAGATGACTTCATGCCCAAAATTTCATAGCTGTAGCTTTTCTCATCTGGCCGCTAGGCTGGACAAAAAGAATGGGTGGAATTGGGAAAAATAATAAAAATAAACTAGAATCGCAATCAGAATTGCGATATCATCGGTTTTCGCAATTCAATCACTTTTTTAAGCAACAGAAATTGAAACGTATCATATTAGATCGTTTTAGATTTGGGGCTTTTTTGTGCAAATAAAAATGACAATAATTGGTATATGACCTTGACATATTATGCTTGCTTTTTTCTATGATTTTATTTGTTTTATAAAAATGCATAAACAGTGAAATAATGATGAAGATTGAACAAAAAATAAAGTCAGGAGCAGCAAAAAAGAGGAAACATATGGATATACAATTGTTTGATAAGAGGATCAAATTTTGGACTGTGGTCATTTGATCAAATGAAGTCCGATCTTCAAAAACTAAACACCAATGGAAAGATCTCTTCACAGACTAAAACTTTTGTTCATATACTTTCTATAAAATATTTTTAGATTTGGAGCTATTTTATGCCGATAAAAATAACAATAACTTGTATATGACCTTGACCTTTGCATATTATGCTTGATTTTCGTTTCTATGAATTTATCCGTTTTATAAAAATGCATAAAAAGTGAAATAATGATGAAGATTGAACAAAAAATAAAGTCAGGAGCAGCAAAAAAGAGGAAACATATGGATATACAATTGTTTGATAAGAGGATCAAACTTTGGACTGTGGTCATTTGATCAATTGAAGTCCGATCTTCAAAAACTAAACATTAATGGAAAGATCTCTTCAACGACTAAAACTTTTGTTCATATACTCTCTATAAAATATTTTTAGATTTGGAGCTATTTTATGCCGATATAAATAATACTAATTGGTATATGACCTTGACCTTTGCATATTATGCTTGATATTTTTTCTATGAATTTATTTGTTTTATAAAAATGCATAAACAGTGAAATAATGATGAAGATTGAATAAAAAATAAAGTCAGGAGCTGCAAATAACCGTAAAAGTCATGCTTTGAAAATGTTGATTTTTCGAAAATATTGGTAAAGTTTGACCGCATACTGTGGACAAACCATGCATTTCTCAAAATCGCCACACCATATATTTTGTGCGTATATGTCTTGCGAATCACATGCAACAAACAAAATTCTCCTATCTCATCTCTAAAAAAATGGGGACTTTTTTCGTAAACCTACCTTTATATCATCGTTTTTTCGAGATTCGAACTTTCAACCTCCTGTAGCACGAAAGTTTTATATACGCAAATAATTGAAACGTATCATATTTTATTAAATTTCTGACAAGGAACACAATGCAAAAAACCGCATTTGAATCGGACCTCAAATAACAGAGTTATTAGCCCTTAGTCATTTTTACAAAACGCCACCTAGCGGCAAAACTAAGACAAAAATGAAAATTTTCTCAACGTTAGGATCAAATTCAAATTATAGGACAAAACTGGTAAAAAAATCAGAAATGTGACTTTTTTCTATCATGGTGATATGCCGTTCACAAAAAAAGGTTAGAAAAATAATAATAAAACTAGAATCGCTAATGCGATATCATCGGTTTTCGCAAAAGCAATTCCATTCAGTTCACGAGTCACATGTTTCGAAAAACATATTTCTTCGTTCAATGGCTTTTTGAATACTGTTGAATACAGTGATCTTTCAAACATTTTTGTCGCAATGTTTGAAGAATACGTCTAAGTATTACCTGTCTGTAATGTAGTCGCAAACTTGAAAACTTTTTTTACAGACTTCGGGTACTGCATCATTATATGTGTGTGTTGCTTTATGAGGATGACATACGACAATTGTACTCGATAAACAACAATTGCAAACGACACACAACAGTATAAAATGACACGCGACAATGCGATATGCCACTTAACATTATAACGAACTAATGTTGCATTGAATTACTATCATTTTCATGAAATATCGCATAAATATTTTAGTATTGTTTCAAATTGATGTCACCAAGGAACAGAATGCAAAAAATTGCATAAAAATCAGACTTTAATCATTTTAGTAATAAAGGGTGATTTCAAGCCAAGCGCCCCCTAGCAGCAAAATGAGAAACAAAATTGAGTAAAATTTTACTATTAGGTACCTAGAAATGCAGCAAATGGTTCAATGAAGCATACAAGTCGCACTAGTCGAACATTCTATTTCTTATATATCACAATTTGAAGCATAAAAACTGATTTAATTCAAAAAGGATCAAACTTTGGACTGCCGTAATATGACCAAATCAAGTCCGATCTTCAAAACCTAAACATCACTGGAAAGGGCTATTCAAGAACTAAAACTTTTGTTTATATACTTTCAATAAAATATTTTTTGTTTTGGAGCTATTCGGAGCCGAATAAAAACACAATTATCGTAATATGACCTTGACCTTTGAAATTTCATTTTAACTTTTTAATTGTGAGGCCCTTTAAAACATAACAATACATAACTTGTGAAAATATCATGAAGAATGAACTAAAAATAAAGTCAGGAGCGACAAAAAACATCTTTTCGAAATTTTAATTTTTCCTAAAATTTAGTGAAGTTTGACCGTTTCTAGAGGACAAACCATGTATTTATTAAATTCACTACCCCATATATTTTGTGCGTATATGTCTTGCAAATCATTTGCAGCAAACAGAATTCTTCTATCTGATGTCTAACAAAAACGGATAGGTTTTTCGTACACATACCCTCATCTGCACAGTTTTATGCGAGGTTCGAACTTTCAACCTTCCGTTGCTAGCTCAAAAAGTTTCAGCCACTCATACCTAGAAACTATCATATTTTATTAGGCTATCAACAAGAAACATAATGCAATAAACCGCATTTGGATCAGGCTTTAACTTTTTGAGTTATAAGTAGAAGAGTGCTTTCAAGCTAAGCGCCCCCTAGCGGCAAAATGAGAAACAAAATTGATTACAATTTTTCCATTAGGTACCTAGCAATGCAGCAAATAGTTCAATCAAGTACGCAAGTCGCACTAGTCGAACATTTTATTTCTTATATATCACAATTTGAAGCATAAAAACTGATTTACAATTATTCCAAAAAAGGATCAAACTTTGGACTGCCGTAATATGACCAAATCAAGTCCGATCTTCAAAAACTAAACATCACTGGAAAGAGCTCTTAAAGAACTAAAACTTTTGTTCATATACTTTCTATAAAATATTTTTAGATTTGGAGCTATTTTATGCCGATAAAAATAATAATAATTGGTATAATGACCTTGACCTTTGCATATTATGCTTGATTTTTTTCTATGAATTTATTTGTTTTATAAAAATGCATAAACAGTGAAATAATGATGAAGATTGAACAAAAAATAAAGTCAGGAGCAGCGAAAAAGAGGAAACGTATGGATATACAATTGTTTGATAAGAGGATCAAACTTTGGACTGTGGTCATTTGATCAAATGAAGTCCGATCTTCAAAATCTAAACACCAATGAAAAGATCTCTTCACAGACTAAAACTTTTGTTCATATACATTCTATTAAATATTTTTAGATTTTGAGGTATTTTATGCCGATAAAAATAATAATAATTGGTATATGACATTGACCGTTGCATATTATGGCTGTTTTTTTTCCCATGATTTTATTTGTTTTATAAAACTGCATTAACAGTGAAAAAATGATGAAGATTGAATAAAAAATAAAGTCAGGAGCTGCAAATAACATTAAAAGTCATGCTTTGAAAATGTTGACTTTTCGAAAATATTGGCAAAGTTTGACCGCATACTGTGGACAAACCATGCATTTCTCAAAATCGCCACACCATATATTTTGTGCGTATATGTCTTGCGAATCACATGCAACAAACAAAATTCTCCTATCTCATTCCTGAAAAAAATGGGGACTTTTTTCGTAGACCTACCTTTATTTCATCGTTTTTTCGAGATTCGAACTTTCAACCTCCTGTAGCACGAAAGTTTTTATATACGCAAATAATTGAAACGTATCATATTTTATTAAGTTTCTGACAAGGAACACAATGCAAAAAACCACATTTGAATCGGACCTCAAATAACAGAGTTATTAGCCCTTAGTCATTTTTACAAAACGCCACCTAGCGGCAAAACTAAGACAAAAATGAAAATTTTCTCAACGTTAGGATCAAATTCAGATTATAGGACAAAACTGGTAAAAAAATCAGAAATGTGACTTTTTTCTATCATGGTGATATGCCGTTCACAAAAAAAGGTTAGAAAAATAATAATAAAACTAGAATCGCAATCGCGATATCATCGGTTTTCGCAAAAGCAATTCCATTCAGTTCACGAGTCGCATTATTCGAAAAATATTTCTTCATTCAATGGTTTGTTTATAATGTTAACAGCGATCTTTCAAACACTTTTGTCGCAATGTTTTAGCAGACTTTTTACCCAAAAGAATATTTTTGAGTATTACCTGTCAGTTATGAATCGCGATATCATCGGTTTTCGCAAAAGCAATTCCATTCAGTTCACGAGTCGCATGATTCGAAAAACATTTCTTCGTTCAATGGCTTGTTGATACTGTTAACAGTGATCTTTCAAACATTTTTGTCGCAATGTTTAAGCAGACTTTTTACCCAAAAGAATATTGTTGAGTATTACCTGTCAGTTATGTAGTCGCGATATCATCAATTTTCACGAAATCAATTCCTTTCAGTTCACGAGTCGCATGTTTCAAAAAACATATTTCTTCGTTCAATGGCTTGTTGAATACTGTTAACAGTGATCTTTCAAACATTTTTGTTGCAATGTTTAAGCAGACTTTTTACCAAGAAGAACACTTTTAAGTATTACCTGTCTGTTATGTAGTCGCAAACTTGAAAACCTTTTTTACGGACTTCGGGTACTGCAACGTTATATGTGTGTGTTGCTTTATGATGGCGACATACGACAATTGTACTCGATAAACAAGAATTGCAAACGACAATAACACGCGACAATATATTATGCAACTCAACACTATTACAGACTAATGTTACATTGAATTACTATCATTTTCATGAAATATCGCTTTGATTTTTAGTGTTGTTTCAAATTGATGTCACCAAGAAACAGAATGCAAAAAAAAATTGCATAAAATCAGACTTCAATTATTTTTTTATAAAGAGTGATTTCAAGCCAAGCGCCCCCTAGCGGCAAAACGAGAAACAAAATTGAGTAAATATTTTCTATTAGGTACCTAGCAATGCAGCAAATGGTTCAATCAAGTATACAAGTCGCACTAGTCAAACATTCTATTCCTTATATATCAAAATTTGAAGTATAAAACCTGATTTACAATTGTTCTAAAGAGAATAAAAATTTGGACTGCCGTAAAATGACCAAATCAAGATCATTCTTCAAAAACTAAACATCACTGGAAAGGGCTCTTCAAGAACTAAAACTTTTGTTCATACACTTTCAATAAAATATTTTTTGTTTTTGAGCTATTTTGAGCCGAATAAAAACACAGTAATCGTAATATGACCTTGACCTTTGCAATTTCATTTTAACTTCTTAATTGTGGGGTCATTTCAAACATAACAATACATAACTTGTGAAAATATCATAAGAATGAACTAAAATAAAGTCAGGAGCGAAAAAAACCATGTTTTTGAAATTTTGATTATTCCTAAAATTTAGTGAAGTTTGACCGTTTCTAGAGGACAAACCATGCATTTATTAAGTTCGCCACCCAATATATTTTGTGCGTATATGTCTTGTAAATAATTTGCAGCAAACAGAATTATTCTATCTGATCTCTAACAAAAATGGATAGGTTATTCGTAGACCTACCCTCATCTGCACAGTTTTTTGCGAGGTTCGAACTTTCAACCTTCCTTTAGTAGCTCAAAAAGTTTTAGCCACTCATAACTGGAAACTATCATATTTTATTAGAGTATCAACAAGGAACACAATGCAACAAACCGCATTTGGATCAGACTTCAACTTTTTGAGTTATAAGTAGAAGAGTGTTTTTAAGCTAAGCGCCCCCTAGCGGCAAAATGAGAAACAAAATTGATTACAATTTTACCATTAGGTACCTAGCAATGCAGCAAATAGTTCAATCAAGTACGCAAGTCGCACTAGTCGAACATTTTATTTCTTATATATCACAATTTGAAGCATAAAAACTGATTTACAATTATTCCGAAAAAAGGATCAAACTTTGGACTGCCGTAAAATGACCAAATCAAGTCCGATCTTCAAAAACTAAACATCACTGGAAAAAGCTTTTGCATACCTAAAACTTTTGTTCATATACTCTCAATGAAATATTTTTAGTTTTTGAGCTATTTGGGGCCGAATAAAAACACAATAATCGTAATATGACCTTGACCTTTTCATTTATTTTTTAAATTTTTAATTGTGATCCCCTTTCAGACATAACAATACATAACTTGTGAAAATATCATGAAGAATTAACAAAAAATAAAGTCAGAAGCGATAAAAAACATGTTTTTGAACCTTTAACTTTTCCTAAAATTTAGTGAAGTTTGACCGTTTCCAGAGGACAAACCATACATTTCTTAAATTCGCCAACCCATATATTTTGTGCGTATATGTCTTGCAAATCATTTGCAGCAAACAGAATTCATCTATCTGATCTCTAACAAAAATGGATAGGTTTTTCGTAGACCTACCCTCATTTGCACAGTTTTTTGCGAGGTTCGAACATTCAACCTTCTGTAGCTCAAATACTTTCAGCGACACGTACCCTCGAAACTTATCTTATTTTATTTGGCTATCAACAAAGAACAGAATGCAAAAAACCGTATTTGAATCGGACCTCAAATAAGTGAGTTATTAGCCATTAATAAATTTCATGCAAAACGCCCCCTGGCGGGAAAAGTAAGACATAAATGAAAATTTTCTCAACGTTAGGATCATTTTCAAATACGTGGTAATAACTGATTAAAATTTCATACATGTGACTTTTTTCTATCATGGTGATATGCCGTTCACAAAAAAAGGTTAGAAAAATAATAATAAAAAAAAAAATAAAACAGAAGAAGAACAATAGGTTTTCGCACTGCGAGGTGCGAAAACCTAAAAAATAAAACAGAAGAAGAACAATAGGTTTTCGCACTGCGAGGTGCGAAAACCTAAAAAAGAAACAGAAGAAGAACAATAGGTTTTCGCACTGCGATGCGAAAACCTAAAAAAAAAGAAACAGAAGAAGAACAATAGGTTTTCGCACTGCGATGCGAAAACCTAATAATTCTACTTGAGGCTGAAAGACCTAATAAAAGTTTGAACTAAGGTACACCATTGCATCCTAAAATGCACCTCATTCTCTCAAATACGCATCGCAATTCACCTTTCAACACGGGCACTCTTTCCTGCGTAGGAACGTCCGGATCGTGGGTAACCAACCCAATAACCGCCTTCTTCCCTTACTTCAAATTGCTAGATTTTCGTATACAAGCCCTTATCCGAAAAACATGAATATCTGCCATGTTTGTTGACGGAATCACTTGAATTTTTCAGGACTTTTTGCACATTGTAGTCTACGGCATTCTTGCAAATTTCAACTTCAAACATCAACTTGTCGATTTTATATGAATGTTTTAATAATTTCTGCTTAAATATGTATGAAATCATAATCACGTGACCAAACAAGTATTCCTTGCAGTATACATCACTTCACTTTTCAGTGTGTTAATGCTGAAGAAATCATAATTTTTGACTCAAAGTTCATGAAACTACAGCGTTTCAATTTCGTTAAAAGTACACTTTTCGCCTTTCTATCATAACTCAACCAATTCAACCCCGATCTTCAAAAACTAAACACCAATGGAAAGACCTCTTCACAAACTAAAACTTTTATTCATATACTTTCTATAAAATATTTTTAGATTTGAAGCTATTTCGTGCCGATAAAAATAACAATAATCGGTATAATGACCTTGACCTTTGCATATTTTCATCGTTATTTACTATGTGTTTATTTGTATTATTTAAATGCATAAACAGTGAAAAAATGATGAAGATTGAACAAAAAATAAAGTCAGGAGCTGCAAAAAAGAGGAAACATACGGATTTACAATTGTTTGATAAAAGGATCAAATTTTGGACTGTGGTAGTTTGATCAAATGAAGTCCGATCTTCAAAAACTAAACACCAATGGAAAGATCTCTTCACAAACTAAAACTTTTGTTCATATACTTTCTATAAAATATTTTTAGATTTGAAGCTATTTCGTGCCGATAAAAATAACAATAATCGGTATAATGACCTTGACCTTTGCATATTTTCATCGTTATTTACTATGTGTTTATTTGTATTATTTAAATGCATAAACAGTGAAAAAATGATGAAGATTGAACAAAAAATAAAGTCAGGAGCTGCAAAAAAGAGGAAACATACGGATTTACAATTGTTTGATAAAAGGATCAAATTTTGGACTGTGGTAGTTTGATCAAATGAAGTCCGATCTTCAAAAACTAAACACCAATGGAAAGATCTCTTCACAAACTAAAACTTTTGTTCATATACTTTCTATAAAATATTTTTAGATTTGAAGCTATTTCGTGCCGATGAACATAACAATAATCGGTATTATGACCTTGACCTTTGCATATTTTCATCGTTATTTACTATGAGTTTATTTGTATTATTTAAATGCATAAACAGTGAAAAAATGATGAAGATTGAACAAAAAATAAAGTCAGGAGCTGCAAAAAAGAGGAAACATACGGATTTACAATTGTTTGATAAAAGGATCAAACTTTGGACTGTGGTACTTTGATCAAATGAAGTCCGATCTTCAAAAACTAAACACCAATGGAAAGATCTCTTCACAAACTAAAACTTTTGTTCATATACTTTCTATAAAATATTTTTAGATTTGGAGCTATTTTATGCCGATAAAAATAATAATAATTGGTATATGACCTTGACCTTTGCATATTATGTTTGATTTTTTTTCTATGAATTTATTTGTTTTATAAAAATGCATAAACAGTGAAATAATGATGAAGATTGAACAAAAAATAAAGTCAGGAGCTGCAAAAAACCTTAAAAGTCATGCTTTTAAAATGTTGATTTTTCGAAAATATTGGTTAAGTTTGACCGCATACTGTGGACAAACCATGCATTTCCCGAATTCGCCACCCCATATATTTTGTGCGTATATGTCTTGCAGATCATATGCAACAAACAAAATTCTCCTATCTCATCTCTGAATAAAATGGGTAGGTTTTTGGTAGACCTACCCTTATTTCACAGTTTTTGCGAGATTCGAACTTTCAACCTCCTGTAGCACGAAAGTTTTATATACGCAAATTTTTGGAACCTACCATATTTTATTGGGCTATTTACAAGGAACATTGTGCAAAAACCGCATTTGAATCGGACCTCAAATAATGGAGATATTGCTTATTAAACATTTTCATATAAAACGCCCCCTGGCGGGAAAATCAAAACAAAAATGAAAATTTTCTCGACGTTAGGATCATCTTCAAGTACGTGGTTATTACTGATAAAAGTTTCATAGATGTGGCTTTTATCACCTCGGAGCTATGCCGTTCACAAAAAAGGGTTAGAAAAATAAAAAAAAAAAAAAGAAACAGAAGAAGAACAATAGGTTTTCGCACTGCGATGCGAAAACCTAAAAAAAAAGAAACAGAAGAAGAACAATAGGTTTTCGCACTGCGATGCGAAAACCTAATAATTCTACTTGAGGCTGAAAGACCTAATAAAAGTTTGAACTAAGGTACACCATTGCATCCTAAAATGCACCTCATTCTCTCAAATACGCATCGCAATTCACCTTTCAACACGGGCACTCTTTCCTGCGTAGGAACGTCCGGATCGTGGGTAACCAACCCAATAACCGCCTTCTTCCCTTACTTCAAATTGCTAGATTTTCGTATACAAGCCCTTATCCGAAAAACATGAATATCTGCCATGTTTGTTGACGGAATCACTTGAATTTTTCAGGACTTTTTGCACATTGTAGTCTACGGCATTCTTGCAAATTTCAACTTCAAACATCAACTTGTCGATTTTATATGAATGTTTTAATAATTTCTGCTTAAATATGTATGAAATCATAATCACGTGACCAAACAAGTATTCCTTGCAGTATACATCACTTCACTTTTCAGTGTGTTAATGCTGAAGAAATCATAATTTTTGACTCAAAGTTCATGAAACTACAGCGTTTCAATTTCGTTAAAAGTACACTTTTCGCCTTTCTATCATAACTCAACCAATTCAACCCCGATCTTCAAAAACTAAACACCAATGGAAAGACCTCTTCACAAAAAAAAAGTATTCCTTGCAGTATACATCACTTCACTTTTCAGTGTGTTATTGTTTTGAAACTTTTATTCATATACTTTCTATAAATATTTGTGAGTATCGTCCGATAAAAATAACATAACGTATAATGACTACTGCATATTATGTATCTTGGTTTTGTTTTTAAATGCAACAGGAAAAAAAGAAGATGAACAAAAAATAAGTAGACTGCAAAAGGAACATACGATTACATGTTTGATAAAAGATCAATTTGACTTGTATTTGACAAAAGTCGACTAAAACAAACAGAATTCTTCCAACTAACTTTGTTCTATCTCAAATATTTTTAGATTTGAAGCTATTTCGTGCCGATAAAAATAACAATAATCGGTATAATGACCTTGACCTTTGCATATTTTTCGTTATTTACTATGTGTTTATTTGTATTATTTAAATGCATAAACAGTGAAAAATGATGAAGATTGAACAAAAAATAAAGTCAGGAGCTGCAAAAAAGAGGAAACATACGATTTACAATTGTTTGATAAAAGGATCAAATTTTGGACTGTGGTAGTTTGATCAAATGAAGTCCGATCTTCAAAAACTAAACACCAATGGAAAGATCTCTTCACAAACTAAAACTTTTGTTCATATACTTTCTAATAAAATATTTTAGATTTGAAGCTATTTCGTGCGATGAACATTAATCAATAATCGGTATTATTGACCTTGACCTTTCATATTTCATCGTATTATATATGAGTTTATTTGTATTATTAAAGCATAAACATGAAAAAATTGATTGAAATTGTAAAAAAAATAAAGTCAGGAGTCTGCAAAAAGAGAATCATACGGATTTACAATTGTTTGATAAAAGGATCAAACTTTAGAACTGTGGTACTTTGATCAAATGAAAGTCGATCTTCAAAAATAAACACAATGAAAGATCTCTTTCACAAACTAAAACTTTTGTTCATATACTTTTATAAAATATTTTTAAATTTGGAGCTATTTTATGCCGATAAAAATAATAATAAATTGGTATATGAACTTGACCTTTGCATATATAGATTTGATTTTTTTTCTATGAATTTATTTGTTTTAAAAATGATAAACATGGAAATAATGATGAAGATTGAAAAAAATAAAGTAGGAGCTGCAAAAAACTTAAAATAAGCTTTAAAATGTTGATTTTTCGAAAATATTGGTTAAGTTTGACCATACTGTGACAAATACCATATTCCCGAATTCCCACCCCATAATATTTTGTTCGTATATGTCTTGCAGATCATATGCAACAACAAAATTCTCCTATTCATTCGAATAAAAGGTAGGTTTTTGGTAACTACTCCTTATTTCAAGTTTTTTTGCAAATTCGAACTTTCAACCCTGTACACGAAAGTTTTAATATACGCAAATTTTGGAACCTACCATATTTTATGGCTATTTACAAGGAACATTGTGCAAAAACCGCATTTGAATCGGACCTCAAATAATGGAGATATTGCTTATTAAACATTTTCATATAAAACGCCCCTGGCGGGAAAATCAAAACAAAAATGAAAATTTTCTCGACGTTAGGATCATCTTCAAGTACGTGGTTATTACTGATAAAAGTTTCATAGATGTGGCTTTTATCACCTCGGAGCTATGCCGTTCACAAAAAAGGGTTAGAAAAATAAAAAAAAAAAAAGAAAACAGAAGAAGAAAAATAGGTTTTCGCACTGCGATGCGAAAACCTAACAAAAAAAAAAAGAAGAAGAACAATAGGTTTTCGCACTGCGATGCGAAAACCTAATAATTCTACTTGAGGCTGAAAGACCTAATAAAAGTTTGAACTAAGGTACACCATTGCATCCTAAAATGCACCTCATTCTCTCAAATACGCATCGCAATTCACCTTTCAACACGGGCACTCTTTCCTGCGTAGGAACGTCCGGATCGTGGGTAACCAACCCAATAACCGCCTTCTTCCCTTACTTCAAATTGCTAGATTTTCGTATACAAGCCCTTATCCGAAAAACATGAATATCTGCCATGTTTGTTGACGGAATCACTTGAATTTTTCAGGACTTTTTGCACATTGTAGTCTACGGCATTCTTGCAAATTTCAACTTCAAACATCAACTTGTCGATTTTATATGAATGTTTTAATAATTTCTGCTTAAATATGTATGAAATCATAATCACGTGACCAAACAAGTATTCCTTGCAGTATACATCACTTCACTTTTCAGTGTGTTAATGCTGAAGAAATCATAATTTTTGACTCAAAGTTCATGAAACTACAGCGTTTCAATTTCGTTAAAAGTACACTTTTCGCCTTTCTATCATAACTCAACCAATTCAACCCCGATCTTCAAAAACTAAACACCAATGGAAAGACCTCTTCACAAACTAAAACTTTTATTCATATACTTTCTATAAAATATTTTTAGATTTGAAGCTATTTCGTGCCGATAAAAATAACAATAATCGGTATAATGACCTTGACCTTTGCATATTTTCATCGTTATTTACTATGTGTTTATTTGTATTATTTAAATGCATAAACAGTGAAAAAATGATGAAGATTGAACAAAAAATAAAGTCAGGAGCTGCAAAAAAGAGGAAACATACGGATTTACAATTGTTTGATAAAAGGATCAAATTTTGGACTGTGGTAGTTTGATCAAATGAAGTCCGATCTTCAAAAACTAAACACCAATGGAAAGATCTCTTCACAAACTAAAACTTTTGTTCATATACTTTCTATAAAATATTTTTAGATTTGAAGCTATTTCGTGCCGATAAAAATAACAATAATCGGTATAATGACCTTGACCTTTGCATATTTTCATCGTTATTTACTATGTGTTTATTTGTATTATTTAAATGCATAAACAGTGAAAAAATGATGAAGATTGAACAAAAAATAAAGTCAGGAGCTGCAAAAAAGAGGAAACATACGGATTTACAATTGTTTGATAAAAGGATCAAATTTTGGACTGTGGTAGTTTGATCAAATGAAGTCCGATCTTCAAAAACTAAACACCAATGGAAAGATCTCTTCACAAACTAAAACTTTTTTTTATGCCGATAAAAATAATAATAATTGGTATATGACCTTGACCTTTGCATATTATGTTTGATTTTTTTTCTATGAATTTATTTGTTTTATAAAAATGCATAAACAGTGAAATAATGATGAAGATTGAACAAAAAATAAAGTCAGGAGCTGCAAAAAACCTTAAAAGTCATGCTTTTAAAATGTTGATTTTTCGAAAATATTGGTTAAGTTTGACCGCATACTGTGGACAAACCATGCATTTCCCGAATTCGCCACCCCATATATTTTGTGCGTATATGTCTTGCAGATCATATGCAACAAACAAAATTCTCCTATCTCATCTCTGAATAAAATGGGTAGGTTTTTGGTAGACCTACCCTTATTTCACAGTTTTTGCGAGATTCGAACTTTCAACCTCCTGTAGCACGAAAGTTTTATATACGCAAATTTTTGGAACCTACCATATTTTATTGGGCTATTTACAAGGAACATTGTGCAAAAACCGCATTTGAATCGGACCTCAAATAATGGAGATATTGCTTATTAAACATTTTCATATAAAACGCCCCCTGGCGGGAAAATCAAAACAAAAATGAAAATTTTCTCGACGTTAGGATCATCTTCAAGTACGTGGTTATTACTGATAAAAGTTTCATAGATGTGGCTTTTATCACCTCGGAGCTATGCCGTTCACAAAAAAGGGTTAGAAAAATAAAAAAAAACTAGAACCGCAAAGCGGCATCTTGGTTTTCGCTTTTAATTTGACTAGTAAGAGTACTGGTTTCAACTGCAGACATAATTAATTGATATTAACTTTTTATTAAATGAAGTCACTTTAAAAACTAAACATCATTAGAACGATCTCTTCACGAACTAAAATTTTTATTCATATACCTTCTTTAAAATATTTCTAGATTTGAAGCTATTTTGTGCCGATAAAAATAACAATAATCGGTATTATGACCTTGACCTTTGTATATTTTCATCGTTATTTACTATGAGTTTATTTGTATTATTTAAATGCATAAACAGTGAAAAAATGATGAAGATTGAACAAAAATAAAGTCAGGAGCTGCAAAAAAAAAGGTTTAATTTTTGATAAAAGGAAATTTGGTGGATTTAAAATGAAGTTCTAAAAATAACACCAATGGAAAGATCTCTTCACAAACTAAAACTTTTGTTCATATACTTTCTATAAAATATTTTAGATGTGGAGCTATTTTATGCCGATAAAAATAATAATAATTGGTATATGACCTTGACCTTTGCATATTATGCTTGATTTTTTTTTCTATGATTTTATTTGTTTTATAAAAATACATAAACAGTGAAATAACGATGAAGATTGAACAAAAAATAAAGTCAGGAGCATCAAAGAGAGGAAACATATGGATATACAATTGTTTGATAAGAGGATCAAACTTTGGACTGTGGTCATTTGATCAAATGAAGTCCGATCTTCAAAAACTAAACACCAATGGAAAGATCTCTTCACAGACTAAAACTTTTATTCATATACTTTCTATAAAATATTTTTAGATTTGGAGCTATTTTATGCCGATATAAATAATAATAATTGGTATATGACCTTGACCTTTGCATATTATGGGTAATTTTTTTTCTATGATTTTATTTGTTTTATAAAAATGCATTAACAGTGAAAAAATGATGAAGATTGAATAAAAAATAAAGTCAGGAGCTGCAATTAACCTTAAAAGTCATGCTTTTAAAATGTTGAATTTTCGAAAATATTGGTTAAGTTTGACCGTGTACTGTGGACAAACCATGCATTTCTCAAAATCGCCACACCATATTTTTTGTGCGTATATGTCTTGCAAATCATATGCAACAAACAAAATTCTCCTATCTCATCTCTGAATAAAATGGGTAGGTTTTTGGTAGACCTACCCTTATTTCACAGTTTTTGCGAGATTCGAACATTCAACCTCGTGTAGCACGAAAGTTTTATATACGCAAATAATTGAAACGTATCATATTTTATTAAGTTTCTAACAAGGAACACAATGCAAAAAATCGCGTTTGAATCGGACCTCAAATAACAGAGATATTAGCACTTAGTAACTTTTATAAAACGCCCCCTAGCGGCAAAACTAAGACAAAAATGAAAATTTTCTCAACGTTAGGATCAAACTCAGATCAAAGGACAAAACTGGTAAAAAAATCAGAAATGTGCCTTTTTGTATCATGGTGATATGCCGTTCACAAAAAAGGGTTAGAAAAAATAAAAAAAAACTAAAATCGCTATCGCGATATCATCGGTTTTCGCAAAAGCAATTTACCTCAGTTAACGAGTCGCATGATTTGAAAAACATATTTCTTCCTTCAATGGCTTGTCGAATACTATTAACAGCGATCTTTCAAACATTTTTGTCGCAATGTTTAAGCAGACATTTTACGCAAAAGAATAATTTTGAGTATTACCTGTCAGTTATGTAGTCGCGATATCAATGGTTTTCACGAAAGCAATTCCATTCAGTTCAAGAGTTGCATGATTCGAAAAACATATTTCTTCGTTCAATGGCTTTTTGAATACTGTTGAATACAGTGATCTTTCAAACTTTTTGTCACAATGTTTAAGCATCAGGCTTTAACTTTTTGAGTTATAAGTAGAAGAGTGCTTTCAAGCTAAGCGCTCCCTAGCGGCAAAATGAGAAACAAAATTGATTAAAATTTTACCATTAGGTACCTAGCAATGCAGCAAATAGTTCAATCAGGTACGCAAGTCGCACTAGTCGAACATTCTATTTCTTATATATCACAACTTGAAGCATAAAAACTGATTTACAATTATTCCAAAAAAGGATCAAACTTTGGACTGCCGTAATATGACCAAATCAAGTCCGATCTTCAAAAACTAAACATCACTGGAAAGGACTCTTTAAGAACTAAAACTTTTGTTCATATACTCTGAATGAAATATTTTTAGTTTTGGAGCTATTTGTGGCCGAATAAAAACACAATAATCGTAATATGACCTTGACCTTTTCAATTCTTTTTTATTTTTTGAATTGTGAGGCCCTTAAAAACATAACAATACATATCGTGTGAAAATTTCATGAAGAATGAACAGAAAATAAAGTCAGGAGCGACAAAAACATGTTTTTGAAATTTTAATTTTTCCTAAAATTTAGTGAAGTTTGACCGTTTCTAGAAGACAAACCATGCATTTTTCAAAATCGCCAACCTATATATTATGTGCGTATATGTCTTGCAAATCATATGCAACAAACAGAACTCTTCTATCTCATCTCTGAAAAAACTGGATAGGTTTTTCGTAGACCTACCCTCATTTTCACCATTTTTGTGAGGTTTGAACTTTCAACCTTCCGTAGCTCAAAAGTTTTATATACGCAAATTATTGAAATCTATCATATTTTATTAGGCTATCATCAAGGGACATAATGTAAAAAACCGCATTTGTATCGGACCTCAAATAACAGAGTTATTCCACTTTTATGATTTTTACAAAGCGCCCCCTAGCGGAAAAACAAAGACAAAAATGAAAATTTTCTCAACGTTAGGATTAAGTTCAAGTAATTAGGAAAGACTGGTAGAAATTTCATAATAGTGGCTTTTTCCTATCATGGTGATATGCCGTTCACAAAAACCGGCGGAAAAATAATAAAAAAAAAAATAAAACAGAAGAAGAACAATAGGTTTTCGCAAGCGATGCGAAAACCTAAAAAAAAAAAAAAAGAAACAGAAGAAGAACAATAGGTTTTCGCACTGCGATGCGAAAACCTAATAATTCTACTTGAGGCTGAAAGCCCCTAATAAAAGTTTGAAGAAAGCCGTTATAACTAAGGCAATGTGCTTATCGGTCCTGGTGTACACCATTGCATCCTAAAATGCACCTCATTCTCTCAAATACGCATCGCAATTCACCTTTCAACACGGGCACTCTTTCCTGCGTAGGAACGTCCGGATCGTGGGTAACCAACCCAATAACCGCCTTCTTCCTTTACTTCAAATTGCTAGATTTTCGTATACAAGCCCTTATCCGAAAAACATGAATATCTGCCATGTTTGTTGACGGAATCACTTGAAATTTTCAGGACTTTTTGCACATTGTAGTCTACGGCATTCTTGCAAATTTCACCTTCAAACATCAACTTGTCGATTTTATATGAATTTTTTAATAATTTCTGCTTAAATATGTATGAAATCATAATCACGTGACCAAACAAGTATTCCTTGCAGTATACATCACTTCACTTTTCAGTGTGTTAATGCTGAAGAAATCATAATTTTTGACTCAAAGTTCATGAAACTACAGCGTTTCAATTTCGTTAAAAGTACACTTTTCGCCTTTCTGTCATAACTCAACCAATTCAACCCCGATCTTCAAAAACTAAACACCAATGGAAAGATCTCTTCACAGACTAAAACTTTTGTTCATATACTTTCTATAAAATATTTTTAGATTTGGAGCTATTTTATGCCGATAAGAATAATAATAATTGGTATATGACCTTGACCTTTGCATATTATGCTTGTTTTTTTTCTATGATTTTATTTGTTTGATAAAAATGCATAAACAGTGAAATAATGATGAAGATTGAACAAAAAATAAAGTCAGGAGCAGCAAAAAAGAGAAAACATATGGATATACAATTGTTTGATAAGAGGATCAAACTTTGGACTGTGGTCATTTGATCAAATGAAGTCCGATCTTCAAAAACTAAACATTAATGGAAAGATCTCCTCGAAAACTAAATCTTTTGTTCATATACTTTCTATAAAATATTTTTAGATTTGGAGCTATTTTATGCCGATATAAATAATAATAATTGGTATATGACCTTGACCTTTGCATATTATGTTGTTGTTTTTTTCTATGAATTTATTTGTTTTATAAAAATGCATAAACAGTGAAATAATGATGAAGATTGAACAAAAAATAAAGTCAGGAGCAGCAAAAAAGAGAAAACATATGGATATACAATTGTTTGATAAGAGGATCAAACTTTGGACTGTTGTCATTTGAACAAATGAAGTCCGGTCTTCAAAAACTAAACATTAATGGAAAGATCTCCTCACAAACTAAAACTTTTGTTCATATACTTTCTATAAAATATTTTTAGATTTGGAGCTATTTATGCCGATATAAATAATAATAATTGGTATATGACCTTGACCTTTGCATATTATGCTTGTTTTTTTTCTATGATTTTATTTGTTTTATAAAAATGCATAAACAGTGATATAATGATGAATATTGAACAAAAAATAAAGTCAGGAGCAGCAAAAAAGAGAAAACATATGGATATACAATTGTTTGATAAGAGGATCAAACTTTGGACTGAGGTCATTTGATCAAATGAAGTCCGATCTTCAAAAACTAAACATTAATGGAAAGATCTCCTCGAAAACTAAAACTTTTGTTCATATACTTTCTATAAAATATTTTTAGATTTGGAGCTATTTTATGCCGATATAAATAATAATAATTGTTTTTTTTCTATGAATTTATTTGTTTTATAAAAATGCATAAACAGTGAAATAATGATGAAGATTGAACAATAAATAAAGTCAGGAGCTGCAAATAACCTTAAAAGTCATGCTTTTAAAATGTTGATTTTTCGAAAATATTGGTTAAGTTTGACCGCATACTGTGGACAAACCATGCATTTCCCGAATTCGCCACCCCATATATTTTGTGCGTATATGTCTTGCAGATCATATGCAACAAACAAAATTCTCCTATCTCATCTCTGAATAAAATGGGTAGGTTTTTGGTAGACCTACCCTTATTTCACAGTTTTTGCGAGATTCGAACTTTCAACCTCCTGTAGCACGAAAGTTTTATATACGCAAATTTTTGAAACCTATCATATTTTATTGGGCTATTTACAAGGAACATTGTGCAAAAACCGCATTTGAATCGGACCTCAAATAATGGAGATATTGCTTATTAAATATTTTCATATAAAACGCCCCCTGGCGGGAAAATCAAAACAAAAATGAAAATTATCTCGACGTTAGGATCATCTTCAAGTACGTGGTTATTACTGATAAAAGTTTCATAGATGTGGCTTTTCTCACCTCGGAGCTATGCCGTTCACAAAAAAGGGGAAGAAAAATAAAAAAAAAAAAAAAAAAAAAAAAGAAACAGAAGAAGAACAATAGGTTTTCGCACTGCGATGCGAAAACCTAACTAGAACCGCAAGCGGTATCTCGGTTTTCGCTTTTAACCTAATCAACTTGAACACTTTATTTCAACTCAGCCACAAGTTTCAAAATGAACAAGAACGAAAAGGTTTTTGAAGACTCTCATTTGCACAGTTTTCTTTTTCTTTTTTTTTTTTTTTGCAATGTTAGAACATTTAAACTCTTCTAGCGCAAATATTTCCCATACCCTGTCCCTTGAAATCCATCACATTCTGTGGTTTTTCGTAGACCTACCCTCATTTGCACAGTTTTTTTTTTTTTTTTTTTTTTTTTTTGCGAGGTTCGAACATTCAACCTTCCGTAGCTCAAAAGCTTTCAGCCACACGGACCCTCGAATCCTATCATATGTTATTAGGCTATAAGGGAAAAAAAGGAATTTTTCAAATCCCCTTTTTGAGTTATAAGCAAAAGAATGATTTCAAGAAAAGCGCCCCCTAGCGGCAAAATGAGAAAGAAAATTGATTAAAATTTTACTGTTAGGTACCTAGCAAAGCAGCAAATAGTTCAATCAAGTATACTAGTCGCACAAGTCAAACTTTTTATTCTTATGTATCAGAATTTGAAGCATAAAACCTGATTTACAATTATTCCAAAAAAGGATCAAATTTTGGACTGCCGTATAATGACCAAATCAAGTCCGATCTTCAAAAACTAAAGGAAAAAGAACTAAAATGTTTGAAAATAACTAATTTAAATTTTTGTAAG
>CM037784.1:60355145-60405145 GCA_021229015.1 Solen grandis | reverse complement strand
TTTTTGCTGTTTTGTGCCTGTATCGTAAATTATACCATAGTCAGGTGACCTTTCGATTTGCCAACCTCACTCGACTTCGTCTCGTGAGGTCACAAATCGAAAGGTCACCTGACTATGGTATAATTTACGATACCGGCACAAACAGCAAAAAATCCATGGTATATCTATTACTTATTTTTTTTTTGGCATGCTTGTGTACAGTACAGAACATGTGTTTACACAGGCTGAACTGTCAACTTCCTGTCTTCCAGACACGCTGTCTGCACAGTCATGTGATCAATTTCATTGGCTCTTATGACATCACATTGTTTAAAAATGGCTGCTAAAAACAATTGATTAGTGAAAATGGACAATATGAATTAGAATTACCGTAGGACCCTGGTATGTGTTTATGAAAACAATCATATTTTTCAGATATATATAAATAATTGGAAACTTCAATTAAAAATGTGATATACTAAGAAATTAAGAAAACATTTGGTTTTAAGCTTTGGATCTGCTATGATCGATTTTATTTATCGTTTACACAGGTGTTCTAAACAATGTAAGTTAGCAAAAGTGACAAAAAAGTTTGGACCCCTGGTCATGATAAATGTCTTTAATGGTCATTTTTTGAGAAACATGTTGGGTTTTAATTTGCTAAAATATATCTGAATTTAAATCAAGCATCAGAATGGATTAAAATTCATCATAACTCTTCAGTAAGTCAAACTTGAGATAGAAATAACTGATGTAAAGCGAGAAAGTCCATTGGATAAAAGTGAACACGTGATCGAGGCGCGTCATTACAATTTGAACTGTGAACCCGCAATGAACCGTAAAATGTAAACATAAACAAAATCATGGTTGATTGCTCAACGTGTTTGCTGTATTAATTTAAACGTTTACAGTCATATGTATAAAGAAAATAGAGATCAGCAATTAACCTACGTTGTGAAGTCAAATTCCAAGGGAAAACTATACAGCCCTCTAACATTTACAAGATCGGTGAGTAAGTAATTTATTACGTAGATTGATCATATTCTGCTTCATAATGAAGTCTAGTACACATGTGTAATACATAAGTATATACTTTCATAAGTCCAATACACATTTATATTTATAATACATAAATATATACTTTGCCTCGATAACTAAGGATAAAAACAATAACAAAACTGCAGACATTTTTTTGATTTACAAAAGCTACAAATTTGTGAATTTTATTTCAGAATTCCTAAAGAAAGATGTGTAACAAGTGATGCAAGTCCAGCTTAACATGTACACTCTTGGACTCTTGGCTTAAAGCCTTCTGAAGCAGGTATATATGTAATTCCTCATTATGACTCCATCTTTTACTTTGAAGTTAATCAAATCAACCTGATGAAATTTTATGTCAGCTTATAAATTATGTTTCTACCTATTGTGATAGATGACTGACATTTATTGTCCAAATCATACAATTTGAATTTCACAAACATACAACCGAATCTTTTAGTTCTTACGTAAGTATTATTTTCTGAAATTTGATTGACTCATGCCAGTAATGGTGATTATTTGACATTGAGGGTTGTGTTTTTTTGTTGTTGTTTTTTATCCATTTACAAAACAATTGTGCATTGATTCTCTTGCCTATAAGACGAGTTTCTAGCTATAATGAGCCATCATTGACTATTTTGTTTTTTTATGTTTATTTCTTGATATCAGATAAACTGTCCTGTAAGATAACTTTAAAGGAATCACCTCTCAAACAACATGACTCCCGCTGCCACATCACAGCTGCCCTTGTCACAGATTACGTAAGAGCAGCCGCCCCTGCTAAAGACCATGTAACAATGGTACACCATGACACAGCAGCCCCTGTTGCAGATCACATCACAGAAACCCCTGTCGAAAACCTCATCACTGCAGCCCTTGTTACAAGCCATATTACAGCTGCACCCCTTTCACAGACTAGTACACTGCTATTTGAGGTAAAAAGCAAGGAGGTCATCATAAATTCCTTGAATTTTAATTTTCCAAGATTTAAATATCTGTGTATTTGTTTTCTTTTTCTCTTTGACTCGCTATCATAGTCAAGGTCATCAGCGTCTCCTAGCACTATAAGTATAACCATAGCTCATTATTAGAAAATTGTTCGATGTATTAGAATGAAACTAAATTAAGGTCACTGGTCCACCATCTCTCCTTTTCTGAATGCTGGCTACTTCTTCCATAATTAAAAACTGTCAAATGAATTCATCTGAAAGCAGACACCATTAGTGTTACTGCTAGGAATTGATCAGTATGTTGCAGAAGAGAATACATGATCTTGAGTCATAGGTAGTACATAAATATTAATAAAGTGTACCTATTTGAGTCCAGATTATTTTGTAACATTCTTTTGACTACAAGGTATATTAATAATTAATTTTTCAGTTATTTTAGTGGCATGTGTCTGTTTGATCCATTTTTGAACAGATGAAAGCTGACTACAACAGATTCTATCATCCATCAACAAATGAACAATCATCTACAAGAGGTCAGGTTACTGGAAGTGAAGATCTGTACAGTGTCCATACTTTATGTAAGTACTTGTTGCATACATACTTCATCAACGTAAATAACTAGAATGTCCCATAGTGTGCTTCTGTGTATGCTTAGGTTTTATCCATTTTTTTATGCCTATAACCCATATGCAGGTGTGTGTGTGTGGGGGGGGGGGTCTTTAGATTTTAAGTCTGTGTGTCCGTCCATCACACCTCAGGTTTGCCTTTGCTTTTTTTTTTTTTTTTTTTTAAGATTGTATCACATCTTCATGAAAAATTTTACAAATGAACATCTTGATATGAACTATTTAATTAGGGCTTTCTGCCTCAAGCAGAAAGTCCTATTGGGTTTGTACTGTTTATTCTTCTTCTTCTTATTATTATTCTTTTTTTCTTCCTAACTAAACGCTTATTTTTCTATGTTGCAAAATCCTAGGACGATGAAATTTTTATGGTTTTAATTTTGATTTCTATGATTTTCATATGTCTATGACGTCATATGACGTCACAATTGACATATGCTACAAAAGTTTGTAAACTGTCCAGAGCCATTGTTAATGGACCGATTTTCATCAAATTTTCACAGAATGTGTATATTAAGTTCTAGTTGTGCATCCCGGTGTCCGTTTTTCAAAATTCGAAAAGTCCAAGGTTCTAAAGCGATTCCAAGATTCGAACCAAGGTCGTAAATTTTCAAATGCTTATAAAATCGGTCCTATTTGAGATAGAAAGATGATATTAGGTCAGTATATAGGTCTCTAAGAGTCTTAAACATTTTGAGAAAATAAACATCATATGACGTCACGTGACGTCATTATATGATAATGTATTTCTAATATTAACAAGAGTATTTCTATATGTTAAAATTGTCGAAGGGCAATGAAAATTTAATGACAAATGATTCAGACGCTGAAATTTCGATTTCCATGATTTTTCAAAGCCTATGACGTCATATGACGTCACATTTGAAATTGACTACGAAAGTTTGTACACGGCCCAGAGCCATTATTAATGGGCCGATTTTCATCAAATTTTCACAGAATGTGTATTTTAAGTTCCTGTTGTGCATCCCGGTGTCCATTTTTCAAAATTCGAAAAGTCCAAGGTTCTGTAGCAATTCCAAGATTCGAACCAAGGTCGTAAATGTTCAAATTCTTATAAAATCGGTCCTATTTGAGATAGAAAGATGATATAAGGTTAGTATATAGGTCTCTGGGAGTCTAAAACATTTTGTGAAAATAAATGTCATATGACGTCACGTGACGTCATTATATGATAAGGATTTTCTAATTCTAACAAGATTATTTCTATATGTTGAAATTTTCGAAGGGCAATGAAAATTTAATGACACATGCTTCAGATGCTGAAATTTTGATTTCAATGATTATCAGAAGCCTATGACGTCATATGACGTCACATTTGAAATTGACTACGAAAGTTTGTACACGGTCCAGAGCCATTATTATTGGGCCGATTTTCATCAAATTTTCACAGAATGTATATATTAAGTTCTCGTTGTGAATCTCGGTGTCCTTTTTTAAAAACTCTAAAAGTCCATGGTTCTATAGCGAATTCAAGATTCGAACCAAGGTCGTAAATTTTTAAATGCTTATAAAATCGGTCCTATTTGAGATAGAAAAGTGGTATTTGGACAGTATATAGGTCTCTAAGAGTCTTAAACATTTTGTGAAAATAAACGTCATATGACGTCACGTGACGTCATTATATGATAATGTATTTCTAATATTAACAAGAATATTTCTCTATGTTGAAATTATTGAATGGCAATGGAAATTTAATGACATATGCTTCAGATGCTGAAATTTCGATTTCAATGATTAGCATAGGCTTATGACGTCATGTGATGTCACAATTGAAATTGACTCTGAAAGTTTGTACACCGTCCAGATCCATTATTTATGGGCCGATTTTCATCAAATTTTCACAGAATATGAATATTAGGTTCTTATTGTGTATCCCGGTGTCCGTTTTTCAAGATTTGGAAGAAGACAACGTCAAAATCCATTCAAGTATAACATCTTATCCAGATGAGCTAGGATACTGATATTTAGATAGCATGTGTAAAAGGATCAAAGTGACTCAGTCGCTCAAGTTTGACTCAGTGTCGCAGAAAGTCCTATCTTTTGTCAGAACAAAAGAACATCTAGTTTTCAAATGTTTTTGGCTGTGACATATATTAAACAGTTGAATGGACATGGTGAAATAAGTTGTCCTGCTTCATGTTAAACTTTGTGTTTAAGCTTCTTTTTTTTTTTTTTCGATGTAGATGAATTCACATCATCATGAAACTTGATACAAAATGTACATCAAGAAAATAAGCTTTTAAATACACAGGCAAATACTATGTTGTGACCAACATTATGCAAGCGTGGCATCAATGTTGCAGAGACACATTTTCTTGTTGTCAAATGAATTTTTGTTTGTTGAAATTTAAGAAACCTGATCATATTATATCTGTTAGACAAATATACTACTTATCTTTTGAGCTAATGTAAGCTTTTCCTTATCCTTCAGGACTGACTGTCAGAAGCAGTACAATATGAGCATCGACTACCCAAGGCTATTTCAAAACTTGAAATATAAGTAGATGGTGAGATTGGGAAATGCAGAAACCAGGAACTGTAACTTTTACCGTGACCAATTTTTGAATTAGCATGTCTGTTTCAAAGAAAAAGTCTATTATGATCTCGCCATTGTCGTTGTCATGCAAAAACTTTAATGAAGCTTATTTCTCAAAGACTTTTAAAGGTATCAACACGAAACTTAGAATACTTTATTATCATGACAAGGTGCAGTTTTTAAACAATGGGCATTATTCTGAAAGCTATATTTTCTGAGTTACGCCCCTTTTAAACTAAGAATTTAGGTCAGAATTGCTTAAAAAGTAGAAAGTCTTGAAAACTTTGTTATCAACACAAAACTTGGAAGGCTTGATAATCATGACAAGGTGCAATTGTAAAACAAGGGGCATTATCCTGAAAGCAAAATGTTTGGAGTTATGCCCCTTTTTAACTTAGAAATTTTATTGAAATTGTATGTTCAAAGCAATTACATTTCTTCTATACTGTGTAATTTTTTTTTCTTTTTTACTCTTTACACCTTATGGTCTTCTTACTTGAAATCGCAAATATGGGCCTCTTTTGTTGACATGTAAAACGGACAAGCATTTGTGCCTTTTTTTTTAACCAAAAAAAAAAATTTTTAACTTTACAGTACCTCGTCCAATTTTGTATTATTTCCCTTGATTTCATATCAAAATAACTCCAACTATTCAAGGTAATGATTTTGAAAATTGAATTAAAAATAGATTGTGAGTTGCAGTAGCGATTAAAAATAGATTGTGAGTTGCAGTAGTGTAATGATATTCAGGGTTACTTTTTAATTGTCTCCCTTTAGTGTTTTTTTTTACACTTCTTGTGAACAGAACAAATTTTAAAAAAAAATGACACATATATCTTTTTTTCTTCTCAGTCCTTTTTCTGTATAATCTTTAGATTTATTTAGCCATATTTTTTGTAAATTATTTACACATTTTTTTACCCATATACGCACACCAAGGTTTTTTTTTTAAAATATTGAAGATATTTCACAGGACCTTTATTCCTTCCTTTTTTTACCTTTTATTAAAGCTTCTATTTGAAAATAAAACAGTAATTGCATTCAAGAATTAAATGATGTGTTTCAAAACAGATTTCCATGATTATAAATCACATTTTATGTACATCAAATAAATGGTTGAGCTTTAAAACTGTATAAATGTGTTAAATAAAAATGAATTATTATACATGTAAATTGTTTATGTACTTTTAAACCTTTATACAAGAAATAACATCATGATATAAAAAAATTTCTTTCTTTACAAAGTGCATCTTTTCTGCATTTTAAATACCTATTTTTGTGCTGAAAAAAGTGTGTTTTTTTCTGCAAAATAAATGCCTTCTTTTGCTGAAAGAAGTGTGTTTTTGAAGCAAATTAATTTTATTTTTCTGACTCAAAAACATCTTTTGAAGGCAGAAAAAATATGCTTCTGATAAAGAAAAAATATATTTTTACCACAGAAAATAAATGAAGTAAAAGATGCACTTATTAGGACAGAAAACATACTTTTACCGCATTTAGTGCGTTTTTAGTGTATTTTATCTGATAAAAAAACACGCTTTCACCACAGTAAAAATGAACTTAAGTGCGTTTTTAGTGTATTTCATCTGACCAAAAAACACACTTTTAACGCAGTAAAAACGCACTAAGTGCGTTTTTAGTGTATTTTATCTGATCAAAAAACACACTTTCACCACAGTAAAAACGAACTTAAGTGCGTTTTATGTGTATATTTTTATTTCTGAGAAAACACGAAAAAAAATTTTTCCAAAAAACACTTCTGAACAGAAAAAACACACTTTTTGTTCATTTTTATTCACTTTAAACGCAGTCGGTAAGAAAAAACGCACTTAAAACACGGTGCCAACAACGCAGCGTTTTACACGGATAAAACGCGCATAAAACGCGCGTTTTCCACACTTATTTGAGAAGGGCAAGGACCTGGGTGCTCGCCCACTGAATTCACCAAACTTAATACAAGACTTTTCCTTCAGAAACCAAGTTAGCAAATGAAATTACTAATTCAATTTAAACTGGGTAGGGCAAAATACAAAGGACTGAGATGGCTGGAAAGAATCAAAGGTTTCTCATATTTCTATACATTTTATTTCTGTAACTTTTTTTTAGATACAAAATGATTGGTCCTATTCAGACACTGGTGACTCTAGGGCCTGTAATATTCAAAATTAAATGATCAGAAATCATACATGGTGTTGAATTACCAAAAATATCAACAAATATCATACATGGCATGATATGAAAACTCATATACAATGTGTTTGATATTACACACCTACAAATTATCTACCAATAACATATATGGTGTATGATATTAACACACCTATAAATGATTGATAAGTGCCACACACAATGTATTGTATAACATACAAAATTTCTAATTCATAAAAAAGGGCACAGAAATAATCAATCAACATTTTAACTCAATTTAAAATGCATGATTTAAAAAGAGATTGGTATATAAGAAACTTGTGTTAGTTGAAATTAAAGAAACAATTACAAAGTTAATATATTCAAAATCATACAAGAATGTTACAATCAAGAAAGCCACTGCCCTTAATAGGGATGCTATGATTTTGATGTCATTTCATGTTGTGACTAAGTTTGATCAAGATTGCTTCAAAGGTGCCATCACTCAAGGGCCATAACTTCTGACCTTCCAGGTCATTATCAGCAATAATTAAAATTGTCCAAATGATGAAAGTAATTAACATTGTCACCAGGTTGGGAGAGATTACAAAGGGAATAATGTTTGCTAAAGTGTGAACAAGAGTTCTTTGGAACACATGTGTCACCTGTTGAAGCGTGATGGAAAAAGTGTGACAGACAAATGGAAAAACAGATGACGGAAAAGTGATCCCTATGAGTCACCTCTGCTTACAGCAGGTGACACAACAAACTAAATGTAAATGACAAATGAATTGACAACAGACATTTAATTGTCTCAAGAACATCTTGCTCACGTGAGCAACAAAGTCAGGCAAGTACCTATGTAATGTTAAATCGATTTAATGTTATGAACTTCAGTGTTAAACATAAATGAAATTAAGAAATTATGATTTATTCATGATTACTTCATTATAAAAAAATAATACCTATAGCTGCAAGGATGACAATGTCCAAGGATCTTAAAACATATATACCAAAAAGAGAAAAAAAAGTCCTGTCTCCCCAAAAAAGAGATTTATAATCATGTATTTAAAGGTTTGTTTCATACAGTTTTACAATTCTGGCTAATCAGTTCAGGAAAAGCAAAATGTATACAGATATATTTCTATATTTCTTCAATACCTATGCATCTATTGTGGAACTCCTCATTATAACAATCATTTGGAGAAATAGACAAAAACAACAAATAACAATATAAATGAGAAAAAAAATCTCCCATCATAATTTATGGACTACCTTGTGATAAAACTATATTATATATTGAGCTCTTTACCAGATAAAGTATCTCAAGGAATTGATTTATTAAAAAGAGATAATACTAGATCAGCCTGCAAGTGATGAAACAGCAAAAAAAGGTATTAAAGAGGTGGTTTTGCATGTCAGTGTAACTGTTTTATTCATATACATGTATATGTCCTCCAGTTAATTGCCTCAAGTACACAAAAGGCATTTGGAGAGGACCATCACACAAATGTAAGCCACTTGGATGACTTCTTCACTTACAATACCCAAGACTAAAACCATCAGAGACTACGTTTTATTTTTAAAAATTATTCCGATCCAGTTGGGAATGGAAATGTATTCCCCAAACTTTGTACTGTTGACTTGTAAAGTGATGTGATTCCTTCTTTTTTATCTCTCAAAATAAACAGATGGAAGAAATATTTTGAAAATTGTTCAAACTTTTTGAAACATTAAAAAATATAAAAAAAAAATAAAAAAAACCTCTCCATATATGAATGAAAATTAAGTATAACAATATAATGATAGGAATAAATGTGTTATATTAATAAATCTGTATATATATATATTGAATTATCATGGTACACATATTAACTTTATAAAGGTCTGCTATGCATTGTAAAATGCGAGTAAATTGTGCAAGCAATGGAATCCAATAACTAAGTCAGAAAACAACAACAATCTATAATTAACTCATAAACAATAAAATAGTTTCACATTCTATATTTAATGTGTATGAATATATTCTATAAAACAAATCACAACTAAATTTGCATATATCTACGCTCCAACAAATGAGGGCTTTCCCTCTAAGCTTTTTCAACTCTCTCACATACACATTTACACAGAAACATGCAGGATTTTGTCATTATCTATAATAACTCCGTGTAAAACTTGATAAAGAATATAAAGAATAGGTTTCAGATAAGGTAAAGTTATATCATAATTTTTGCAATCAATGAAAGATTACCTTAAACATGGCTTAAAACAGCAATGCAATAAGGGTTGGATATTTCTGATATATTTTAATACGACTTTAAAGTCTAAAACTGCTTAAGCCAAGTATAAATCAGTAGTATGTGTAAAAAAGACTGACTAAAAATACTCTTTGAAACTCCTATCTTTCCTTTCTAACCCCACCATACACAAGTTTTAGCTGATTTGAAGTTTCTGCCAATTATTTAGAAGTTCTGTTTATC
This sequence comes from Solen grandis, assembly GCA_021229015.1. NCBI lineage: Eukaryota > Metazoa > Mollusca > Bivalvia > Adapedonta > Solenidae > Solen > Solen grandis. Next base: position 60,395,391 of record CM037784.1, on the reverse strand, counting down.
CACACAATTTCACTAATTGCAAACATATCTTCATTTCACCACCATTTATCATTCTAACAATGTTGTTCAAACAGTTCACTGTTAACTGCATTTATACTGTAAATTCATACACAGCAACCAATTCATCCACAGTTTTTTTATCATTAATAAACTCTTTCAACATCTTCACCTTTCACATTACACTATCATTACACTATCTATTTCAAAATCTCACCATATTTTCAATGTTTATCCTTTCAAATTATCTAAACTCTCACTGCACATACAACATTCATTAATTCCCTCACCACCATTTATCAATTTTCTCACTGCAAGTACACCATTTATCAACACAATCTCACTGCATATATACAACATTTATCAATTCCCTCACCACCATTTATCAATTCCCTCACTGCATGTGCACCATTTATCAACACAATCTCACTGCATATATATAACATTATATCCCAATACATTATCACCTCACTGCATATAGCATATATACAACATTTATCAATTCCCTCACTGCATGTTCACCATTATCAACACACCCTCACTGCATATATACAACATTTATCAACACACCCTCACTGCATATATACAACATTTATCAATTCCCTCTTCACCATTCATCAATACAACCAAACCACACTTACATAACAAAGCTACATGATTATTCAGATTCTTTCAAGTCCAGTTAAGAAATGTTAATCTAGCTGTCATATAAGTCTCACTCTACTATAAACAAATGTCTTTGGCAATGTTTTCTTCCCTAAACTGGCACACCACTGCCACCATTCCTAACCCTGCCAAATTCTCGGTCACGTCTATGTAGGCCATAAAGGTTCCCATGACAACGAGAATATAAATATTTTACATCAATATAACACTGGACAATTTACACAATTCAACATAAGGCCTGTCCACCATACAATTACATGTAAAGTAATCAGATATCTAAAACCCAGGACCCAACATCCAAATCAAGATTTTTCTGGATAAACTTAACCTTTCATGCAGGCCCAGCTCCAGGTTATTTTTAATTGATTTGCATAACTAAGAAAATAATAATTCATTAATAAATGTCTTAAGTATTTAGAAAAGTACTGCCAAAATTTCAAAGGTTTACTGTCCACAGACTATTGAAAATTACTATTTATGATTTTTTTTTTAAATTATCTCCTAGACTACTAGTAGTAATTGTAATAAACACCACACCATCATGTATCATTTTAGCAAAATTATGATTGAAAAAAAAAATCAAAAAATCAAAGCCAAGATTATCCTGAAAAAAATCTGATTTTCTTCCAATTTCCTTGTCCAGGCCAGGAACTTATTGTTCTTGCATCAACATGTCTTAAAATAAAATGCATTTTTGTAACCCTTATTGACAAGTGTCATGTATGTAAAATCAATGAATGACTCTATTTCCATTACAGAGCTGATCTGTTAAGATCCCCTCCACTACAGCTTGAATATACAGGTCTTGCCAGAAGTTACCGTACTTAATCATGCATTAGGGTCAACTCAGCCCAATTACCAAGACCTGAAGTCAGCTCACTGATCCAAGTCAACCTGGTCCATCTCGGCCTTTTTATTATAATAATATGTATAATTTTATGTATATTATTGTGTTTAAAGTGCTGATTATAAACTAATAAATGTATATTGTTTCGTTATTTAAAGTTATATGTATTTTAGATATGCCTTTTTAAAATGGAGAACTCAGCAATTCACGCCACACTCACAGACGCATACGTGCATGCATGTGTATAAAATGCCTAATTAACATTTAACTGATGATAATGAATCCATAGTTAATTCATTAATTGTTATATTTTTTAATTTTAATTTGAACAAAAGACATAACGTAAGTGCACAACTTTGAAGTATATTTCAAAGGGATGCCATTTTAATTATGAAACCAGTAAATTAATTTGCTCTTTCTTTTGAAGGTTAATCTGCTACATTAAAAATTGTGTCACACTTTTAACCAGTATAATTCATTATTATTTGTATTGAAATTTAAAGATGTATCTTTTACCTAGGAGTTAAAACTTTTCCCTTATATTATACATCATAGTAGGCTACCTTGGACCAGGCCGATTTGGACAAGTCCAATTAGGTTTTTAGGCTGACTTGACCCAACACCCACAATCATTAAGTAAACTTAAAATGCTGACTGGAAATTTTTTATATATATGTTTTTCTATTCTGAAAAGTTTCATGAGTAATAATCATATGTGCTCTTTGGATGGTTATCAGCAACTTCTGTATTTAAAACTGAAAACTTTTTTTTTCAATGATACCAGCTTATTTTAATAACAGAGATACTGGCATGGATCTCACAGGCATAGATTTATCTCACTATAGATAAAAACATGTTTTCAAGTATTTGCTGTTTCCCCTCCTCATAAAGACATCTGTATTTGTTCAGTGAAAAATCCCTAACCTGGGCCCCATCACAATTCACTGGTCTCAGGTTCTCTTCCTAAGCAGGAAGTCCCAAAATGCTCTAGTACACCCAACTGACTGGTACCCACTGGGGAGTGGAACAAACCTCATCAATGGCTTTCTCAAGTTTAACAATTGTCTCAGAGATGTCATTGTTGACAATTTTAAAATCAAAATAATGTCCATATGCCTTCTCTAGCAGCTCACTTTCCTTTGCAAGGCGCTCCAAACTTCCATCCTGAAATAAAGAGCAGGTAAACAATTAATCTCATTGGACAAAAATACAAATTAATTGGAAAATTGTCAATCAGAATGTCTATTTTTCACCTTTAATAACTATCATATACATTGTATATGTATCTTGATTTTAAATGTAGCTCAACATTTCATTTTTTAAATATATTGTTCATTAATATAACTGAAACTCAACAAAATTAAATTGATATTTTTTTTGCTAAACCAAGGCTAAATAATATACTGTGGACAGTTAATTTTCCCTTCAATTCACTGATATGATAAAATAAAATGTATCACGCTCTTCCTTCAAATTTTTTTTGCTGGAAATGTACATTCACTGTCTCTCAGAATATGAATTGAACTGTAAGTAATAATCCTCATGACTGTGTAAATCTTATGATGACACAGGTCACAGAGGTTAAATACTTTTAAGGAAGATTGCATATTGAATAAAACAACTTTTATTTATTTCAGGGGTGTGTATTTATTGTATATCTAAATCATGAAATACTGGATATGATGAAATATTCATATCAAAATCATTCAAAACAACAAAGAACTTCTAAGAGGATTTAAAAAAAAAACAAAAAAAAAAAACAAAAAAACATTAGTAAGATGTAAAATATACAAGAGTTAAGGTTTTGTGTATACATGTATGTAGCATATTATAATAGACAAGGGGGATAAATCATCCAATGTTAGCAATATCAATATAACTGATTGAAAATGTTAGTTCTTACAATATATTTTGTATGAAGTAAAAACATGATCCCCCCCACCCCACCAAAAAGAACAACAACAAAAAAAACAACACCTGTCACCCTTTTTTATTTTTATTTTAGTGTACACCTTTGTCTTTTTTTGCCTGATCCAAATGTTGCAAATAGAAATTTAGGGAACATAATTGTCTGTTAATATTTCTATGAACATTAACATTTATCTGATGATAACTGTTCTTCCTTACTTCATTTGATTGAGTACTGTTTGATGACTGCACAAAGTCACATTAGTGAACATGAACTTAAAGCTATGGACCTGAGTACTTTACCCGGCCCATGGGTGTCCTTGACCTTGGAGCAAGGGACCAAACTCTTGTATGCAACACTTTGTCTCATTGAGGCAAACATTTTAAATTTCTTTCATCCAAGTCTAAGTTACAGCACAGGCAAGTAAATCCGGTAAAAAAAGTAATACGCCTAAACAGGAGCTCGTCATGGCAGGATATTATCTATTGTATAACGATGGTGCGAGCACAAAGATGCACATATAGCTTGTCTGCCAGAGGCACTGAAATTCCCAGGGTAAGTTATAATATATTGCATTGTAAACAACGAAACTTTAAACTAGATTTTGAAATAGATCAATCATGCAATTGAATATAAATAAACTAGAACTGTAAGCCAAAGGCTAACAGAAACCCCCCTCATACCCCATTCCCCACCATCCAAAACAACCAGACTCAGTTCTTGTGAGTAGTACAGTAGAACCCCTTAAAACCAGACAAGGTTGGGGACAACATAAATTTCTGCTAAGGAGGGGTCTCAAGTTAAGTGAGGTTTTAACCTTTTTCACTATAAAACATGTCTATATACATGAATGTAATATGTCTGCCTAAAATATAAAACAAGAGAGAGTTTTTGACCTATCTAAATAATTTCTACAATCATGATAGAGAGTGACCCAAGAAACATCTTTCTGTGCAAAACCTCTTTGAAATCTGGGCAGTACTTTTGGAGAAAAACAGGCTCTGCCCTCTAGTGGCCATGTTTTTGATGGATCCTTTTAATTTTTACAATTTTGGCAGCAAGTCACCCAAGAATTATCTGTGCCAAAAATCTTATAAATCCAAAGAGTACTTTTGGACAAGAAGATTTTTAAAGTTTGTTCTATATATACATATAAGGAAAACGGGCTCCGCCACCTGGGGGCCATTTTTTTTTTTTGATAGATCAAAATTATTTTTACAATCTTGGTAGAGAGTGAACTAAGGATTATATGTGCCAAAAAACTTTGAAATCCAGCCAGTACTTATGAGGAGAGAAGATTTTTCACATTTTTTTCACCTTTTTGTTGCCATGGCAACCAGATTTTGGCATGGAATTTAATTCTTTGAACAATTCTGGCAGAGGACCACCCAATGAACATTCTTGTAACCTTTTAATAAAACTGGCCCAGTAGTTTTATGAGAAGATGTCATTTAAGTTAAATGTTAATGACGGACAGTGGATGCCTGATGCTGGACATTTGTAATGAAGATTGATAAAGAAATGAAGATGCTAGAATGTAAGCAAAGTGAAATCTGTCATTTTCTTATAATCAAAGGGCCAAAACTCCTGACCTAATGGACCGATATCAGCCATAATCGAGTACCACCTAAGGATCATTGCTGCAAAGTTTTATCAAAATCTGCTCAGCAATTTAGGAGATGTTGTTTAAAGCAAAAGTTGATGATGCATGACGGACGCCAAGATAAACGTTTATCACAATACCTCTAAATTTAACTAACAATAGTGTTCTTTGAAACACATGAGTCACCTGCTGAAGCATGACCGAAAAAGTTTGACGGAAAGACAGACAGACAGACAGATGGACAGACAGAGGACAGAAAAGTGATCCCTATGTGTCACCTCTGCTTACAGAAGGTGACACAAAAATATCAACCCACCTTTTATTAGGAGACATAATAAGAACTTCAATTAGAACATTTTAAATTTGTTATTCATGTACGCAATAGCATGTAAATGTGTAAGAAACTCACTGACAGTTGTGAACATGTCAGGTGACTCAGGTGCAGGTTTTGACACTACCTAGAACCAGGGAAGCTGCTAGAATCACAGCATGGGCTTCCAAACATGTTTTTCTCATGTCTATTTTAGCATCATAGAACCATCCTGCATGGTCATTGTTGGACCATTTTAGTAAATTACACCTTAATCCCATTTAATGTCAAGCTTCCAAAACAAATTATCACAATGGATAACAATACATCACTATTTTCAGTGTTTTTAAGTACAGTCAGATCTTGGGTTATCAAAACATGCGTTATCCGAAGCCTATCCTTTATCTTAACCTAACTTTCAGTCCCAAATTTTTCCATATATATGTTAAAATACAACCCTATATATATTTTTTTTTTTTTCAAACATAACCCTTTATCCAATGTAAAATTGGGCCCTCAGTGTACAGATTAATCACCTGTTCACACCTTTAAATTATCCGAAACCTGTCTACCGCTGTTCGGCTATTTTATTTTCAAACTGTGAAGGGGAGATCACTGTAATGTCTTCAGTACATAAAATGATTACAACTTATTGGCAGTCAAATTAATGAAAGATTTTACCATGTTCATCAAACCATGAGATAAATATAGGCTACAGCCATAAGTTGCATTATACTAAATAGTCCATATTACTGGTCACATTCTGTCATGTCAAAATCCTTACATCTCAGCACTGTATTTAGTCAATCTAGTTCACTTCTTTCTTCTGCGCTTGTCAATTGGATTATTTTCAGGAATGCAGCATGTACTGGAAATCCCATTCAATGAGATCACCAAAGGTGATTAACCCATGTCTCTCTCTCTCTCTCTCTCTTAGTTGCTGATAAGGATAAATCCAAGGTTGAATCATTATTATCATCTGATTTAAAAAATGTAAGTAATTGGCTCATTGACAACAAATTATCTTTGCACCTTGGTAAAACAGAATCAATACTTTTTGGGTCAAGTCACAAATTGAAGGTCAATAGAAATCTCAACATAACTTGTAATGACTCTTTAATTAAATTAAAAAAGGCCAATTCTAGATTGATGTTTCTTTACAGGAAAAAGGATTATTTGACTAGGCACACAAAAAAACTTCTTGTTTCTTCATTAATTCAATGCCATTTTGATTATGCTTGTTCTATTTGGTATTTTAGTTTGACAAAAAGTTTTCAAAAAAAGTTCCAAATTACTCAAAATAAGCTCATTAGATTTGTTTTAGACCTGGATGCCAGATGTCATATTGGCAAAGACCAGTTTAAGTCTGTAGGTTGGCTTCCAGTTTATAGAAGAGTTGACTGTATTACATTGTCTCATGTATTTAAAGTCAAACATGGGTTATCCCCAACTTATTTACAGTCTAAATTTACACAGCAAAACAGTATTCATTCATACCATACCAGGCTCAGTAAAAATGGTGCATATGCTCTTCCTAAAGTTAAGAGTTTTGGTTGTAAAACATTCAGTTTTGTGGGTTCCAAGTTATGGAACTTGTTACCAACCAATGTTTCATGTATCACCAAATTTTCATCTTTTAAACAAGCAGTAAAGAGGTACTTTTTAGATACACTGTCCTAATTTTCTTATTTGTATCAATTATCTTAATGAAGTAATGATAAATATTTTAAAGTAACAATTGTTGTTTTAATTTGATTTTTTTTCTCTCTTTAGTCTGTGATTCTCATAATTAAATCTGTGATTCTCAAGTTATTATGTGATATTTAAATTTTTGTAATTTTATTATTTTTTTAATGTAAGTTTAAATTTTTTAATCTTAGTTTAGGTAATAACATATTTTTGTTTCGCTTTTATTATAATAATAAAGTTAAGATTATTTCATCAACTGTGATCATTGTAATTCTACCTGTGATATTTAAATTCTTCATGATTTATTATGTGATCAGCATAATTTGATGTTACATTCTCTTTTCTTTTTTTTTTCTTTTTGGTTTAAATTTATAATTTATCAAAATTTCATTTTGAATAATTTTATTAATGTACTTGTAAGATATCATTTGGCATTTCATTTTAAAGTTCATTTTTTTTAATTTTTTTTATTTAATTATATTTTGCATACAATATTTTTATCAAAGTATAATAGGCCATTTCAATTTCAATGTAAAATTATAAGTAATATTTTACTGTTACACTGTTGTCACTTTGCCAATTACATTCCTATATTAGTCAGTCCACCTTATGAGTTTGTTAATTGGTCATCTGTCGTTGGGTATAGTTTATGTATTTTTCTTTTACTAAAGCATTTAATTAATACATTGCCTCTCTATGTCAAGCCACCAACACAAAGGACCACAATGGAAATAAGAGTTATTTACTCTTTTTTGTGTCGTCCTTGGTGTTGGTGTGTTTGACATGGATATAATTTATCAACATGTAACAATTTTATATGTGCTTGTTTTATAAATTGTCCATGCCAATGCATATCTGCCAAATAAAATCTATTATTATAGATGATAAATGAGAATAAAATCATTCGAAATCATGACAATAAGTTATTTGAGAGATAAAACACCATGACATGTTACTCCTCAGATATACAAGATTAGTTCCATTTTATATTTATATGCCCAGTGCTTGTATAATGACATTTGAAAATTAGATCTATATATTCGCCAATCAATGACTAAATGTGTAGGACTGTTACACACTTATAAAAAGCAAGATCTTTTTCAGGTATGTAAGTTCTTGATGAAGTTTATAAATTACACTACTTCAAGCTGTGGTGTTCACATATGTGAAAGCAGGAACAGGATTGCGTGCATTTGTACAGAAGTACATGTGTATATATTTATATGTATGTGTACACATATGTAGATTAACCCTTTCCCTCATAGAGGCCACCATGAAAAGACCTATCCGAACAGCATAAAACCAGATCAGACTGCGAGTAACTCGCAGGCTGATCAGGTTTTATGCTGTTTGCTGCTCCTCAGTGGTCTGGAAATGAGGATTTTGTAATTAAATTTGGTAAGGTTTAACTGTGGTTTTCTGCAGATCAGGCTTTATGTGGTACCTATTGAGGGCATCAAAATGAGTCTATATGAGGGAAAGGGTTAAGGATGCATTTCCTTTTCTATTTTTTGACATTTATAAACTATAATGGTGGACACTGACATAATATAGTTAAATTTGTTATTCATGTACGGAATTGCATTTTAATGACATGTGAGGAACTCACCACCTGTTGTGAATATCTCAAGTCACTCAGGTGCAAGTTTTAACAGTGCCAGGTACCAGGTGCGTCTGGAAGATGCTAGAATCACAGCATGGGCACACAAACCTGTGTTAATTCATGTTAATTTTAGCAACATTTCTAAAGACACTAGCACCATCCTGTACTGAACTTGTTTGACTGTTTTTGTCAAGTTTCCAAAACAAATTATCACAATGGATAACAATACATCTTTTTCAGTGTTTACACAGCTTGCTTGCTTGTTTGGTCTGAAGAAACACTGACAATGTGAGTCATTTTGAGGTTTTTTTGTCTATGTGAAACAGATATAAAACTGTAATGTCCAGTAGGAGTTCCAAGGAACCCCTTCACGTGCCTACACCTCATCACCTTTACCTCCGATTTTCAGGAAATCGGCTGCGTCTAATTCTACATCCGGTTTATTGCATTTTTTAAATAAGCTCAATAAAATGGATATTTCAACCCCTTTTCTTTTTTTTTTTAAAACGCCTTTTCTTCTTCAAAAAGCTAAAAATCTGTGATACAAATTTCCTTTATATTTTGATTATTAGTACAATATTGACTTAACTACTGAACATAAGAGTATAAAGAAAATCTGTTTTACTGATTTTTAGAAAATTGTATTCAAATTAACTCATTGTATTTTGTCCGTCAAACCAGAATTTAATTTCTTATATTATTTTCATTTGATAAACCAAAATAAAATACCTGTTTTTTGTTGTTCATTGCATAAAATAAAATCAATAGGTGAAGAAATCAAACAAGTATGTGTTTTGGCTTGTTTCTAAATGAATTTCCTGAAATTCAGCCCCTTTTCCATAATTACGGTATGTTTAACTCTTACGTGTAACAACTTGGAAGCGGTGCTACAGTAAAGGTTTTCCAGGCTGTGGTGAAATCCAGCTTTCATTTTGGGCTAAAAAATTCTGCTACACTATCAACGAAATCATCAAAGGATTTGAAATTAAAGGTAAAGTATATTTTCATGAACTAGTTCGTGACAAAAAATTGTATTATATTGTGAGTTTAATGTATATTTTTTTAGTTTTTTTGGACTGTCTATCAACTCTCATTGTTCTGCGCGTGCTGTTTTCATTGCATATGATTTTCTTGTAAAATGAGAAACCTATGTGGTTATAATGGTTTATTTAATAGACATCCGTTTTTAAAATGTACTTTTTCATCTAAAGAAGAAATAACTTTTTATTGAGACGCCTTCCAAATGATTAATTCGCCATCATTATCATACACATGCAGACGACTGTGTAAAGATATGTAAGTTAGATAAGTATAGGAAATATAACTCAAAGTCATTGTAAATTTTCTTTAAACACCAACTCAAATTTCACAAAAGATTTCTCTCTATATATAAATATTCATTCATATGCATTGGCATTTTTTCTTGCTGATTCTCTCTGCTTTTAAAACCTTCAATGACTACCGGGTATATTAGACACACACACTTTCTCATTCTCTCATGTGAAAAAGTGTACATGTATTTGCATGTTTCCTTGTTGTTTACAGACTACTGATATTTATTGTGTGTTAATATAAATAAAGATAAGAAAAAGATATGTCAGTCAGATAAGTGAAATATAAAGAAAGAGTAGAGAAAATGCATGCATTTACATCATTCCCAGCATATTTCAACAATTATCTTGATGTACAAAAATAATGTAAACTATGATCAGAAAAGATAAAAAAAGTAATTTCCATGATATTTTTAAGGAGTATTTTATAATTTTATGCCATGATAGTGAAATACAGATCTTAACCAAAATGCATACAAAATGTCTCTCTCTGGTAAACTTTTATGCCCTTCATTGAATACACATTCTGCCGATTCGAATTTTATAACCATGTCAATTTCATAATGACGCAATGACAGTGGCTAAATATAGACAAGAGTGTAATTTAAATAGTCATTTAATTTTCTCAATTGTTTATCATCTATTATGACACCAAGTCCAGAAAAAATCTTATATAAACAAACTAATGGCTGCCAATTTTTTTCGATGTTGATGTTGACGGACTATATTGACGTCGTTATGGTGCAGAAATGTGATGCGGTGGACTCTACTGGTCACATTACAGATAATGGCATAATTCGATACCCAGCCACATTATTGACACTGAACTAACCAATCCTGGAACTCACCCAGTATGTTCTGAAAGCAATGTACAAGGGAGATAACCAACCATTTTTATTGAGGTCACTAACTGAAGATGCAGACACAGTGGTAAAACCCATAACCTCCTGGTTACTGTGTAGACACTTTAACCACCTTGACCACTAGACTGGTCAGGTCATTTCACTGCAAATAATAACTAGGGAAGCAGTCAGAGTAAAAATCAAGAGGGCCATGATGGCCTGGGTCGCTCACCTGAGAACCAGGTATTAGTGGGAGGAAAAGAAACAGCAAATATCTTATGATATTGTGGAAAATGGGCTCTGCCCTCTGCCAGCCAAAAATTTAAGAATTTTCAAATTGTACTACAAGGAAAATGGGCTTAGCCCCTGGCGGCCATTTTACATGCATGGGATAAAAAAAATGCTTTTTTCCCCTCATCTATTTTATTAATTCTTATCATTTTCTCATAATCGAGTTATCCTTATTGACAACAAACGAAAAAAAATGTGCCTTTAATTATAACTGATTAATCTTGAGGACTCATCACAGTTTCTGACATTATAGTTGCTGAAAAAATATGTTTAACGCAGCTGTGTAGTTATTATAAGTCATTGCTTACTCTTAGAGGTTCCACTATATGTGAAAACAAAAACAACTATACCACAGCGCAAAGGTTTAAATCTCAGTGACAGGTGATCATTGAGGCTGAAAATGGTTACAGGTGTTACAGGTATATTTGATAAAGACCCCACATAATTGCACATATATTATATAGGATATACTATCTAAGGACCACTGGCATTAGGAGCTCCAAAATCGCATGTTTGAAGAATGGCCCTAAAATTCATGTAGAATAAGAATGCATCCATTTAACACTTCATTATCCCTTTACCTCATGAATATTCATATACAAATTACATCTTGATGAATTTCAAGTTTCTGAACAGTAACAGTATAATAAGCAGTAGAATTATCTTTGTTGTTCATACTGTGTAGAGTATGATCTACAACATTGTATAAGTAACCAGGAGATTCTGGTATCAAAAGACATCCCAATGAGGAAAAGGCTTGTACTCATATATATATATATTATGTCAGATAACAACAGATTTAAAGTCTTACAAGTTTTATATGAAAGAATTCAAAAAATCAGTTTAAGGAAAAAAAAAATGGAATAGTATTTGTTACAGTTTACATATACTGTATATTGCAGTTTAACACCCATCCTTTGGGTTTTTCACAACACAGTACATACATCCTATGAATAGTTTCTTGGGTGCTAAAAAAATTAAAGCCCTCTGGATAATAAAACACACCTAGTCTCTGAGAACTGATGCTAAATGAATTAAAAAAAAAAGAAAAGAAAAAAAAAAAGGGCTTGGCTGAAACTGCTCCTACAGAGATAAACTGTGACTGTGCTGTCTCATGCTAGTGAATAGAAGTTTTGTAATGTTTTTTTGTTGTTGTTGTGTTCATCACATTTTCCTTTTGACTAGATCACTGTATAAATTAAATGAATACTACCAATCCATATGATGATGTATACATAGGTCAAGTTTTATAGAAAAACAACAGATCCGCTGAGCGTGGGGCAATATACGCCCAATGAAAGATATTGAACGTGCTACCTTTGACGAAAGGGTAGGCACTCTATCAAAAGCAACATTTTAATACTGAGATGTTGCAATGTTTATCTTCAAGGACTATATCATACCAGTGGCTACAAATAAGTTTTAAATGTTTGTTGTTGATTGAAGAGTACTTTCAATCAACATTTACCTTATTACCAGTCAACTTTGTTGTTGCTTGCAACACAAACGACTTCTACTGGTTATGCACATTTTCTCTATTTCCATTACCATCTCCACCAGAATTTTGATCTGACAGGACGAACGGACAGACAGAAAGAAGGAGGGCAAACTTACAGTCCCCTTTTGTGTAAACATTGGAAGGGGACTAATAAACAGACACAAAATATTTTGGCATTACATCAGTGTGATATGTTGCTTTATACTGTGACCTTGACCCAATACAGCTGAAACTTGCACTTGATCTGCACTTCATCACAGTATGGTTGCAATTTCTGGCATTAAGTTTAAATCTGCTTAAGTGATTTAAGAGATGCAGAGCAGACACAAAATATTCTAACATTATAATAGTATGACATGTGACCTTCAAGTGTGACCTTGACATTGAACCATGACATCTGAAAACTACCCTTTGCACATCCTCTCTGTATGCTCAATATTTCTGTCAAATAATTTCAATTTCCTTCTAGTGTTCTTAGGAAACAGAGTGGACACAAAATATTCTAACATTATAATAGTACCATATGTGACATTCAAGTGTGACCTTGACCTTAAACCAAGATATCTGAAAACTTAGCTCTGCTTCCAGTGGTTCTTAAGATACAGAGCGGACACAAAATTGCTAACAGACGGAAAGCCAAACAACCAGTGACATAACAAAATACCGCCCTTTGGGCGTATAAAAAAGCTTAAACGCAAACGCAGAACAATCAATTTTACCTTGTTTATGCAACCATGAAATATAGGTCACAGCCATAAATTTGCATAAATATAAAATTCTTGTAGTTTATATCATGGTGTACATGTGTACCTAGTTTTTTGAAGATGAGAATTCATCTTCATAGAAAAAAAAAGCTTTAACACAAAGTTAAACCTGAGGCAGAACAATTAATTTAACCATTTTCAACTTAAATAACCATCTTCAGCAAACCGTGAAATATAGGTCATAGCAATAAGCTTGCATAAATATTAAAAAGTTTATATCATGATGTACATGAGTACCTAGTTTTATGAAGATGTGAATTCATCTTCATAGAAAAACAGAACTTAATAGCAAAGGTAAACTTGAGGCAGAACAATCAATTTTACCTTTTACCAACCATGAAATATAGGTCACAGCCACCAATTTGCATAAATATTAAATAGGCCATATCATGATGTATATGTTTACCTAGTTTCATAAAGATGTGGAGTCATCTTCATAGAAAAAAAGCTTAAAAAAGGTAAACCTGAAATGAGACAGACGGACACACAGACTGAAAATCTAAATGCTATGCAACGGAGCAGCTATGTCTATTTCAGACAAAAAAAGTGCTGCCACACTGCAGTATCACGCTGTAGACATGTGGCATGATATCACACCCAGTCACATTATCCTGACACTGGGCCAACCAGTCCTAGAACTAACTTTATATGCTGAGCGCCAAGTGAGGAGGCTATACCAGTGCCATATTTAACAAGTTTGGCATGTTGCAGCTGGGAATTGAACCCACAACCTCCTGATTCTGGGGTAGATGCTCTAACCACTTGGCCATCGGGATATGATATTCTGTATATGTGTGTATGTGTAAATATATATATGTGTGTGTGTGTGTGTGTATATATTATAATATAAATATATATATATATTTATATATATACTATATATATATATATAACCTATTTCAGTGAATGAAAGATTCTTAACTTTACACTACCTCTACTCATTTCCATTAAAAAAATCTCACTTACATCAATGCCCGTGGTTTTTGCAAGTTGTAGGTCTCGCGCACTCGGTGCCGCAATAAACACAACAAAGGGCGCATAGTCTGCCGAACGCAGTACCTTAAGTGCCTGTGAAGATTACACACATGCCATTATGCTTGTAACAGAAAAGCTAGGAAAAAATCTAATCAGTATAACAAGTACAGCTATAAGAAATAAGATAGTAATGTCAGAAAAAATGTAAACAGTCAAGTGATCAGCAAGAATACGAAACTGGGAGACGATGCTGTAGAAATAGGCAGAAAAATGCATCACATTTCATTTTCTTTCTCATGCCTTTTCAGAATCAAGAGAATGAAAGACCTTATACAGATAAATCATGAAGGGTCCCTGAGATTTCAGCATTAAAGCACAAGCTTTATGAGCACAGGTGCATCCTGGACAAGTGCCTCTGTGGAAGTCACGTGCATGCCTTGGAAATCACATGCATTTTTTTCATTTTTGAATTCCACTGAAGACAAAAGATTCTGCTTTTCAAAACTGATTTTTCCAATTTGGGATTAACATTGACTTATATATTTTGGGGAGCCACAGAGACCGATTGTTAAAAATATTTACAGAAAACAACATACTATAGTGACCTTGTATGCAAAAGATATCTATTTAACAATATAGTTGGATAATATTTTTTTTTTCCTGCACAACTTCTCCCGCTTTTGAAAACACTTCAGGTAAAATCATGGACTGCAGTTAAATCTTATTTAGTTTTCCTAAATTTTGTTTAATTTTATGAATTTTTTTTCTGTGCAACTGATATTATGTCAATTCCATGATTTTACTTTATAATTTCATATAAATCTAATATTAAACATAAATTAAAAAACTGAAAAGAAAAAAAAAAATGGCAGCCGCTATTTCAAATCTGCAAAAGGAAATAAAATTACATGCTGTTAATAATATATTTATATAATTAAATAATTATGCCAATATAGAGAACATCATGCTATTTAGTAGCACTGCCTGTCCTTCCTGATTGCAAGAAACAAATTTTGAGATTTTCAATTTCGTACACCTTAAAAATAAGAAAAAAAAAAAAGTTCAAAATTTTCTGTAAAGTGTATCACTGAAGAGAAAATACAAGTACATGTATATTAAATGGTCATCATTTTCAGTTTATAACCACCACTACATGCCATGACTTTGTTAAGCTGGGATTCAATATACACCATGACTAGGATATTAATCCCATAATAGTGTTATATGGATACCAACTGTTCTTAACCCCTGCTAGAACAACATTAGAGACAGAGATTATAACCTGTGGGAGTAAAGTGAGAGTTTTAAACTTTAAATCTTTATTTTTATATGGAAAATTCTCAATGGCAAACAAGAAAAACAGGCAAAATAACTGTATGTCCCTTTACCACATGAATAAATGACCAAGATTATAATTGATCTGTATAAACTGCCACCTAGCTTCACACTATATCTTGTAAGTTTATGGGGTTTATTTTACTGGTATTTATTAATTAAATTTATCTTGTTAATAATTTTGATAAGAGGAGAAACAGGAAAACAAAAATACTAGTAGATCTAACTGATGCTCTCTGAAGAAACTTAAACATAAAACAAAATTTGATACAGGCAAGACTAATTATCTCCATATCAAAAATAATCATTTTTACGTCAAGATATGAATATGCTGTTATATGAATTTACATTCAAAACGGCGTCGACAGATCACCAGTATCTTGAAAATAGTACACACTTTTTATAATTCAGTGTGTATGATTGCCTTTAGCATTAACTGAATTCAAAAACATTGAATCTGAAAATGGCAAAATCAAAGGGACATAACTCTGTGACAATTATTCAACAAGAATAGGTTTTTAGAGTAGACTATTTGAGTTTACCATCGCTTCGACAGTATTTCAGTCATATAGCGACGTCCAGCTAATTACAGGTGGAGGAAGACCCCGAATGCACGGAGGCATCCGGGTAGAACCACTGACCTACCGCAAGCCAGCTGGAAGGCTTCCTCACATGAAAATCTGAATGACACTGCTGGGTTTTGAACCCACGCGGTGCGGGGCTGAGTGAGTGTTAAAGTCAGCGACTTTACCCTCTCAGCCATGGAGGCCCCCAAAATAGGCTTTTAACCGGTTAAATTTTTTTGTGTGTTTGAGCTGAGAAATAACCCCCAACAATAGGCAAGATGACTTGTTGCGCAGTGACTATATGCTTCCTCAAAACATAAAAAAATGTCTGACTGGAAATGAAATTTGTTTCAATCTGATCTACCGACAGGTTATGCCAGTCCAGATGAGGCATGCAATAGAATGCGAGTCATGTGGTAAAGGGACGAATATAAGAGGTTAAGGGTCGATATCAGGCAGGCAGTGACAACACCATCAAAACATTGTCAGTGGGGTTCCTCTATAGCTCGCGGTCATTTTTACCTCCTGAGCTGGTCGAATGGTGGGGGCTGCAATAAATACTACAAAGGGACAGAACTCCCGTGTTCTGAGGATTTTTAGTGCCTGAAATATAAGAGTTAAGATTAACAATTCAAAATATAACATTGTGTGAGAAATTTGACTGAAACATTGCATGGATATTTAAAAAACCTTAGAGACAAGTATAGACATGACAGGGAGGGCACAGAGTGCCAATATAGATTTAAATTTTCTTTCAAACTGAATTCCAAACATTCAAAATCATGATTACAATTTGAATATTCAGTATGATTCAGATTCAGAAATTTAAATACATATAAAAGATCAGTATAGGTGAATAACATCCCTGTATCCCATATTCATGTGAGTATAGGACAGGACGGGACAAGGCGGAATGTGACAAGCGCGATTCCTTTATAGCCCACACTTCTGTGATGCAGGGAGATAAATATTCATTGCCATCAAAAAAATCAAAAACAATAAAAAAAAAAGCTTAATTCTGTCAGCTTTTTATAGATGTTCCTTCCCTACTCAAGATTCTCATTTTTAATTTCAAGCCCTTTTTTTTTTCTTTTCCATATGTCTGCCTAGATCTCCTGGGACTCTAGCAAACACTGACTGTTTCATTTGATGCAGCAAATGCTGGCTGTTTAAATCCCTAACAAGATTACCACAAGATTGGATATGTAGCCTCACAGGGGAGAGACAGACTGCACCAAAAAATCAATTTTGTCTTTAACTTGAAAGGGATCAGTAATTTTCAGCAATTTGATTGTCTAAGTTAGAGCAGTTTGTTATACTGACTGTCACTATGGCAACTACAAATAATTGTCCCGAGACTAATGCAACCACAATCCAATTACTGAGGGCCCTTAACCTCTACCAAGATAACCAAGGTGCCCAAATGAAACATAAGGAAACCTTGGTTATCTCCATGAAAGGCCATGAGGTCCAAATGTAGCGGAACCATTACAGGGACTTTACCTTAACTTCATATTAAAAAAAACCATTCATATGTGCCTATATCTTAGATGTACAGTATATTTATTACTCAAAGTTTGCTTTAACATCAACCTGTTTCATTCCGAGTTGAATTATTGTTATGAAAAGTGAATATATTTCTACATAACATTCAGACTTTGTTTTTGTTTCATGTTATTTTTAGTGCTTAGAAAACTTATCAGATAATGGCCTCAACATTAAGGAATAGGTCAGTTTTCTATGTTTAGTGATCAGTATGTGTAGCGTACTGTGTATCTGTCTAAGGTAAAATTTGCTTGTATGAAGATAAGTGAAACAGGCCCCTGTGTCTACAGAATAGGGCTGGGAAGGGTACTCGAGTACCCGGGTGCCCGGCGGGTAAAAGCGCTACCCGGGTAGTAAATTCCTACCCGGGTACCCGGTCTAAAATTAGAATGACTTTTTCTTACCGCTAATTGATGCATCGAGGTACTTTTGGAAAGGTTTCCGTGTATACCAGGTCTTAAATTCGTGTAGATAACGTTATATGCCACACATTGGCCAGGAACATGTGAAGGAGGGGAAATATGCATAATATAGAATCTGTACAGTTAGGAAACACGCATGTACATATTAAATCATTAAAGGTAGGTAACCCCATCCGGAAACCATCGCCGATAGTCGGCCAAAAGCCAGCAGTCTTATTTCAATCTACGGCAAAAACGAATACGTATATTTCAATACGTTCAGGACATGAACAGTTAAAGATGAAATCTGAACGAATTTTCTGTTATTTTCAGCATGTAGGCCTACAGTATTGATGACTAACAACAAATGGGTTACAATTAAAACACTTGGAAACAATTTCAAACGAACAACTTTTTAATTTTCTCACCGATCTATTTATATTCAAAGTTTCCAATGATTATATATTCAGGATATTCAGTTAAACAAATAATTAAACGAAAAACAAAACTATGGCAGCATTTTAAAACGAATGCAGGTGACTCAATATAAACTAAAAAATCTCGCCAACATTCTTCAACACTGACGGCGAATTTACTTACTTTTGTCAACCTACTGATCTATAGCGCGTCAGGTAACGTAGGCAAAGGCGGATCGTCACCAGCTAGACCTTGGTCACCATTTGGTTCAACTTTAATGTCGACTATGGGCATGGTGACCGTTGGCACAACATTTTTGCATATTTGAACTTTTGACCTCTTGAACTTGTTCAGGAAAATGATTGCATCGGCAACCTCTGGGTTAAGACTTGACCGTTGTTTGGTGATGGTTAAACCAGCGGCACTAAATGCCCTTTCGGACGGGACTGAGGTTGCAGGTATGGCTAAGTACTGTTTAGCTAGGAAGGACAGTTTTGGAAAACGTGTCTGGTGTCAGTGATTGATCTTAATCAACTGAAAGTTTGATTTTCGCGGGTACTCGAGTACCCGCGGTTAATTGGACCACGGGTACCCGGGTAGAAAATCTCTACCCGTCCCAGCTCTACTACAGAAGCACATATAATAATGATATCCAGAATTATGACTAAATGTGATGAATAGTCATACATCTCACCTTGTCTTCATGTAATGTGAGTGTAGAATAGGATAGGGCAAGACAAGTATTATTCCTATATAGCTCCCAATTCTGTGAACTTGAAAAGGGGCCATAACTATGTCAAAAATGCCTGGATTTTACCAAAAGTCAAACTTGGCCTTCCCTATATTGAGGTAAATGTGTACTAAAAATATTAAAATCTCTTGAGCACATGATAGAGTTATCAAACAAATGATGTATTTCCAAAAATTAATGGATTTTTTCTAAAGTCAAACTAAAGTTAAATGTGTACTAAAATTTATATAAATCTGTCAACTTGTTCATTAATTATTAATCAGACAAAACCCACCCCTATTTTTTTGTGGGGTTATAATGACTAAAACTGTCATTGAAGGTGATGATCAACATACTGACTGCACAGAAGGTGGAATACAGTGTCTAAACCAGAGAAAGTTTGTGACACCTTCGATCCCAGAGGCTGCCTGGAACTGGAATCAAACCAGAGCTGCACTGAAGAGAACTGAGCGTGCTTACCACTGTACTAATGACTGTTGACAGTACAACCAATGTGTTAACCAGACATCTACTGTGCTTAGCAAGTATTATCACTAAAGGTGATTCTTCATGTAACATGACCTGAGGAGAGCCTCCATTTCTGTGAAGCAGGGGTAAACAATTTATAGGCATCCAGAAAACATTTGTACCCCAAATTGTCCTGATAACTGGATGGTAGCTTTTAATGTTATCATCAGTGCAAGCAATAAAATTCAGCTTTACCAATTTACCAATGAAATTGTCTACATTAGGTGCAGCTGTCCTCAACATAAGCCAATACTGTCACTGTGGAAAGCAAAATAAATTACTGCAGGTCTTTGTCAGACATCTAAATAAAAAGCATTCATTCTTTGATTGAAATGGGAAATCTAGCTTAAAAAAACACACACATACAAAATTTGTATTGAACAAATTTAAAACTAATAACTGAACTGTAGTTTAAAACATACACAGACAACTAGAGATATCATTGAAACTGATTAATACCCTTACTATGACAGTTTGAAGATGTAAGAAAATATTTGAATTTTTGTTTCACTGGTTTAAACACATTGAGACACAATCTGATAGGACAAAACATGCAATTATTCCTATTAAGGTTTTGTTTTTTCTGCACATTTTGGGAAAGGGACCCTGCAATCCCAAATGGGAAAAAATATTGAAATAGTTCACCTAATTGGTTTAAGAAGCAGAAAAGGAACTTTTTGATACACATTTTTTCCATGTTATACTAGGACATTGACCTACCTGCGGCTCCACATCAAGAATGGCCATGAGGTTCATCTCGTGGATTTGTCGTATTGTCTCCAGCTTTGTTCCATACATGGCATCTTCGTGTGTCCCGTATTCCAAGTACTGATTGGCTGAAATCTCTTCCATCATGCGTTCATGTGTCACAAAGTAATAGTTTTTGCCATCTTCTTCATTTGGCTTAGGCGGACGGGTCGTATCTGAGTAAAGAAAGGTCTTAATAAAGGATAGGTCAACTTGGGTTTAGATGTTAGTATTGGGAGTGTTCATTCTTGACCAAACTGATATATGAAAAGGAAATGTGAAAACAAGTTTCTGCAGTATTTCCATTATTTTTCCCAAATTTGGATGAAAGTGATAATTCAAACAGTTTGTGATAGTCTCAGATAGTACACAGTGTCACTGAAATATGGTAACATTAATAAACACTTCAAAAGCTGTTGAGGAACAAAGTTAAGTGGGATCCTACTGTATTTCCATTGTTTATTCTACATATTTGTATGTAAGTGATAATTAAACTAAAAATGTGTCCATAGGACACGGATGCCCCTGTTACTTGATTTTATTAGTTTGATATATTTCACAGTGAAAATGCTAAAAGATGTTAAGAATAAAGCTCACAAATAGTGTGTCAGTGAAGAGAAAATACAACATGTAAATGTATATTAAAGGTTACTAATAATAGTTAATTGGTCATATCATAAACATCAAATATAAATTAAATTGGTTGAACCAGCAACTAAAAAATCCAGAATATATCAACAAAGGGTCAAAACTTAAGTTATAATATGTGTGGATAGTAATACAATCTAACTTCGCTGTATTATGTTATCATATACTTACAAGGGGGCCAAGATGGACCTGAATTTGCTTGCCTAAAATGCCTATTATAGCGTATTTATACTGAATAAAAAATATATACAGAAGTACAGCAAGATGATTTTAATTCCACACCTAAAAACAATACCTGTCATCCAAATTTTGAAAATCATAGCCCTATATAAGTCTATATCAAATCGAAGAGAATCCACAAGGGGTAGGGCAAATTTTGACATAAGGGTCATGATTTGAACAAACTTGGCAGAGGTCCACTAGTAAAATGATAGAAAGGTCTTTTAAGGGTTTTCTTACATAGATCTTTGTAAAATCAATTGTCCCCTTGGGCAGGGACATGATTTGAACAAACATGTTAGAGGTCCACTAGGCCATGTAACATGCCAATATATAAACTCCAAGCCTAGTCAAGATTTTCTTATACAAGTCTATATTTAAAGGGGCCATCAGGCCATGCTACTCACCAACTATCTAAATTCAGGCCTTGTGGTTTCTGACAAGAAGATTTTTCTAGTTTTTCCAAGAAACCTCTAAGTGACCTGTAGTGGGGCCAATTTTGACCCATGACAAACTTGGTAGAGGTCCACTAGGCTATGTTGCATACCAAATATCTAAAATTCTAGTCTTTCCTATATAAGTCTATGTAAAATCAAATGACCCCTGGGGCAGGGCTAAATTTGACACCAGAGTAATGATTTGGACAAACTTTGTAGAGGTCTACTAAACTACACACCAAATATCTAAGCTCTAGGCCCTGTAGCTTTGCAGAAGAAGATTTTCAAATTTGAATTTTTAAAATCTATGTTTAGCTCCTGTTTCCTACTTTTTCAACCAATCAAAACAATTTGAACAGATTTGAAAGAGGGCCTCATAGGAGACAATCCTATAATGTTTGGTCTAAATCCATGCAGTGGTTTAGAAGGAGTTGTTGTTGTTTAAAAGAAATTGTTGACGCCAGACGGACACCGGACACAGGGCCATCTTAATAGCTCACCATGAGAGCATGTTGAACTCAGGCCCCGCCCTCTTGAAAATAAAATTGATACTAAAGTATGATTTTTAAACTTAGACTCAAACTACGCCATAGGTTTCAATAGGGATTTGAGTATGATACTCAAATTTGAGCCTGAGATCATACTTATGTATTTTTGAGAACACGAGGCCAAATATGAGCTGAACCAGTTGAGTTCTTCAAGAGTTAATTATTGATGGGAAACAAAATATCCACTGACAGAGGCACAGACAGAAAGGAGTAACTCTTAATAGCCTTTCACCATGATCTTAATGTGTGACTTAAATATGTAAACATTAATGAACACTTCACAAGCTGTTGAAGGCTTGACAGGTCCAAAATAAATGGTCTTATATGTTATATAAATAGCTGGTCTGTGGAGGTTCTACCCAGACGCAAATGCGCACTGCAAGGTCCTCACCTCTACCTGTAAATATCTGGACGTCACTATATGACTAAAATACTGTCGCACCTATGGTATAATGCTCAACAAGAAATCCACAGAGGTTGCCATACCTGCATGATAAAGCAATGCTATCCACAGAGAATGAGGTTTGACCAGACAGGGACTTTTTCAGTACACTTGAAAATGCAAGTACAGTGGAACCTCTCTAAACCGTACCCTCTGAAAACCGGAATACTCTCTAAACCGCACGATTTCAAAAGTCCCGATTTCCCCCTATATATTTCATATTGAAAAATACTCTCTAAATTGGACCCTCCGAATTCCGAATACCGCACGAAAATTTTGGGATATTTAGATAAATTCTGCCTAATTTAACCTCTGTAAACCGCACACAAATTTTCTGTCCGAGAAAAAAAACGCATGATTAATTTGAAATTCTGTACTGTTATTATGTGTTTATGGCCGTAATATGGTTTGAGATTAATCGGTGTTGCAATTTTATCCACTATGTGTGAAAAATACAATTAGCGGTGCTTGTTTACAATAACTGGATTGATCAATTACAGAATAGGGTAATAATAGTGTTAATCATTGAATCCCATACATAAAGCAAAATAAGCACTGAAAGAGCAAAAACCTCTGTAAACCGCACACCTCTGAAAACCGGACATTTTAGCTGGTCCGGGCACCGTGCGGTTTAGAGAGGTTCCACTGTAACTCCTACAGTAATACCCGTTAACAAAGTAGCACCTGACATTAAGCAATTAAAACATACTTCCACAAATTTGGTAGGTAGGTTGGTCAGCATGATTTTTTTTATGCAGTTAGGAGCCCCTTCCCTTCACTTGACCCTTTTTTAAATTGGACAGCAAAGAAAAATCTAAGTTGAAAAAAGGAACATAACTGTGCAAAAATGAATTTAAATTCTACTTGCCCCTTTGAAACTGTTTCCCATTTTAAAGGGATCAAGTTTTCCAATCTTGAAGTGAATAAATTTGAGAGTTTTGATAAATTGACTTTAACAAAAAACTTAATCTACACAGAAAAGTTGATGATGAAAAAGAAGTTTAACTGTGACAAAATAAATTTTAGGACTACATTTCCCTTCTGAAATGAGGAACACTTTTGAGAGTGAACAAATACCATATTCCAAGTCTGAAGTGATCATGTTAGACAGTTGTTGAGAAACTGACCAGAAAAATTGAAAAAGGGGCATAACTGTATCAAAATGAATTTTAGGGTTACCTGCCCTTTTGAAATGGGTTCCATTTATGATAGTAAACAAACCAAGAAAAATTAAAAAAAAAAAAGAAAAAAGGAAAAGGCCATAACTGCATATGCCAAAAACTGAAAAATTTTTTAAGTACCGTATACACGGTCAGATTAGGGGCAGCTACGTATTAGGTGCATCCTAACTTTCAGGGTAACTTATTTGAAAGAAAAAAATCACTTATCATATTGTATGCGGCAAAATCTTGTTTTGAAATTTGCGCCGTCGTACATTTTGACAGAAA
Organism: Solen grandis; assembly: GCA_021229015.1. Lineage (NCBI taxonomy): Eukaryota > Metazoa > Mollusca > Bivalvia > Adapedonta > Solenidae > Solen > Solen grandis. The sequence goes on along the minus strand of CM037784.1, from coordinate 60,371,055 downwards.
GCTATCCGTACGTCACCAGGCTAATCATACGGTGAACCGTTTTATTTACACATGGCATAAGATTACCATTAGACCGTTACATTAACGACTGGTAGGATAAAGGTGACATATTTTCATAACATGACATTACTCAACCGTGTCCCCACATTCTAACATTAGGGACCATTGTCACCTGTCAAAATTCCCCCAACTAACAAACATTACGTAACAAGTGCCACCTGTCAAGTTTATCCATACATCATGAGGTCCCGTAAAATAAACTTATTTGTTTATATTGAAAATGACTTCCATCAAGTTGTTTCAGTTTCTCACGATCATTTTATCATGAAATATACCAGTAGGATAACTAATAAGAACAAAAGCAATAATCTGGTATTGTTTATCATGGTTTCGTATAGACTTTGTGTCATATTATTGTATTCATTGGCTTTCAGTATATCCATTTTCTGAGATCGTATACCGATAATTTTCACTTCTCGGTGATTGAAAAAAGAAACCTGAAAAGCTGTATATCATCATATAAGGCGCACCCCCTCTTTAACCTTGAATTATCTGGGGAAAAAAAGCGCCTAATCTGCCGGTGTATACGGTAGCCAAAATGATAAAGCGAAAATGTGTAACATTCTTTTCAAAATTATAATCTTAACAAGACATAATTCGAATAAATCTAAAGAAAATGAACAAACATGACCAAGCAACACCCCTGAGTAATGGACTGGACCGCAGTGGTGACATACTTACGAGGGATTGGGTATGCATATCGATCAGGGTGAGTCGTGATGAGGGTGTTTTTTATATGGCGTCTCCCGACTCCATGAGCACCTAGATTAACACAAGGAAAATACAACCATCATGAATGTAGGATGACTAGTTTACAGCTCTGTACATGAATATCAGTAACAATTTTGGAAATATTTACACTTTTTACATCAAGCTGCTGTTGAGTCAGGTTAACCCTTTCCCTCATATAGACTCATTTTGACGCACTCAATAGGTACCACATAAAGCCTGATCTGCAGAAAACTACACTTAAACCTATCAAATTTAATTACAAAGTCCTCATTACCAGACCACTGAGGAGCAGTGAACAGCATAAAACCTGATCAGCCTCTGATCTGGTTTTATGTTGTTCGCATAGGTCTTTTCATGGTGTCCTCTATGAGGGAAAGGGTTATAGACAATACAATAATATGAGTCATGACAACAAGGTAATACAAGCATTTGTCTACATGAGCCAACATAGTGCTGCCTTATGAGGCATGATACCACATTGGGTCACATTATCCTGACACTGAGCCAACTACTACTACTACCAATAAATGCTAAGCACTAAGCAGGGGCACTATACCAGGTCTATTATGACAACTTTGGTATGTCGCCACCTGGAATCAAAGCAACAACCCTGGATTAACATCTAAACCCATCAAGGACAGATTTTTCTTTTGACTTGATGTTACAATTTCTACAATAGTCCCTTTGAACTGCAGCTGTTTAAAATGGCATGGATTGTAAAAAGAGGAATTTTAGACTAAGAGAGATTACCCACATTAGTATGGTAAAACATAAGTGATAAAGTTTAAATAAATATTTTTATTTGATGACAATAATTTTGCTACAACTAGACTTGCAAATATTAGGTAAAACTAGGGATTTGTTTTCGTAGAAAACTAATGTCTCCCCCTCCCCTCTTTCCCCTCACACACACACATACATTGAGGCACCCAGTGAAATATGCACAAGAGTTCTCTCATCAGGGTCTGCTTTATTTGCTTTAAAAAAGTAGATCTACCATTATTTCATTTACCAAAACATTAACTCACTTTTGAAAACAATGACTTAATATAGAAATACACTGTTATTTTTCACATGTAAAAGAATAATTAGACAAGCGACAGATAAGCCCTTTGTGGCTAGGGTATAAAACGTTGCAAATGTTAGCAGTTGAATACATGGCTGATTCAACTTTATGCCAAAAATCCCATTGTTTTAATTCATGTTGTTGAAAATTCATTGAATCTTGAATTACGTCATCAGGAGTAAATTGTTAAAGGGCTCACTAAACCAAGTTCCACCCAGAGTTATGGACCTTGTGTGTGACACTTCCTCTCATTAATTTCTTTCCATAACTAAAATTTTGAACAGGAATTATCTTGCAGTGAAAAGGGGGACAACTCCAAAAGTACTGAGGCCAGAGTTATGAACCTTGTGCATGACATTTTTTCTCATAAATTTCATTCCATAAATAAAATTTAATTTCAATAGCATAAGTAGTACAGGAGTTATCTTAAGGACAAGAAACTGTGAAAAGGGGAAAAATTCTGACAAGAAACCATTGGAAATGGATTATATGCTCCCCAAACTACGCTTTCTCACAGGATTAGTTTTTAATTAAATAAGAGCAAAACTCCAAAATATGATGTGCAGAGCTAATTTTATCGTGTACCGCAATTCTCCTTAGTGAGGTCTATCCACCTATGAAGTTTCAAGGTTATGAGTTATGGTTCTTGTGAATGACACTTTTCCTCCATGAGATCTATCCACCTGTGAAGTTTCAAGTTAATAGCTTTCATAATTTTCTGAGTTATGCTCCAGACAAAAAGTGTGACAGACAGATGGACAGACTTACAGACGGACGGAAGGAGAAACAGAAAACTCAGACGAAAAAGATATGTCTTCTCCATATGAATATGGGGGGAGATATAGCTAGAACTATCACAAAATGTAATTAATACCCCTGCTTCCCAACCTGTCTTTTGAGTGTATTTTTGAGTGTATAATTGGATGTAACTTGACTGAAAAGATCCCTAATTCCACTAATTCTTATAACTTTGTGTAAAGCAATACTTCAATACACATACTGGAAAAGTTCCTTGTTCCTGTTTCCTTAATCAAAACAATAGCTACATGGTAGGTCTAGATTGCTCACCAGAGTACTATCAGTCAAAGCGATTTAGGTCACTTTATTTTACCTGGTTACTTTCAGCAGCGACCAGATTCAAATTTCAGAAACAAAGAATTCCCAAATTTCTATACAGATAATATTAGAAAACTAGCTGACAATCTGGAGGAATCAACAATACTAAAGCAGTTATAGTAAAGAACTGTGAGACTATCATTAGTGTACAATAAGATGTTACCCTTTCCCTCATATAGACTCATTTTGACCCTTTCCCTCATATAGACTCATTTTGACCCTTTCCCTCATATAGACTCAATTTGACCCTTTCCCTCATATAGACTCATTTTAACCCTTTCCCTCATATAGACTCATTTTGACCCTTTCCCTCATAAAGACTCATTTTGACCCTTTCCCTCATATAGACTTATTTTAACCCTTTCCCTCATATAGACTCATTTTGACCCTTTCCCTCATATAGACTCATTTTGACCCTTTCCCTCATATAGACTCATTTTGACCCTTTCCCTCATATAGACTCATTTTAACCCTTTCCCTCATATAGACTCATTTTGACCCTTTCCCTCATATAGACTCATTTTGACCCTTTCCCTCATATAGACTCATTTTGACCCTTTCCCTCATATAGACTCATTTTAACCCTTTCCCTCATATAGACTCATTTTGACCCTTTCCCTCATATAGACTCATTTTGACCCTTTCCCTCATATAGACTCATTTTGACCCTTTCCCTCATATAGACTCATTTTGACGCCCTCAATAAGTACCACATAAAGCCTGATCTGCAGAAAACCACAGTTAAACCATACCAAATTTAATTATAAAATCCTCATTTCCAAACCACTGAGGAGCAGCGAACAGTATAAAACCTGATCAGCCTGCGAGTTACTCGCAGGCGGATCTGGTTTTATGCTGTTCGCATAGGTCTTTTCATAGTGTCCTTTATGAGGGAAAGGGTTAATTCTGAACATAAGTTTAAGAGAAGAATTTAGAAAATATTTTTACAGGGTATATATGGACATTAGCCGAATCCATTGGAGCCTACTGGTATTTATAAAGCGATTGATTTTATTTTAGAATTTATACCCAGTGGTTTTAGACAATAGGTCTTTTAAATCCAATTGTTGATGGTGTACGATGTTTGATAAATGATGGATGCTGAAAGGAGGACGGACACAGGGTGATCAGAATGGCTCACCTTGAGCACAACTGGTTAGCTGAATATATTTCATTTTTGAATAGTAAGATAACTTATCAAGAATAGTGGAAGGTGTCCTTACTTTATCTAAGATTTTAACCCTTTCCCTCATAGAGGAAACCATGAAAAGACCTATGCGAACAGCATAAAACCAGATCAGCCTGTGAGTTACTCGCAGGCTGATCAGGTTTTATGCTGTTCGCTGCTCCTCAGTGGTCTGGAAATGAGGACTTTATAATTAAATTTGGTAAGGTTTAACTGTGGTTTTCTGCAGATCAGACTTTATGTGGTACCTATTGAGTGCGTCAAAATAAGTCTCTATGAGGGAAAGGGTGAAGTATAGCTTAGCACTATGTACAGTTATTGGCACTTAAACCTGGGTTACTCACTTATTTAACAGTGACCAAACGGTTTTGAGTTTAGAGCCTTTAACTTACCTAACAGAACTAAAGTTTTTCTAACGAAGGCAGGCAGTCTCACGACTTCTTCATAAGTGTTGACCTCCAGTTGATCGAAAATGGCGTTGTGTTTGGCTAAGTATTTGTCTTTTTTCTTCCGTCCAAACCAGGAACAATGGACTGCAATTATACATGTAACATTCTTTTTTTTCATTTGCAAGATCCAAAATAAGGGTAAGTTATGTAGCATAGTATGCATGTGAAACAAAACAACAATCCCAAATTGCAAAAAAAGTTGTTTAATCTTGTCAGCCTTATTTCAACCAAATGTTAATTTTCTGCTTGTCTGCAGATGACAGCTCTTACCAGAATGTTCCTGCTTGGCGCGTTCCTGTGCCGTGGTTGTTGTTCTCCACTCTTGCAGTTCTGGAGACGGTATAAGCCCAGCAGGCTCGCTAGGAAGGGCGTCAAACTTCCTGGCTTGCCACCAGTTTGAGTCCTCCTTGCTTATAACCTGCCGTAAAAATGTTGAAAAACAGGAGATTACTAGCAATAAAAAGGTACCTGAACCATGTTGGAAAACAGGAGATTACTAGCAATAAATAGATACCTGGACCATGTTGGAAAACAGGAGATTACTAGCAATAAATAGATACCTGGACAATGTTGGAAAACAGGAAGTTACTGGCAATAAATAGACTGGACAATGTGAAAACAAGTTACTAAAATAGTACCTGGACACCATGTTGGAAAACAGGAGATTACTAGCAATAAATAGATACCTGGACAATGTTGGAAAACAGGAGATTACTGGCAATAAATAGGTACCTGGACCATGTTGGAAAAAAAGGAAGTGACTGGCAATAAATAGGTACCTGGACCATGTTGGAAAACAGGAGATTACTAGCAAAAACATATTAAAACACAAATAAATGATTGCAAAATTGATCACATGACCAAACAACCACATAAACTTTGATTTTTGATATAATGAGTACATTGAAATCTTTGTAAAACTTTACCAATATGAACATTAATTGAAAGCACAAAATGTCTGCATAGCTGTCAATTGGATACCAGAAGAAATTTTGCTAAATCCAACCAATCAGATTCAATCGTCAAAGAGGGATACTTTAGAACCCATAAGCCATCCACTGAGGGCACATTTAATTGATTGCAATCCATTAGAGTTCCCCACACTTCCTCCTATTTCCGAATTGAAGGATTGGTGCAAAACTTTTGTATCTTGCTTCTTTTTTTATATCTTGTTATAATAGTTTTGCACCAAGCTGTTGTTAATGAGGTTCTCCTTTCCACATTTTGACAGGTACGCTCTCTCACTAATCTGGTCAAACCAACTTTTCAGGGAACAGACATGATTAAGACAGGGTGCTGGCAGCGTTTATGTCTGTACCATAGTCATCAGTGAAAATAATGACTCTCGTTTGTAAGTAATAAACCAATAACCCTTTCCCTCATATAGACTCATTTTGACGCCCTCAATAGGTACCACATAAAGCCTGATCTGCAGAAAACCATAGTTAAACCTTACCAAATTTAATTACAAAATCCTCATTTCCAGACCACGGAGGAGCAGCAAACAGCATAAAACCTGATCAGCCTGCGAGTAACAGCCTGCGAGTTACTCGCAGGCTGATCTGGTTTTATGCTGTTCCCATAGGTCTTTTCATGGTGTCCTCTATGAGGGAAAGGGTTAAACTGATCCACTGTTGAAATTAATCAACTTGACAGTTTCGGAGCACAAGCTAGCAGCCACTGTATTATCAGTTAAGACATTCCTTTTGCTCTGTAAAGATTTGAACCTTTCATGCCCAAATTAATGAATTGATGATTATTTATTTAATAAACTTAAAAGGATATAATTGTAAAACAATGTATTTCTCTTTGTTGTGCAGACTATGCAGATTATTAACTACAATACATTGCATGAATCAACAGAGAGGACCCTGATTAGATGGATCCTGGGTTATCAGCTATGGGTCAAATTCCACAAACAATTCTTGGCGCTAAGTAAATCTTAAATACCTAAGGGCAAATTTCATAAGTCTTGTTTCTATAATAAAAACATACAAATGTTTCATTTCTTATCAGTTATTGTTAGTTATTTAGGTAATAATTCATTTCAACTTAGTCGTGTATTTGAATATTTAATAAAACAGGAATGGCAAAATGTGTATCTACCTAGTTTAAGAATTTAAGTATTACTTAGCACAAAGTATTGTTGGTGGCTGTTTGTCAATGCATCAAAATATGCCTATACAAGACACTGAGGAGTTTTGTAACAGTGTAAAACCTGATGGATGTGTAAGTTACTCTCCAGCTGATTTCATTTTGCACCTGCCATAATTATGTTACTGTGAAATCATTATTTTTCGTGGGACACTAATTTTTGTGGTGGGTTTTATCCACAAATATTAATCCCAAAATTACATGTAAAATCCTACATGTAAAAATTGAGATATCAAAATCTTAAGTGTAACAATTTATCATAATTTTACATCAAATATTTCTGTTCATAATAAAATATTTAGTCATACATCTCAAGTTAACAATTTATCACATATTTGCAATTGCTAATACTTCAACCTCCAGGGCTCCCCTCCCCCTAAAATCAGTTAAATGGTATTAGAAACTGTCTGGGCTATTCAGAAAATTGAAAATGCAGACGTCTTGTCAAAGTGGAGCCAATACTAAATTCATAGCAAATCTAAACTAAGCGCTTTTGGGAAAATCTATACTTCTCAGATAATCACTTTCAGGGGGAGCCACATGATTATGGCATCTTGGATTCGTAGGAAAAAATAAACATTTAGCTTAGAAGACAGCTAGTAACGGCTGTGCCGTCCCTATAGAAAATTGTAACAAAACCATCTTTGTCCAACTAGAAAAACAGAAAAAGAAAACCCTTACATAAAAATAAGTCAAAGTTTCTTGCATAATACACATTTCAACAGTGATTTATGCATAAAAAACTCTAGGGCATTTACAATACTTCAGAGTACTTTAAGGATTAACAATCCCATTAGGCTTTCCTGAATTTTGTTTTTTCCTACAAAAATGTTTACCTCATAGTCAGGATCCTTAACCACCTCATACATTTTGACACCTTGGCAAACAGAGAAGACAAAGATCAGGCAGAACCTTCCAGAAGCTACCTGATCAGGGGTTTCCATGTTTGCTTATACAGCATTGCAGCTCAGAAAGTCTACACAGCAAAAACAACCATGTTGTTTCATCATTTACCACTTTAAATTCAGTTAAATTAATATTCATCAAGTCATAAATTTGTACATGAATATTCATGAGGTAAAGGTAAAACTCCTCCCTACTCCCTAGAATCTTTGAGCTGTAAAAACTGCCCCCTACTGTTCTCAAAAAGAATACTTAAATACCAACTTAGACTCAAACATCAAAGACACAGGGCCTGATCAGGTATAATAACACTGGTGACAAATCAGACTCACAATTGTTTCCCCTTATTTGTCACACAAATAATGGGTATAAACAATGTTGCAGCCGCTCCTGTGAGTACTGTTGCACGTACAGGACGTGTCTTACCCTGAGAATATGTCCAGTATTAAACGGGATGCCAGCTTGTGAGCACGGAATAAGATCATCATTGTGGGGATCGTAGTCGAATAAAGCACGGACGTAGATCTGCAACAAGAAGAAAATCAATAGATGCAACGCTGTAGGAAGGAGATGTAAAGGGGGACTGTGGTCTCAATATAAATCTAAGGTTTTAATGGTACAAGAAATGTGCATATATACAATTACTAACCCTGAAAAGAGAAAATTTCCAACAACAACTTGAAAGGTTGGACATAATAAAAAGGGATAGCAAGGTACAGTGCTTGTGGAGATATTAAAACAAGAGGTGTCTTGTATGCAAAGAAAGACAGAATGTACATGTTAAGTATACAAAAGTCTTATGTAGAAAACCTGAAAAATACAGAGTGAATCTATTGTGTTGGCATTAATATAACACACTCAGCTATAACATATAACATTGTAAAAATATACTCTATATTATGCATCATTGTAACAGGTTCTATTAAAATACAAACCACAGTCGCAACTTTCTTATGTGACATGTCATTAAAGTAATTGTAGTCAAAAAGGGCAAATTAGACCTGGAGTCAGCTCCTTAACCCTTTCCCTCATATAGACTCATTTTGACGCACTCAATAGGTATCACATAAAGCCTGATCTGCAGAAAACCACAGTTAAACCTTACCAAATTTAGTTACAAAATCCTCATTTCCAGACCACTGATGAGCAGCGAACAGCATAAAACCTGATCAGCCTGCGAGTTACTCGCAGGCTGATCTGGTTTTATGCTGTTCGCATAGGTCTTTTCATGGTGTCCTCTATGAGGGAAAGGGTTAAGATTTTCAAGCTTAAGACAGTTACCAGGTCTTCATCTTTATATTCTCTTTAACATTGTGCAAGGAATGTTTTTTATATTTCTATTATTGCTTGTGTCAGTTATATGTATATCTTTGTTATAATAAAAAACATGAACATTTCAGTTGTTATGGTTCGATGTCTTAAAGTCTTACAATTATATGAGAGTTGAGACTCTGAGCATCGACTTATTTCAAATTCTAAAACCATTATTCCTTACTTAAACCGCATGTTGAAACTAAATACAAGTGTGTAGTCACAATGAATGGTTTGGATAGAGAATAGCAAAGATATTTTCTGGAAGAATCCACTTAACTCCTATCTGAGACACTTAACATCACTTTGATAAGGTATCTAAGTTAAATTTATATCTATGAATTCAATGCAGAAATGTCTTCCCATATTATGGTCAGTTCCAGATTGTTTTCTAAAAAATCATCATCAGTAAAATGGCCCATAAATGGGAAATTATGATCTAAAATAAATACTTAATAGCTGAAAGTTCTTTCAAAAAAATTGTTAAGGATCCTAAAAAGATATCAGTAAGGACAGTCGCTAACAACAGTCTCACTGTAGAACAAAGACTTGTTTAGGAGCAAGGTGACTCACATAAGACACAGAGTGGTTTTTAACACTCTCATGATATAGGTAAATGCAAAGGGAAGGAATTTAGGGCTGGATTAGACAGACTGTTGCTAAAAACAGACCCTTGCTATCACAGTCATTAATTATAAGACCCAAAATCTTTATTTTGTAATTTGTTCAAAAGACTTAAGGTGTGTTTTCATAAAGTCATAATATTGCCCAATATACAATACCTAAACTTGAACCACAAATATAGTGTTATAATGGAGCTGCAATGTATATAAATCAAATGGTAGCTGTGAAAACATTTGACATACATTGTTTTAAAATAAAACTATCATTGAAGATGATGAATACATTCTGCATAGTGGTTTGGAAAGGGAGGGGGGAATATAAGAAGGGCCATCACTCTGCAAAAATTATATAGTGGTTTGGAAAGCGAGGGGGGAATATAAGAAGGGCCATCACTCTGCAAAAATTATATAGTGGTTTGGAAAGCGAGGGGGAATATAAGAAGGGCCATCACTCTGCAAAAAATTCTGAAACTGGAAAATGTAGGGAAGCTTATAACAAAGTTTCAATAAATTATGACCAGTGGTTGTTGAGAGACAGCCAATAAGCAAGGTGTATGGATGGATGATAGGAGACAAATTCTGACCAGTGGTTGTTGAGAGACAGCCAAGAAGCAAGGTGTATGGATGGATGGATAGGAGACAGATTCTGACCAGTGGTTGTTGAGAGACAGCCAAGAAGCAAGGTGTATGGATGGATGGATAGGAGACAAATTCTGACCAGTGGTTGTTGAGAGACAGCAAAGAAGCAAGGTGTATGGATGGATGGAAAGGTGACAAATTCTGACCAGTGATTGTTGAGAGACAGCCAAGAAGCAAGGTGTATGGATGGATGGAAAGGTGACAAATTCTGACCAGTGGTTGTTGAGGGACAGCCAATAAGCAAGGTGTATGGATGGATGGAAAGGTGACAAATTCTGACCAGTGGTTGTTGAGGGACAGCCAAGAAGCAAGGTGTATGGATGGATGGAAAGGTGACAAATTCTGACCAGTGATTGTTGAGAGACAGCCAAGAAGCAAGGTGTATGGATGGATGGATAGAAGACAATCAGTGACAATAAAAGTATAATTCAATCAAAATTTACATCTTACTAACATTTTTGATTTCATAAAGATTTTAAAAGAAAGCACCTCTTGTAATCATTTGAGTATTAGAATTTAATAGGAAAATATGGAAACCATGCATATGGGAGAACTCCAAACTTTATGAAATTCTTTGTAAACGAGTTTCAACTTTCAGAATCCATTAAGAACCCTGATGTCACTATACGTACGTCCGTCAAACCTAGATACCAGATTATGCCGGATTATGCTGTAACTTTATGAGGACAAATAAGATTTGAGTCCAGTGTCATGACCATGTTACACTGGCATTCACATGACAAAGAGTCTGTTATAAAGGGTCCACAATGAAATGACTTTCCCATTATCACCATATGTTTAAATATTTCTTTTTACATATAAATTCTCATAATTTATACCATTTAATTATTATCTCACTCAGTGGATCCTGTATATTGACTTCGCCCCTTGGACGGACATGAAAGAGCGATGTTACAAAAAGGGTTCAAAGCCACAACCTCCAGCAGTCAAGTAGACTACCACTGTAAAACAATACTTTATATCAATTGAAAAAAATGACTCAAAAAAGACATCTCAAAGCGTGCAGTAAAATAAATAAGGAAATAAGGCATGTGTATTAACCTTTGAATCTATTGCTGTCTGCTTGAGTAGGAAATGTAATAAACTTATGGACAGTTGGAAAATAAATACAGTCCTGGGTATAGTAAAAATCTCCCAAATGCAGAAAACATTGATCTTTCTTGGAAACAACAAGTTTAATTTAAGCTTCTAGGATGAATTCTGTACTGTTCAAAGGTTAAAAGGCTTAAAGACTTTCTTATGTGAAGATGAAACAAGGTACAGCTGTACAGGAAAATGATGTTCAATGAATTATGATGAAAAATGTTGAATTTCTTTTTTTATCTGTAACAGCATTTCTCAATTAGTGAGACAGAAATTATATCAATTAGGAAATTGGGATGACTTGTGCATTCCTCTAGATTGTCCATGTAACATTTATTATAATAAAGTAACCATTTTGAAAATGAAAGGGAATATAATTTGAAATTAATGTGACAATGAAGAATTAAGCTGCAGAATCAGAACACAGCAGTTTGCTATGTGTTGAGATTAATTTGTATGTTCAATGTAGTGTCAATGTGCTGGAATTAACCATGGTTGCAACATTACTACAGTAATAGCAACAGAATAACTGTCATATAGCGATGTTAACCCTTTCCCTCATATAGACTCATTTTGATGCACTCAATAGGTATCACATAAAGCCTGATCTGCAGAAAAACACAGTTAAACCTTACCAAATTTAATTACAAAATCCTCATTTCCAGACCACTGAGGAGCAGCGAACAGCATAAAACCTGATCAGCCTGCGAGTTACTCGCAGGCTGATCTGTTTTTATGCTGTTCGCATAGGTCTTTTCATGGAGTCCTCTATGAGGGAAAGGATTAAGCTTCTACAGGTGCAGGAAGACTGTGGAAGCCAGGTAGAACCCACATACCTACCAGATGTCAGCTGGAAGGTTGATCAAGAGGGCCATGATGGCCCTTTATCGCTCACTTGAGAACCACTGTTCTAATGGTAGCCATAGAACATCTGTGCAAAAACATTTTAAAATCTGGAAGTAGTTTTGGAGCAGAAGTCTTTTACAGTTTTCACTATATAAAGGCAAATTAGCCCTGCCCCTGGCAGCAATGTTCTTTTTATGGATCAGAAAAATTTTAACAATCATGGTAGAGGGTTACCCAAGGAACATCTGTACCAAAACATTTTGAAATCAAATAGGTAGTTTTGAAGGAAATGTTTTTTTAAAATGTTCTTACTTTTTTTCTTTCCATTACAATGGCAACCAGAGTTCTACATGGATAAAGCTTATTTTAGCAACTAATGTGAAGTTTCACCCAAGGGTCATCCCTGCCAAGTTTTATCAAACTCTGTCTGACAGCTTCAGAGATGATGTCGTTTACAGTTTTCACTATATACATTTAAGGCAAATTAGCCCCGCCCCTGGTGGCAATGTTTTTTCATGGATCAAAATAATTTTAGCAATCTTGGTAGATAGTTACCCAAGGATCATCTGTACCAAAAACATTTTGAAATCTGGCCAGTACTTTTGAAGGAGATGATTCTTTAAGTTTTAATATTTTTTTCTTTCCGTTGCTATGGCAACCAGAGTTCTACATGGATCAAGTTTATTTTAGCAACTTTTGTGAAGCTTCATCCAAGGATCATCCCTGCCAAGTTCAATTAAATTCTGTCCAGCAGTTTCAAAGGAGATGTCTTTTAAAGTTTTCACTATGTACATATAAGGCAAATTAGCCCTGCCCCTGGCGACCATGTTTTTTTACCGATCGGAATTATTTTAGCAATCTTGGTAGATAATTACCCAAGGAACATCTGTACCAAAACATTTTGAAATCTGGCCAGTAGTTTTGAAGAAGATGATTTTTAAAGTTTTCATAATTTTTTCTTTCCTTTGCCATGGCAACCAGAGTTCTACATGGATCAAGTTTATTTTAGCAACTTTTGTGAAGGTTCACCCAAGGATCATCCTTGCCAAGTTCAATCAAATTCTGTCCCGCAGTTTCAGAGGAGATGTTGTTTAAAGCAATTGTTGACGACGCACAACGACGGATGCAGGGTGATCACAAAAGCTCACCATGAGCATGTTGTGCTCAGGTGAGCTAAAAATCACGGTGACACAGTGTTGGGACTAAAAGGACTTAAAGGTACATGGTTCATACACATTTTCTGAAGCTAAATTTAAGCGTTTTTCAATTTTTTAAGCCTTAAAATTCAAAATTAAGGACATACATATGCCGCAACTTTTGCTTTAAATTTTAAGGCATGAAAAGGATGAAACTCAATTTTTAAACAACTTGATAAAAACTTTTTTTGATCAATACTGAAATTTCATATTTAAGGGTTTTTCAATAACAATTACAAAAGAACCTGTATTTATCAGACAAATCAACTTTTCAGCATTAACTTTTTTAAATATTCCAAAAATTGCATTATTATCATATTTATCCTCCACTAAGCAAACACCTGGGCTAAATGGGCATTTATTCTTGTTCCTTTAAATGACCACTTAAGACAGGTCTGATTTAAGTCATCTCATAAAATAACATGCATTTCTGCTTTTTTACTTGGATTATAATAAATTATGTTTTGATTTCAAGAAGTTATTAACCAGTACACAAGGGAAAGAGATGAACAAAGTTATGTTGATCTCTGAAAAGCCAAAAACCCTCACTATATTTATACACACAGAGTGTAGATCCATTATAACACATTCCATTATAACACATTCCATTATAACACATTCCATTCCATTCTGATGCAAGGTAAAAATAATGCACTTAAACACTGGGTCCATAATCTTGATTCTTTGATTTGTTTTGATGACTCAAGTGCATTATCATATAGACATTTTGTGGTCCAATATATTGCAATACCTTGACTTGGACCCATACATAGCATTATACTGGAGCTGCACTGTATCACAAGCTGTAGAGGGTCTGCCTCTACAACAACCTTCACCTTACCATGACCTGTTATGGCCTAAAAATATGTGTTTCCTGTGACTGAAAATGCTTTTTACCCCTGCTTGTATATATACAGTTGGTACTCATTATCGCCAATTCGCGTATATCGAAATTTCGGCTATGTCAAATTAATTGACTTGGTCCAGATGTTTCCCTTCTTTGTCTATAGACATTAACTTCGTGTGTCTCAAAATTTATTTATTTCAAATTACTGCTATCTCAAAGTGAAAATTTGGACCCTCGCCCTATAGTACAATGCATATTTGTTTATCTCAAATTCCACAGATGCTAATTAGCCCGCCAATATTTTTCACACCTATCAGTAAATTGTTTATCTCAAATTCCACAGACGCTAATTAGCCCGCCAATATTTTTCACACCTATCAGTAAATTGTTTATATCAAATTCCACAGACGCTAATTAGCCCGCCAATATTTTTCACACCTATCAGTAAACTGGTGACACTAGCTTGGCATGGGGCTATCTGTACGACAAACCATGATTTAAGGCTTGCATTAATTATCAGATTATGTTTTGACGAAATATTTGCATGGTAATTATCTGGCCAAACACAAGGCGTTGTGCTTGGCAATTTTGCTCAAAATGTGCCAGATATTTTAAAATACCATCGAAGAAAAAACTCAGGTCATAGCTCACAATGTCTCTAGAACCTACTTGTCCATCTATGAGCACTGAGCAATCTGGCGTTGTGCAAAGTGCTTTGAATATTGTGCATGTACATAAGTGCTCTTTATTAAAAGAATGCAGTTTGCATGTTTTCAATCCATATTATTGTTGTAACCCTATTTGTTTATTTCGTCTACATTTCTGTATTTATTAAAAGAAGCGGTTGAATAAATAAAGAAAAACATGCTACTTATGGATTATTATTTATTAATTATATATTCAACAAAAATGTGATATCGACACCATATTAATAGAATGATACAGGTAAGATTTCTTGTTCACAAGCCGAAAATACCTCATTTCGGATTGATCAAATTACGGACATCTCGAAGTCTTATTTTTGGTCCCATGAAATTGGAGATAACGAGTGCTGACTGTAATCTAATAGCCAAATATTTCTCAAAGCTTCTTTAACCCTTTCCCTCATATAGACTCATTTTGATGCACTCAGTAGGTACCACATAAAGCCTGTTCTGCAGTAAACCACAGTTAAACCTTACCAAATTTAATTGTAAAATCCTCATTACCAGACCACTCAAAGGAGCAGCGAACAGCATAAAACCTGATCAGCATGCGAGTTACTCGCAGGCTGATCTGGTTTTATGCTGTTCGCATAGGTCTTTTCATGGTATCCTCTATGAGGGAAAGGGTTAAGACTTAAATAACAACAACAGTTCATGTGTAATTTTTTTCATACTTGATCTTGCTGTTGGTTCTAAAATGCCATAATGTTGCACTACTTCAAGCAGAAAGAAATCGGATTCTCTTAGTACTTAAATTTTTATCAGAAAACTATGCACTTTCAATCAATCCTCTTGTTCTCTGAGGAAATAGACACAACTTTTTATCGCAAAACAATGCAGCCAGCAAATGATATTGTAGAGAGAGACAACCTTGTATTAAAAAATCTTGAAAGAAAAAAAAAAAACCAACAATATTTAAAAGCCTTAAAGATTTGACATTTCAACGGGAAGAAAAAGCTTTAGCAAAAAAAGTG
>CM037784.1:60339937-60355045 GCA_021229015.1 Solen grandis | reverse complement strand
TCCAGGGAAGCTTTTTTCATAAGAAGTCGGCGAGGTAAACATTATTGTAATGAAGCGGACCTTTCCTGTCTTTCAGTCATAAGGAGACGATGATACTTTTCGATTGTGCGATTATTTATAAACGTTCGGCCCCAAACAGCTCCCATTGAAATGTTTTGATAAATCAACTATACATTATCGAAGCCCCAGTGAATAGGAAGCATATTTCATCCCAGCGGCGTTACTTTTTTCCCCTGAGTATAGGCATTTTCAACCAATGAAAATCGTTCAAATATACATTCGGTCTTATCTCGCGTTATCGTCTTTAAATAGGCCAAAAGTGAGATTAGACAGCCACGCCGATAAAAGACAGACAAGTACCTTTGTAGCAGTATAAGTACATGCTTTTCCTTCTCCCGAGATGGCGTTACAGCTGGAGATATTGACAACACTGCCCTTGACCTTCCGGATATGGGGCAGAGCGTACTGCAACAGTAACGAACATATACTGAATATGCTTGGACATGGTACATGTTTTAGATAATTATAAAGATAATGTAGAGTCCCGATAAATGAGAAACATATACACTGTGAAATGTTTAAACTATGTAACTAGTCAACAGAGAACTTCTTACCTTAAGATACTTTACTTGGTCTACATGTATTTTCAGTCTAGTTAGACTTTGCTGTTAGTAACCAGCAATAAAATGCACAATAAGCGATGTTTCATTTGAAATACGAACCACAAGCTCATTTATACAGGTTATACGCTAGTTTTAATCTACTGCACATGATAGAGCTAGTGGCATTCCTCATTGAGTTTGTTAACTTCAGCAGTTTCCACTATGCATGTATATTTTCAACTTCTGCGAACGATCTTTGCTCTATAATCCATTTCCATTTTAAGAAATCTTTTTGCAATGTCTTGTTCATATATATTTGTCATTTTCATTTATTTCCATTCATTAATGCAGTTATGGACCATTTGTCATGTAAACATGTGTTTACATTTGGCGTGTAGTCAGCCATTTTGCGCAATGCATTATTGATCTTCTTGCACTGTTGCTAATGGTTACAGGTCAGCATTGTTTATAAATAATGATATACTCTATAGACTTTGTATCATTTAAGCAGAAGAATGTATAAAACTTGTGTAAAAAGCCAGTTTATTGTCATTTTTGATACTTAAGATTTTTCATTTGGCTTATCTTATATTTTATGGTTGAACGATCCGCTTTGGCTACAACCAACGTCAAATGGGATTATCAACCTTTCCAACCATTTTTTGAAATTGTAGATTTCTATAAAAGGGCTCGGATTGTTGGTTGGGGAGCTCAGTTAACATTAGGTATTCAGACGGACAACTACGTTCAGATACTCTCTCCAATATTTTAAGACTAAAAGTATGCCGTCTGTTATTTAGTGTAACACTAAAATAATAAAATATTTAGTGTTTAGATCTGTCTGAAAGCTTACGCTAAATTAATATCGTGTCCGAGCAACTTTTGATACTATTTTATACAATTTAGAGTCTTTAAATACAAGTTTTATTGTTGAGAGAATATCCTTAAGTTTAACTGACAACTTATCACGGTTCACTGGTGCGTTACACTTGCGAAGATTACTTCACGGAGCGTTTTTCTTTGTATAACTGAGTGTTTTCAAGTTGGATATTGAAAGTTACAGACCTGTAAACTTGTTAAAATAATTATAAATGTCGCTGATTATCATTGAATTGGAACACAAAGCACATAATTAAATGACATTAACTGTTTACTGACTTGTTCATTTCTTTGTGTACATCCATGAAGCTCATATATATTTAGAGCTCGAACAGTTTTAAAAATCGTCCGGCCAGTAATGTATATACAGATTACGCTACCAAAATTTAAGAGAATACGCTACCAAACCCAGGGAACCGGAGTACTACTACAACTACTACATCTCTCTATATATACACTCAACAGTACACGTCCAGCACGTGACAATAACGTGTGTGTTGTCCAGCGTGATATGGCAAAGCGGCAATATGAAGAAAAATACTGACAGAATTGACGGCAGGACTTTAAATACAAACAAACAATCATATAAAATATGTTTATATTTCTTTCATAGACGAACATTTATAAGGATCAAGTTTGCCATACAAAATGTTCACGTGCGATTGACTTAAGTCAATGTAGACTTTTCATGGGATGGGCAAACTGCGGCCTTATTGCGATTTATTTAAAAAAAGAAAAAGTATCCTGACATCGGACTAGCTAGAATTTGGTACTTTCCAGGTATTACTGAGCTGTCATCAATATACTAGATCTTTTATAAACAATTTTGGATTGAACAAGCGGCAAACGCTCTTTTGTCACTTTGCAATATTGACAGGTTTCGAGGTTTGTTTAGAAATAGAATGTCCATGTGCCTAATTATGTATTTAAATTAAAAAAAAAGCGAACTTACAAACAACCACAAAACCCTGCGTTAACAACTTGAATACTAAAACACCTATGAAAACGTTCTCAGTTTCAGTCAAAACGTACTAAAGCGACTAGTAGGCAAAGGAATAGGCGAAAGTGCCCGTTTACCTGGGTGGCAGTCAAACGTATGCAAAATGTATGTCTTTTAATGAAAACTTAAAACTGGCTTCGTACATTAGTCCTCACAGAGCAGGTGGTCATTCACATACGATTAATTTAACGTTATAAAGGACGGACGAGGACTGACCTTGCACGTCAAGAAGTAGCCAATCACGTTCAGATTAAGAAGATGCCGGAAACCCTCAGCCGTGAACTCGTCAATAGTTTTATATGGAGGGTCTGCAAAAAAAAAATCGACACCGCAAGAGTACATGTATAATCTTAAAAAGGGGCGTGCCTGGACCCAATTTTGGTATATGCACCATGGCTAGGGTGGGTGTGGGGGAATGCTCCCACCGGGGAAAAATGCCCCTGGGACGCTGTAGGAGCATTTTAGAGGGTCATTAGTACATACAAAAAACTGTAAAATCATAATGAAATATAATAAAACCGCGCAGTATTTCTAACCAATTAATGCATTAGGATAATTCTACCTCGGTATATGGACAGAGAGCAATTATCGGTGCGTTGTTTTTAAGCTTGTATCCTGTAGATTAGTACCTAAATAGTATTCATTGAAAAAATAAGAAAATTCTAAACGTTTTTACATCAGAAAGAATAAAGTTTAAAACAAATACTGTTTGTTTGTACTATTTTTTTCTTCAAAATAACGGCGTGTTTTATCGATTTTAAGGGCATTTAATAATAGATGTATCAATAGTAAACCCCAAATTCATTTTTTACATTTAATGTTTCACCAACATAATGACATACCATTTATTAAATTAATAATTGCAATTAATTTGTAGAAAAAAAATAGACTTAGTTATTTCATCATAAACTGCTACTATATAGGGTATACTGATAATTGAAACTGTCGCTATCGTCTTTAAGTGTAGTTATACTGACATTGTGAAAGCTTATATCCAAAAATTTCGAGTACCCGAAATATGTTTACATGTCCGAAACGTTGCGATTATAAACTATAGCATACGCGCCGGAAATTGAAATTGAACTTTTCGTTATTCATTTTAAATAAAAATAGACATTTTAGTGTTTACTTCAATGCTGAATCATTTAGCTAAAAAACAACTTTGAATGAGATATGAATCTTGTATATCAGCTCAATGTATTAAATGTAGGTCATTTTTAAAACGATAAAAAAAAGAAGCCTATAATTCAAATGCAAAAATGATTATGACATTATCATAATATAACAAATCAAGTCTTAAGTCATGGCATTATCATAAAAAACAAATCAAGTTTTAAAGTCAATAAAATTAATAGTCTGATATTATATATATATATATATATATATATATATATATATATATATATTCTTTTTCACCTCAGAGCTACGAGCCCACGCGGAATGATACTGAGAGTTGTAGACAGAATCGTTACCACTGGGCCATTTTGGAGGATTTAGAACACCTAGATAACACTGTCCTTTGCCTACTTAATAGAACGGCTCCCTTTCGTTAGAAAATAAATACTAAGATAAGCTCTATATTGGAAACACTGAGTTAGCTATTTGTATTTTGTTGAGCTTCTGGAAGGTAAAATAACTTTGTATGTAATATATGTCAGTGAAATAATTAATCTTTAAAGAAACACAGTCATTTCTTTTAAAAGACTAAAAAATCTAATAGGTCGGTGGTTCTACCCGGATGCCTCCGTGCATTCGGTCTCTTCCACCTCCAATTAGCTGGACGTCGCTATATGACTGAAATACTGTCGAAGCGACGGTAAACTCAAATAGTCAAGTCAAGTCTAATAAATCTAAATATAGAGTAAATTCAAAATCCGTTCGAAAGATATTACAAGTAGGGAATTTAAAGTGCTGATAATGTGAGGTTGTCAGACCCAAGTGTGTTTCTGCACAATGCAGAGGCGACGATTTTTATAGCGTTTTTGGCGTTTTTAAATTTTCGATTTTTCAAATCAATTGTACGCACGTGCGTTAGTGCGTAAACCCAGGCACGCCCTTGATTTAAAAGAACAAACAGAATATTTTGCTGATAACAAATATAATGCCGTCACGGGTGACGAGAAAGTGCTAACCGAATAAGTATAAGAATTAAAAGTATAAACAGGGATGTATGTTGATTAGTTACTAGCGCTTTTTAAAAATATTCACAAGTGGCAGACATAGACGTCATAAAATATAGGTATTCAAAAACATTGATTAAAATAGCTGTTGTTTTTTAGATTGTTTTATGAGTAGTTTAAAATATATAAAATAGTTCAGTCACTACCAGTGAAACTAAAACGGTCGGACGATTTTTAAAATATATCTAATTACGATATAAGGATAAATAGGAAATTAACCCGTCTTAGTGGCCTTATATTGTCTGAAGGAAATGTACAAATTATCTTAATCCGGCTACGAATTCTTTATATTCGTCATATTCTTTATATTCTTCATATTTGTCGTCCACGTATTCAAACCGAACAATCCGCATCATTATTTAGCCATTTAGGATAACTAAGATTGACTTGACTGACTTGACTTGACTATTTGCGTTTAACGTCGCCTCGACAGTATTTCAGTCATAAAGCGACATCCAGCTAATTACAGGTGGAGGAAGAAGCAACGACCTACCGCAAGCCGCTGACTTTAACACTCACTCAGCCCCTCACCGCGTGGGTTGTTCTACCCGGATGCCTCTGTGCATTTGGAGTCTTTTTCCATCTGTTATTAGCTGGACGTCGCTATACGACTGAAATACTGTCGAAGCGACGGTAAACTAAAATAGTCAAGTCATTTTTACTGGCTTTAACAGGAGTTTGTTTCCTGTCTCTGTTGAATATGTCTTGGATATTTTCAATACTGTATTCCTTTTTTTTATTTTTTTTTCAATATGCCGACCGAATCAATGTATTCATCCGTCGTATTTATTGTGTTATTTACATGTAAATGTTTTGAAAAACACGTATATGTACATGCATTTCGTATAAGCATAACTAAAACTCATTGATTTCGATGACATAAATCCAGTTGTGCTTTGGTAACTTCCAAACTTAAACCGATCAACTGTCTTGAATATCAAAATCATTAGGACAAAACATTGATGAAAACACAAAAACAGCTGGAACATTTTTAATGTGATAAATCGAATTTATCTTTTGTGAGCATAGCTTAGTGAAAGTTTTAAACGAAATGAGACACACAATACTTACGAGTCCCAGCGTTGTTCACTAAGCAATCAATCCGACCAAATTTGTCCACAGTAGCTTCAATCGCCATCTAGAAGTTACAAAGAGAAGGGGGTTTGAATTCAGAAAGCGTCCATTTGCAACGCGTGTTTGTTAATTATTATTATGATGAAAATGTAAATGAATGACTTAATGAATAGGAGAATAAGAAAAGAAAAAGACGCAATCAGAAGAAGTTGCGAAAGTAGTGTTAGAAATAGTAGTAGTAGTAGGAGTACCAGCATTAGTTGTGATATGACTAATAGTTTTATTATAATTCACGTAAAATGTTCGGATAGTACATGTATTGGACAAAAGTAGATACGTTTAGTTTAGAAACGTCACAAGGCAAAGCATGAAAATGAAATTGCCATAATGAATTCTAGCATTCATTCACTAGATCTACTTGTTGGTCGGGGTTTTCATGCCACAGCGATTGAGCTGTAGACATATTCATATCGTGGTGTTTACGTGGGCATGATACCACGCCTGGCTCGAACTCCACCTTACATACTTAGAGTAAAACTTAGGGGTGAATTTCATCATTATAATTTCTCTAATTATGATACCTAGATATTTCATTTCTTAACAAATATTGTTAGTTATTAAAGTGATAATTTATGACACCTTCATCGTGTACTTGAGTATTTCATAGAACAGGAATGGTAGAAGTCAAAGTATTACTTATCGCTAGTCTTCGTCGGTGGAATTCGAGCATAATCACGTTATCTTTTCAGCGTAATGTTCAGTCCTGGAGCTACATATGTACACGTCACCGAGCAATTTGCCTATAACATTGCCATTTGGAAGGAGTTCGTATGGCGTAATCAATGATCCAGTCCGAGACATTGTACTTAAAAGGCTGAATTTTTACCACAAGATTTATGCAGTCATTATCGAAATTAGTCTGACAATAGGGCTTGACCTTGATATTCTCCTCGTCTGTTGTGTCACAATGGACGAAATACACCTCCCCTGGACCGTCTGTGGTCAGTTTGGTGCCTGTGGCATCTGGTGGAGCAAGAACATACCCGATTTAGCGGTTTGCTCTTTCATATATATTGCATTTCAGATTTCCAATAATGAGACTTAAGAGTATCCACGTCAACTTTCTCATCCTTATACTTTAAATTCTTTTCAGTAGTTTGACCACTGGTTTAAGATTGGCTTAGTTTTAATCTGGTTTTTAAATTGAGGAATATGGTTTTCAGATATGTAGTAGGTAAGGGAAAGGGATCTTGAAATAGTGATCAAAACAGTAAAACGGTCCTTAGGAAAGATCTTTTTTTTTTGTAGCGGACGGAATTAGAATATTCCCCTAAGATTGAAGTATCCCTCATAACAGGTATTTGTATTCATAACGGGATTCCAAATCAAGCTTACCATCAATATCAAGAACGGCAATTTTCCCACCTTCTGCAACTGAAAGAAAATGTCAAACAAAGCATTAAACAAGATGGTAAGTAGATCATGGGTGAGTTGATATGTTTCTGTTAGATACAGATTTGATACTTTCTCGACATGACACGACTGCTTCATTGGTATGACACTACATTCTATCACATTATCCTGGCACTCAGCCGGACTAACTTAATTTACTGAGCATCAAACAATGTTTAATGTATTTTATCTACATTACATTAAAAAGTGCTCGACGCCCCTAAAACACATATAAAAGGTCTTGTCGTCGAACACAGTCATGTGATTGCTTTTGCCTTTGCTTATGAATCCAGAGGAGAAAATATACAAGGGCTCACATGTCAAAAAATATAATAGTATGTAAATTGCAATACATTACTTGAGAATTTTCAAGCATACAAAATACATTTGTGTCAGTTTAGACTGTTTAATTGAATGTATTGTATGCTGTTTTTGCTTTTAAGTATACTGACACTAAGTATTTCTATTAAGACCACTTCAAGCACAGAGGGATTACAGTTATACTTCAATCCAGCTGGAAGGCTTCCTTATATGAAACTTATTTATTTATGTACTTTTAAATCTGCATGAAAGATTAAAAATAACAAGAACTATCACTGAAGATGATGAATACCCCAGATACCGAGTTGTCACAGTTACCGTTACCATGTCAGACAGTCGTGATAATGTTGAAGGAAAAAAAATAAAACACACAGCTACCAAGTAAAGCTTTGATACACATATACACGTATTGCCGACAAAACATTTTTAATAAATATAAAAGAACAGGCCATGGATATGTGCAACTAGTGTTGGTTGTTATACATACTGTGTTGTTATAATAAAATCTGGCCAATAGCAGCTAAAAAAGCAAATAAAATATATTCAAGAAATATGACAAGGGGGCATAACTCAATGAAAATTGAATCAAGCATGACACATTTATAATATGAGCAAGTAGGCTTGGTATATATTATTGTTGTGAAGTTAAATGAAAAGGAGCTAAAAAGGTGTGGCAAAATATCTTCAAAAATACTCGTATAACAAAGGGTCGTAACTCATATAAAATCAAGCCGGTATTGATGTGCCAACGATATCCGCAACTAGACTTTTCCTTTAATGAATTTAAATCAAAATCGGACTTTTGGTAGCCAAAAATAGTTTGGACAAAATATATTTGATATACGCAGCTTGACTTGGTACTTATTAATGCTGTGAAGTAAAATCCCAATCAGACCATTGGTAACCAAGATATAGTGTGGACAAAATATGTTCAATAAATATGATAAAGGGACATAATTCATTTAAAATCCAGCTGATCAAAAATATAAAATAAAGAAATATAACAAAGGGCCATAACACATTTAAAATCGAGCGAATTACGATATGCCAATGATATGTGCAACTAAGCTTGGTACTTATTAATGCTGTTAAGTTAAATCAAAATCCGGCCAAATGTTTCTGAGAAATAGCGCAGAAAAACATATTTTAGAAATATGAGGAAGGGCAATAACTCATTCAAAATCAATCAAATCATGATTTGTTAACGATATGCGCAACTAGGCTTAAAAAAGGTATCCGTCTTGTAAAGTTTGATGAAAATGACAAATCTCGTCTACAGACGGACAGACCGACCGACGGACGTGACACCAATACAGCCCCAGATACTTCGTATCTGGAGGTATAATAAATTAGTTATGCCGAACCTTGTAATTATTTGTCACTTACGAAGTGCATCCACACACCCTCGTCCAATTCCTTTACAACCTCCTGTAACTATGGCAACGCGATCCTTGAATTTTAATTTCCCTCCTTCTGCCATATTGTTTATAAATGTCTGCAAGTGTTAAATTTTAGGGGTCGCAAAATTAGTCCTGGGCGATGTCTCTGACGGCTTACAAGCATGTATATACACTGTCAATGTTACAAGGTCAAACCATTTTCGATTTGAATTAAGATAACACTCTGGAACACAGTATTGCGTTTCAAAATCTTCGCATATAATACAGTGAAATGATTGAGGTATTTCATGTATGGTGAATTGTATCATACAACCCAGTTTCCCAGTGGTATGGAATCCGACTTCAGATATGAAAGTTGTGAGGTCAAATCCTGAGTCGGCAAGACATTTCAAGGGGCAGAGCACTGGTCCAATAAAACGGATTAGTACCAATCTATCAGATATAAGAATTTGTTTCACAGTCAACTGTAAAAGAACACAACAAAGGCTGTTGGTATTGATAATCTAAAACACACATGATATCAAAATGTGGCATATGACGAGCACATCTAATGATGATTTCTTGTCAACGGAATGACTGTGACTTGTTTATGTTTTGCACCAATACAGATTTAGAGTGTTTAAAAATTGAAAGGGAGATGTTCCAACATACACGTTTAATAACATTAGACAAAAGTGTTCCTTGGAACACATGTGTCACCTGCTGAAAAAACTCTATACCCCTGTCTGAGCAGGTCAGATGTCAAATAATTGACGTCAACTGAAAGCCATTCATGAGTTGGGTAAGTATGTCAAATATATAGATTTTACTCCAAATTGAACCTGACATAGTTCCGTTTCATAATCATTACACTTCTACTACTCACTATCTACATGTATTTATATTTTAAGTTTCAAATCAATACCTCAAATAGTTCAGGAGTTCTTGACAAAAATTGATATACAATGTATAAAATAAAGATAATCAGAAAATCAAATCAGGCAGAGTTATGGTTCTTGGTTACTGCACTGCTCCTTCTTGCTATCATATTATGTTTCAAGTTTCAAGTCCTTACGGTCTTGTTTATGAGTTTTGCTCCCATTTTTTTTTATAAAAAAGTAAAGGGAGATACTCAAAAGCCAGACTTGGCATAGTTATGGTTACTGCACTGCTCCTTCTTGCTATCATATTATGTTTCAAGTTTCAAGTCCTTACGGTCTTGTTTATGAGTTTTGCTCCCATTTTTTTTTATAAAAAAGTAAAGGGAGATACTCAAAAGCCAGACTTGGCATAGTTATGGTTACTGCACTGCTCCTTCTTGCTATCATATTATGTTTCAAGTTTCAAGTCCTTACGGTCTTGTTTATGAGTTTTGCTCCCATTTTTTTTTATAAAAAAGTAAAGGGGGTTACTGCAGCTATCATATTATGTTTCAAGTTTCAAGTCCTTACGGTCTTGTTTATGAGTTTTGCTCCCATTTTTTTTTATAAAAAAGTAATGGGAGATACTCAAAAGCCAGACTTGGCATAGTTATGGCTCCCAGTCACTGTTCTATTCTTAGTTGTCATCTACTTATATATGAAGTTTCAAGTCAATACCTTTTATAGTTTATGAGTTATGCTCCCGAAAAATAATAATAAAAAGGGGATTTTTTTCCAAAATTGGACCAGAAAGAGTTACGGTTCTTAGTCAATGCACTTCTCCTCGTCACATTCTATTCATTTATGAAGTTTCATGTCAATACCGTTTGTAGTTACGGCAGAATAAAGAAGTGTGACAGTGCTAAAAAAAGTGCGAATGAAAAGAGGAATAGCTTCAAAAAAATATACCATAGTTATGGACCTCGTGCATGACAAATCCCAATGTCAAGTTCTGTCTATAAATGAAATTTTATTTCAATAGCATGATTACAGCATGAAGTATTGCAGACGACGGAAAAGTGATCCCTATGTGTCACCTCTGCTTACAGTAGGTGACACAAGAACTATGCTCGATATCATTTTATATCTTTTTTTATGGTTCCTTTTAAATTTGGTAAAAAAGTCGATTAGTTTGTAATTAATCAGTGTCTTACTCTTATGCAAAATAGGATTTTCATCATGTTTGATATCATCCGAGAGAAAAAAAAATCCTAGCGGATCATAAAATATAGGAAAGGACGCGAACTTTCATTTGACGACTGTTTTGTTCTTGCGACTGATGCAACCGGGTAGATCCACCGACTTACCAAGCCAGATGAAAGGCTTCCTCACAAGAAACATCCGGGTGACAATGTCGGGATTCGAACCAACAGCGGTGAGGGGGCTATGTTTTGTCGACTTACACCATTTCTTTTTAAAACACATTTCTCTTTTTCGGTGTTTATGGTAAAGATTTTCAGTTTGTTAAAATAAAAAAAAGAAAAGAAAAAATATTTGTGTGATAATTTGTATGCCTAAAGGCTAACTTGTGATACGTGTTTTTCTTTTAAAACAGTATTTTGGGTATCTGTATTTATGTTTGCTTTAAAAAGATTTAGCAATTATTCACGTTCCAAGTCATTAAGT
This sequence comes from Solen grandis, assembly GCA_021229015.1. Classification (NCBI taxonomy): domain Eukaryota; kingdom Metazoa; phylum Mollusca; class Bivalvia; order Adapedonta; family Solenidae; genus Solen; species Solen grandis. The sequence continues at coordinate 60,343,612 of CM037784.1, read as the reverse complement.
ACTTGTCCTAACCAATAAATTGTTGCATCTTTTTCACAATCGACATAAAATAAATATGTTCACACTAAATTCAATCTAAAATATGACTGAATTGTAAACCAATGTTTAGCACATCTTAACGTTTGACCATTCTGTTCAGTACATCATAGATAAGATAACACGGTCACACCACATTGTACACAGTATACAGTCATTGAGCAAGTGCTTCAACTGGGATATAATTTACCAAGATTTTAAATGAAACATTAAATATGTGGGCTGAGAAAAATCATGTTTATATTGAGGCACAATTGGGTTTTAGAAAACATATGGGGACAATAGACAGTGATGTGTTACATCTACATCCTGCATCAAAGATGCAATGTTTTCGCTGTGGATGCAATGATTCAGTTTCAATGCATCCACTGGATGGATAAAATATACAGAAAATGCTATTGAAATCAAAGTAGAATGCATACTTACCATATGGTACTCATATTTTTTTGCATAATGACTGAATATAAACCGTTTTTATACTACATGGAATTATAACACATTTTCTAAATCAAAATAAGATGTTGCTTTAATAGATTTACAAATGCATTTGTTTATTTGGTGAGAGATATTTGGTAAAACTTCTAGATATTAAATCAATATATGAAGATTTTGTATGATTAGGTGGAGTTCGAGATAGAGATTAAGACTGACAGAGATTGGAAATACTTTATAAAAACCGTGTTATTGTGAAAAATGGAAGATCACCGTTAATTCAAACAATACAAAAGTTATGGTGTTTAGAAAGGGTGGTAGATTGATTTACAACAAGTTGATCTTTTGATATAACATTTGAATCAGGAAATTAAGGCATTATATAACTTATAAAGTCAATATTAAATAATTTTTCTGGTAGAAATATTTAACAACATTTAGATTTATTTGATACGCTTGATTTATAACTTTTAAATTATGATTTAGAAACGTCTGGTTTAACAGAAAGTCAGAAAATAGAAAAAGTGTATTTATTTTTTTGTAAGCAAATACTTGAGGTAAGACTTGGAGTACGACATCATAAACAAAATAATTTTGTTTATAATTTTGTTTATGGTGAGTTAGTTAGAACATCTTTGAGTACAGGTAGGGCTTAGAACAATAGCTTGTACAGGATTTTCGTATATGGTTTTGCTTAACTTTTGTCCGCCAAATATTTTTTAAGTCAACTGCATTATGTAATATTAATGTGCAAGTGTTAAAATTAATTTATTGTGTTACTGTACCTACCACTGACTTTTGTTTAGTACACAAACTTTTCTTTTTAAATTTGTATACTTATGTGCCTATGGCTAGTGTTGGGAATAAGTCCGGAAAAATAGTCGATCAATCAGCCCATCTTCCTTACTGATTAATGATTCGTCAGTGACTTATTATTACACTTTTACTTGCAAACTGTTATTTCATATACAGACTGTGCTAAGAATGCAAAAGTTTATTAACATACGATAAATATCGAACTATTACAATAAAATGTGAATGTCTCTGTTTTTATTTGAAATAGTTGATCATTTTCACAGTCAGAACATAAATATAGAGATGTAGACCAAAACGCAGTGACAGAAGGTGTCGAACTATACAATCAGAAATAAGCTTACAGTTACCAAAGACCGCTGCTTTGTCTAAAATCATAAAATGCATAATTTGATGACCAAAAAGAAATCATCGCCTACGATTTATCAACGTGGTCTTCGTCTACGATTCGTTGACAAACTGATGAATAAGTTCAACACTACCATTACTCGTATCCGCTAAATTACGAACATATTAAGATTCGGGGACTCTAATACATGATGTTATGACTCACAAAATCAAAATTACTATATCGAAAGTATTGTATATTAATGGTACATTTTTAATGATTTTACCAGTTGTGTTTTTTATATTTTGAACCTCTATCCCCAGGTTGGCGCCAAAATACAAACATAAAAATTTTTTTCATAATGAAATGTGTAAATTATTTACTAAATTTTTTCTACATAGCCATAGCTCAGAATTGTATATAAACATACACAACCTTTAAAAGCGCACTGTTTGTATCATATTGTAAGTAAAATTATGAAGATTGCTTCAGAATTTGCATTTTTGTTTATTATTGTTAAATAAACATATAAAATCTGTGAAATTTACCACGGCATTTAGAATTTGATAATCAGTAAATGATTAAAGTACCTAAAACAAATGCTATTTTACCATGGCTCATTTTTATTCTAAATTAATAAACAACATACACCTATACACAATATTAAACAAAACTAAACATTTTTGAGAAGTATAGAAAGAAAAGCATTTGACCTAACTGGGATTCGACCACATAGCCAAGTCTAGTTATGGATACACTTCTACTTGAGGTAATGCATAAGTTCTAGAACCTAAAGTGCTTCCGAAAAAATAAATATAGTCCGATTATTGTCATGGAAACAATAATTCAGTGATTGTAATTCATATACATATATGAGTTATGTATGTGTATTAAAGTAAAAGCTAAATGATGTCATTGCTGATGAAAGATTTCAAAGAAAAATAATTTCTTAAGGGTGGAGAAAAATAACAATTTTATTTACGTAACGTAAGTTACAAAAAAATAATAATATCATACTCTGAAAAAAAAAAACAACTAAAATAGAAATTAATAAAAAAAATAATAATCTGAAAAAAAAAGTAGAGCCTGTATACTACTCATGACATTGTGCTCAAGACAAAGGAATTTTGTCTCATGGAGGTTTCTTTTCAGATGTACATAGAGGTTATGAACCGCAAAATCTTCGGCCGTCAACTTCGTAAAACCTTTTGATACGCAAACATAATCATTTATCAATTGTTGTTGTTTTTAGGGACCCTAGCCCCCCCATTGGGAAAATCATCGACATAGTTCACATAACTGGGAATTTTCAAGGAGCAGAAAAGAAACAAGCATGTATTGTTAAAAGAGACATTTTCTTTCATAAACACAATTAATTTTAATTAAATAACAAAATAAATGAAAGAAAAAAACTGCCTATTGCTTATTGCATACATGTATTTTCTATTTGGAACGGGGGTGGTATTCGGTTGCTACAGATAGGCAGAAAAACCCCAGGCTGCTGATTCAAAACAATCGTTGTACTCTTCTGTGAGTGGTATTATTTATTTTTGGAACCAAATCGTGCCGTACATTCAAATGTCACAGACAAATCACGCAACAGATATATTGTCTTGAAAATCTGACGGGTCACGTGGGTTTCTCATGAGCTGTACTTGCATCCGAAGCCTACCTCCAGTCCCCCGGTAACGCTGAGGCACGTGCCCGTCGTGTAGGTGGCGTCTGTTGCTAGGAAAACACACGCCTTGCCGATCTCTTCCGGTTCACAAAGTCGACGTAACAACTACAAAATAAAGAGTGTGTATAAAAATAATTTATCAAATAATCTGGCCTAGTTGACTTTCTCGATTTTATGTACAGATGCGTCGTACAATATTGACCCATCGGTAAATCCAATACCTTTGGTCCATTTTCTTGCACATCTAGACTTCTTTCTCGTTAAAGGTGTATGTTTTCCAGCATACATACATACATACATACATACATACATACATCCATACATATAAATGTATATGATATAAATGGTTTCAATGAACAAATATAAAGATACAGTGATAAGATCTTTT
>CM037784.1:60289837-60339837 GCA_021229015.1 Solen grandis | reverse complement strand
AGAAATGAGAATCTTAACAGGAGTACATCAAAGAATGGCCAGATTGCCTTGAAAGGAACTTTCAATGACCTGCGTCAGAAACAAAAGAGAAAACTAGTGCGTGACAGTTACGGCTGTGTAAATTGGGGTCCATCCTTGTCAAATGATGAAGAGGAAGAACAAGAACAATGTAGACTTGAACTTATGGAGTGCTATAAGCTTGAAGTTCAGGACTGGGATAAAGTGTATTCAACTATGGAAGCCACATACCCTTTGCAAAGGAAGCATATTAACAGCGGAGTATCTCTTTGCCAACTTCGCTTGGATTGGCCATTTCTAGTTGAGCAACATGTTTTGCTTACACATTGCAAACAACTTCTTGGCAAAGACTTGCTACAGACTGTAGACAATTCATTTTTGAAGAAAGCCCCTACACTGCTTAGGTTCTTCAAGTCCAAAAAACCCAAAGTACAACCTTATATTATTGCTGCAGAAAACGAGAAAAGAAATGAGAATATGGCAGCAGTTTTTGCCTCTGGTCATCCTGTGTCTGCAGTCAGCCCTGGATGAAGAGGAGGACAGTCTGTTTGCTGTTGTTGATGTAAGTTTAGTATATGGTTTGAAATTAACATTAATTTGAAATAAGGCATCCTGATCTCAATTTTAATTGCTAAAGCTTTCAGAAATAATTGTTGTGAAAATGTCCAGTGTTTCAGATAGATTTAATGCACTCCTGCATGCTTACATCTCTATATATTTTCTTATTGAAACTATATACATGTATATAGTAAATTGTCAAATGAATCATTTCAATGAGACAGTTCGTTTGAGTGAGTACAAACTATATTTGGATTTAAATGGCTTTTAACAAATTTGTTCAAAATCAACATTTAAAGAAAAAACTGTAAAGAATTGTTTCTGTATGCCCTTTGACTAACTGCAAGACATTTTTCAGATCTTTGACTGGACGATTGGTCAACATCTAGAGATGTTGCATACTAATTGACAGATCTTAATGAAACTTAGTTTCTTTTGTCACTATATTCCTTTTGAATTCCATATGAATAATGATACTGAAGAGATATGCCCATTTCAGTGACAAAATCATTTTTAAAAAATAAGGTTTACCATTTCCTTGTTTACAAAAACTCAGCACTACATCATAATGGTGTAAATTACTCTCTACCTCATGCAAACGGCTGATAACATGAAACTTGCTGCCAGATCTTATTTTCAGTAATTTTATTTTTCTCTGATTTGTAAATGAAGTCTTCACAATTAAATATAATTTCTGCAGATCAGCTTCTGCTCATTAACTTACTATGTGTATAATTACTCTTTGTGTATGAATTAATATGTGTCTATATGGTATTCACGGTAAACCCTTTCCAACATATGTTTTTATTTTGACACCCTCAATATGTACCACATAAGGCCTGGTCTTCAGAAAGCCACTCTTAAACCTTACTTAATTTGATTATAAAATCTTAATTTTAGACCACTGAGCAGCAGCAAACAGCATAAAACCTGATTGCCTGCGAGTTACTCGCTGGCTGATCAGGTTTTACTCTGTTTGTATTGGTCTTTTTTGTTTCCTGTATGGGAGAAAGAGTTAATATAACTGATAAACCTCTTTTTTAAGGAAATGTCTTCCAATGAAGAAGTAGAGAGTGCCTGTATTGACAAGACCTGGCCGAGACTAGTCATGCTAGGTAAATGTTATTTTCAATTGATCTCATCTTGACCATATTCTGTCTTTTGAGTTGTTTGAGATTCAGTCCTTTATTTCAAAGTTTTTTTTATAGATTAATCTCATATGCTGATAAAAGTGTATCAATGGTGAAGCAGTTTAAGGCCCTGCACCCTGAACTATGCAGTTCAGCAGAACAATACTGAAGTGTAACACAGTAACATTATTGGGCTCAGAATTTACAAAATGAAATCAAATATGTAATTTTGCATGAAGCAAGTTTTTTGTTTTTTCAAATAGACAAAACAGTTTTAGTTTGATAGTTCTTGGAATACCCTTTTCATTTGCCATTAATGTTTAGGAAGCTTTTCATCTTTGCTTGGTCATAAGAGCTTTTCCTTCAATTCAGTGTCAGTCCATTATATAATAACTCTTATTTATGTCTTTCTTTAAAAACATAAAATTATCAAAACCTTATTTTTTCATTGTGAGGACTTTAATTGAATATCTTTATGAGTCCCTTGATTGCAAATGTCTCAAGCACTTAAAGAATGCTATATATGATAACAATTTGAATAAAATTAAAGCATCCACACATCAGTATAAATATACAATCATAAAATGTTGTGGGTTTTTTTCAGGACCAAGTGTTATAGCTGCAAAAGATTCCGTACTGGTGGTTGATGGAAAGGTCTTTTCTCGTTTTAGCAGTTTTCTGTCTGCAGTAACCCTACTGTTTGGTGTGTACTACATATTCAATATTCAGTATCCGAGTGAGGCGGCTGCAACTCTAGAATTTATTCAGAGGTAACTGTTCAGCTTTTTCTTCCACTTTTGTAACTGATGACATGCAGGTGCTAAGTTCAATATACTGTGATGTCAAGGCAGGTTAGGCAGGCACTGAAATGACAATGCTGCTCAGTCTATCACCATTGTGGGTTTGAATACTGAAAGGGACATCCTGATATTCTTCAAGCTGGTTTATGGTAGGTTTGTGGTTTAACCATGTTAACTTTGTACCCTCCACATCTTCTGCCTCATTATTTAGTCTTTATATTTTAAAATACTGTGGCTGCTGAAGTATAAATTGAGTAATGAAATTCTCCTTATCAGCCCATCAGTATTAAAATAAGGTTCAGAAATAGCTCCCTTGCTTGGCACTCAACATATGAGGGTGATTCCAGGACTGGTTGCCCTTTAGGAGGGTAACGTGTGATTTTGTGTGGTATAAAATGTTTGCAGCGTGATACTTCAGTGTGAGAGCACTGTATCTCTCAAACAAATAAGACCTAACCCTTGCCTTATACATTTATAAAAAGCAATATCCATACATCATAAAACCAGATCAGCCTGCAAGAAACACACAGACTGATAAGGTTTTATGCTGCTGGCTGCTAGCTCAGATGTTTTGAAATATGTGATCACCATGATTCATTTTGCAGATCAGGCTTTATATTCTACAAAGCAAATGTATAGGTTAAGGATTAATCGTACTAGATAAAGGTACTGGTTGATACGTTTTTTACAGTAATTTTGTTTAAGTTGCTATTACTGAAATTGAATATTGGTTTCTTGTTAACTCTCTCACCACATGGGTTCGAATCCCGACAGGGTCATTTGGATTTTCATGTGAGGAAGCTATCCAGCTGGCTTGCAGAAGGTTGGTGGTTTACCCGGGTGCCTCTGTGCATTTTGGGATTTCCTCCACCTGTAATTAGCTGGACGTCACTATATGACACACTCTTGTTAACTCTAAATAATTTTTTTTTTTATCCCCAACAAGACCTTGTATCTAAAAACTTTTACTGGTAGATCATTTATAAACTTTATTTGATCTTACAAATATTCATGTTTTTACATGGTAAACAGGTGCTTTATGGGGATTTCGCCGGACACTGATGGATGTTCAAAGGCCAAAAAAAAGAAGTCTGTGTCGGCTGTCCACCCAAAAGTTTTGAAGATAATAAATGACTTGCGTGATTTCGAATGGACTGATTAGATTAAAAAAAATCTGCAAGACTGTACAGGCTATTCAGGGTTATGCTAGTAAATTTTTTGTCTTTAACTCAGAAATACTCAGGAATGCACATTAAAATTGACAAACACCCTTGGCGAGTATTTTTATACCCCCGAAACAAAGTTTGGGGGGGTATATAGGAGTCACCCGGTGGTCGGTTGGTTGGTCGGTCGGTCGGTCCAGCGGTCCGTTGCATTTTCCTTGTCCGGAGCATAACTTGAAAACCACAAGTTGGAATTCAATACAACTTCATGCAATGATCAAGCACATGGAGAGGAAGTGCAGTGCACAAGAACCTGGTCGGTCGGTCGGTTCGGGTCCAGCGGTCCGTTGCATTTTCCTTGTCCGGAGCATAACTTGAAAACCACAAGTTGGATTTCAAAACAATTTCATACAATGGTCAAGCACAATGAGAGGAAGTGCAGTGCACAAGAACCATAACTCTATCTATAGGAATTACAGAGTTATTGCCCTTAGTTACTTTTCCTTGTCCGGAGTATAACTTGTAAACTACTGGTTGGATTTCAAAACAATTTCATACAATGGTCAACCACAATATGAGGAAGTGCAGTGCACAAGAACCATAACTCTATCTAGAGTAATTACAGAGTTATTGCCCTTTGTTACTTTTCCTTGTTTTTCTTGTCCTGAACATAACTCGAATATTATACATGGTATATACTTGAAACTTAAAATGTAAACAGATGGCGACTAGGAGAAGTGCAGTGTCCAAGAACTGTAACCTTATATTTTTAAACTACTGTGACAAACAACCATTATTGACTCTCTATCAACTTTAAATAAAAACTTTACTTATTAATATCACAACCAATATACTATGTATACAGATTATCTATGCTCTGCCTGAAGTCTGGCTTCTCCTGCATTAAAGTATTTTGCGGGGGTATTAATCACCTTCAGTGATAGCTCTAGTTTTTACAAAAAATGGAACCCCTTGAGAAGTTTATATATACACCCTCAAACAAAGTTATGAGGGTAATATAGAGATCACCCTTTCTGTCTGTCCGCTTGTCCATGTACCATTAAACACATCTCCTCTTTTACTGCTTTATGGATTTGGCTCAAATCTTAATTCAATGATATTGCACATTAAAGATGTGCATGAAACATTTCAACTGAAAGGGGAGATAATCCAGGGGTATCCTAAATGTATGTACCCATAGTTATTTCTTTATTGAAAAATGTCAATTTTTCATTTGCAATGACTATTGTGATTTAATTACATCTTTGTTATCTTACTGTCAGTTACTTAAACATGCTTGAACTGGATACCGCAGGCTTTTTAAAAATATCCTCTCACATATAGTAACACATGTTGACTTTTCATTTGCAGTGATTGGTCAAGCATTTCCATCATTCAGTTCATTATTATGGTCAAAACATTACTCTAATTCAGAAATGTTTATTTCTACTGTCATCATGTTGACATTCAACTAGTAGTAGATATAACAATTTTATGATCACTTTTAGTGATACTTTTTTTATTTTGCTTTCCTTTTTTGTTGGATATATGTTTAACTGGAACAGCTCTCAATATTATGGACTATATAGAGTGCTGATAAATGTGCTTTACATCATACTACAGTTTTTCATTCACATATCACTATAAGTGACAGTTTAAGAACATGTGAAATTGTTTTTAAATCCATACAAGATCTCTCTGATTTAAGTTCATTGTATGAAAAATAAACTTTTCTATGAAGTATATGAGTAACAGGTTGATGTTTTCACAGTTTTATGTTTCAATTTGTTTGGAGGTTCTGTAACTTAACCAAAGCATTACACATTGCTTTCAGAACCACTTGAATTTCCAATGTGATCATTGTATTATTCTAGTCAGAATATCAATGGGAGCATGATCATTTTTCCCAAAATTTTGGGACATTTTAGTTGAGGAAACAGCATTTCACTGAAGCACTAATAAATTTTGTTTCTTTTTTGCTTTATCTGATTTCTTTTAAATTTGATGAGGTATTGTCATGACCCTGTCGTTTGCTACCACATCCACACTTGTTAAGTTTTTTTGTTTAGGTAGATTTATATCAGAAACCCTTACAAAAACTGCTATTTGCTTTTAAACTTCCACAGCTTAGTATTCATCATGAGTGGACTGCATAGACAACATTTGGTTTTTCTGTATTGAACAATGCAATATTTATGGTCTCTTATAAATTCTTAAGTTTTTTGTTTAAGTAGACTTATATATAATCTCCAGAAACATTTAAGCTTTTGCCTTTAAGTTTGCTCAGCATGTTTAGACAAATTTGGATAACTTTTACTTGAATTTCATAAATATAACAGTTCTTTTTGGACTTAGAAATTCTCCCTTCCCTATTGTAAGTTATTTTTTTTTAAAGGTGTTCATTAAAAAAAAATAAAATGACTGTTAGCATCTGCTTACAGAGCTCTTTTTTATGTTTGAACTCCTTTAATGTTACTTTGTAACCGTGAAAGCAAATATATGTATTTAAAAATCAATGAAAAGCAAGAAAGAGCATTATCCTTATCACTCTGCAAGATATTTGCAGTTTGATCTAGGTTTATTGATTGTTTATTGGTTGATTGATGTTGTACTGTATGAGGTAAATGTTTAATTTGTTTTTATTTTTTTTGAAAGATGCTGTATAATTAAAGAAATTTTGAAATTTAGTTTGTTGTAGTTAGCTTTGGCAATTTTTGACAGCTTGAAATCTATGATCTTGTTCAGATTTTTTAAGTAAGTTAAGTCTGATTTTGTAATGCCAGATTTATATGTGGAGAAACACGCTTTATTTAAATCTAATGCAGGATCATATCATGTCAGCTTGATAAAAGTATTTGTAATTATATCTAATGTGAGAGTTTTGGTCCTAGAAATACTATGAAAATACCAGGCAGATCATACATTTGTGAGGAACTAAAGTTTACCACAACTACTGAAGGTCCTCACTTGAAACTTTACAATAGGTCATAATTCAATCAAGAGTTCAGAGTTCAAATTTAAAGAACCATAACTTTGCCATGAATTATTAACATAATTTTTCACTTTTTTTGACTTAGATATTTCTTTTTACAGTTTCATATAGAACTTGTATCTCATGTATTACCACAAAAGATACTCACTTGAAACTTCTCACACATATTCAGGGTCATTATCATTGCACAATGCAGTGCACATAAACATAGATTTATTACTTTGTCATGGAATTTACTGAATTATTTCCATATTTGGTCTTTGAAAATAGAGTACTACAACCACTGTAGGTATTCATTTAAAACTTAATACTTGTTCTCAGAATCTTTGTTACACATAACAATCAAAGATACATTACTATGCCATGGATTATTTATTTGGATTGAATCTTGTTGATAATAGAATGCAACAATTTAGAATATGCAAGGGCAATGTCTTACAAACAATTCTTGCTTGATCATTGCATTTAGAAATGAGATTTTTTTTTATTTTGGTGGTATATATTTAATCATTTATTTCATAAACATGTAGATGCTTTTTGAATACAAAAAAAATATCTAAAACTGTGTAAACCATAAATAAACTTTATGTAAGATAATATTATTTTGTAATTTTTCAAATGACTGAGACAGAATGCATAGAACTAGATCAGCTTGCAATTGACAGGCAGTTTTGGTTTTATGGTATTTGCATAGGCATTTCATGCAGATCTGTTTGATGTAAATGGTAAAATAGTTATGTTGCATTTTGTTAGGTTGAAGAGATATAATGGGCAGACTTTTGTTAAATATTGATACTTTAAGTATGTGAAGTAAAGGAATATATTGTGTTTTATTGCAAGTTTTTATTGTGTGAATAATGTTGCCCTATGACTCAGTCACAGTATTAGACATTTTATGGGCCCATTATAAGAGGCTTATTTGTTTTGACAAAAAAATGTTTTATAACATGTGCAAGTTTAGAAAATCATATCCTGTTGACAACTGAAATTGAATTACATTGTAAGATTTTTTCTACCAAAGATATTTTGGTGTCTTTTCCAGTTTTTCAGGTTTTGTTTCTGAGAATTGTTTTACATGTTTAATTTCATAATCTTAAATAAACAGTGTTAACAAAATATATATTTCCTTGTCTATTTGTGTGTATATGTGTCCTGGCAGCAAGGACTGTTACGGGTTTTCCGTAAAAAGTACAGGTCTGGCTATTACGGTTCTTCCGTATATATTACGGGACGGTCCTTGCAGCTGGTTTCCAGAAGTCTACTGGTTATACGTTACGGTTTGCCCGTAAAAATTACTGGACTGTCCTGGAATCTAGCTGCCAGGACTTTCCCGTAAAATTTAACGGGAATTTTTTACAGTGCAGTTTTATAAGCAACGAAACGTGGTCCATGAAAAAGCTCATAGCTTCTGAAACCTCTGAACATTAATAAAAATTGACCGGCGTACTTTCGAAATAAATGTTAAGAATTCGCTATTTAGATAGGGGAATGGTGCATGCGTGTTGCCAATGGAAACTGACTCAAGGAAATTGAGTCACATAATTTAAAGACAGTCCCTAATTTGTAACACCATCCTTAGATATCTGGAATTCCTAAACAGTAAAATACTACACGTATCAGGATAAGTAAGAAAAGTGCACAACAATATAGCAAACTCCTTATAAAATTAAGTTTGTTAAGTTAATTTGTTTTTTTACGTCCCACCATTAGTTATCCAGTCATTATTTGACTTTGTACCAAGTTTAGCAAAATATCATTTAAGTAGTCATATTTTAGGTGGGGAAATATGATGGTTCGACCAAATTTTATTTAATCTGTTTATAAAACAAAATGCAATTGTTTTTGAAAAAGCTTTCCAATTTAAAAAGTAATGATTATGGCCTTTTTTTTGTAGAAGATACGTGCAGTATTTCTGTCGATGTCGTTGACAAATCCTGTTTGTATCGTAAATGTGAAATCATATTTTTAAAGGAAAGTGGTTAAAAAACAACAACACCACCACCAACAACAGCAGCAACAAAAGGGGAAGAATCTATGGGAACAGACCGGGACTCGAACTCATAGCCGTGTGAGGCCAAGAGATAGTCAGTCAGCAGAGACTGGCCACCACCTGGTGACATTTTATAAACCTGATGTAATAAGATAATCATATTCTACACATCGTATCAGATGTGGCTCATCAACCAGAGACTGTTATAAAGTCAAACCGTTTAAAGCCCCTTTTCAATTTAATCCACTAAACGCGATTTAAAGATGCAACCCCAGCACTTTGTATTATCAAACGCATCAGTGAACTTGAAAAGTACAAATATTTATATCCTTTATATAAATATCTATATTTGATATTACCATAAAACCACAACATCACTGAAAACCGCTGTCAGTCCCTTCAGTGTATAGACACCAATGGTATTTTTTATAATATCACGCATAAATAGGTCCGAGTCATCCGTCTGGACATTAGCAGACGACAGTGAATCCAAACGAGGTGGGTTCGTTGAGGATCTACAAGTCTTAGTTATCGTTTATAATTTAAATTTTATGGAATTTATCGCAAGCGACCTGCAACAAATCCATAAAATTTAAGAAATAAACGTTAATAGTTTGTCACGTAGATCTTCGCCATAAGCTTTGCTTTTGACCTCGCATCATGGTACCGCCTCCTGTTTGTCTGACAGCGGGCGAGTTCACATGGAACTCGAGATCGACCTCGATATACCCCGAGTTCCAACTGAACGGTATAGGTTTCATCACTAGTGACGTCAATTTAACCTTTGACATCAAATCTTCTAACCCTCGGTCGGCCCAGTGTTTCTCGATTTTACATGCTGTGAAAAATGAGCAGGGTAAAAGCTGTTTTACATTTAGTCTGTGATTGGCTGAATTTTTATAGGTGGGAGTAAGCATAAGTCATGTAATAGCCAACCCTTCCCTAGAACTTCCATTTGAACTCGGCCCTAGATAATCGAGGATGACGTCAGAGCGTATTATGCAAGGCGGAATAATTATATTCAGCTATGTCCGGCCAAGACCAACCATGACAAGCCTTCAGCCACCTTAGTGACTAGTTAAGTTAAAGGTGCAACCATGTATTGGGATTGCCATATGGAGACGACACCTTTCTTGAATTCGTTTGTTTAAACCCAAATATGAGGAAAAAAGACAGGGAGTTTCGTGTTTGAGAAGGAAAATATATCTACGTGTGTGTGTGTATGTGTGTGTTAATTCTTATCAAAATTAAAACAATTTAAAAGTCATTTCTATCAAACTGTCATCAGACGAACACTGCCATATGCTATGGAAAGACAACCCACTGAAACACGAGGAATAATTCATAATGAAATTTGCATCAGTCAAGGACTTGAGCTTCAGAATAAAGCCCAATTTTATAGAGAAAAAGAAAGGGAAAGAGAGGGGGTGGGACACTAGATAGAGCAGTGTACTTTATTTTGCAGGGTAAATTGAAATTAAATATAGCAGACATATGCTTTTATTAGCCACTTCCAGTAAAAACTTGTTATACATCATAATGGTAAATGATTATGTTGAGAAAAAATCATCTAAGCTTTAGGACACTTTGGTTGCTTTTGTTTACATTCCGAATGACCAGTGAGGATTCAGCTTTTATTCACTGCGGATAAAACCAGTATAGTTTGTTTTGTTAGGTGTCAAAACCGATCTAAATATTTATCCATTATGAAAGACAACGGATATGAGCTAGAGACATATATTCAATATATTGTATCTGAACCGATATTCTCGAAGCTATCTTAGAGGAAAATCGACATCTCATTTCTTCTTTTTGTTTTATACCTTATACTACGAGGTATGAATAACTAAAGCCCCTATGATGGTAAAACTTACAATTCTGTAGTCTCTGAAATTGATCATGCTCAAGCAGTACATATTATTTAAGCTACTGTTATTCATATCTTCGATATCGATGTATGGTCAATATTTGCTGTCCGATTTCATTAACATTAACGAGGGAGAGTATATAAATATATATATATTTTTTTTTTAATTTCTCCCGATCATCCGATATACGGGTATCGTTGAACTATGAATTGTCGATATTTGAGTTTCGATATTTCGACACAATATTTCCTATCAATGACAGTCCTACCAGTCAGTGATAATCTGTACGTTTCGGGTGGATATGTGCGTGAAAGATTACCCTTACCTCCGAGTGTTCCGATTGCGGTTAAAGAAAATTTGAAAAAAAAAGTTTGCAAACCCTGTGGATTCTGGTTACAGGATGACTTTTATAGCTGTTACAAAGGCGGCGTACCGAGTCATTCATGCAGTGATTAAATAACCGTAACACATCATTTCGAGGGCAGTAAAATAACTTTTGTACCGAGGACCGCAAACTCCGCAGAGTATAAACTTTAGTTTTATTCAAAGAATATCTGCTTTATATTGGCTTGCTGTTATACATTGTGTTATATTTTTACACAAGTTTATATTGTACATGGGTAAGGGGGCGTTTAATGTTTTGATGTGAATGACTGGTGTGTTCAAGGGTATCTTTAAGAAAGCACTACGGTGTTCTCGTAGTTCAATTCAGACATGTTTATTTCGATAACTGGTAGACCTACGGAGAGATGAAGTTAGTGCCATGGTGTAAATGAATTATAGGGGGAAGGTGATGATTCAACATCTCTTATAACCTTGAAACTAAGTCATTTAAAAAAAGAGGAAGAAGAAGAAGAAGAAAATGGCACTGAGGTGTATTTAAAAGAAGGTAGATTTGATAGAAGATTATAATAATGGATAACATAAGGGGATGAAAATGATAATAAAAGAAGTGCCGGAAATGAGAAGATGGTAATGATGAGGCACATGTAGTAGAGGAGGAGGATACGAGGGATTTAAGAAGAAACAAGGACGATGGGGAAGTAGAAGTTAGTAGATGGCCCTGAAGACGCTCACCTGAGAAATACTGCCTTAATTATTTGTACAAGTTACTATATTATAGCATTATTGTACTGTATACATAATCCTCTCAATTCCACGAACTAAACAGTAGCTGTGGTCAAAATTTGAAATCGATCTGAGAAAACATTGTCATGAAACTTCAAAATGATTGCTTGAGAAATGAAAATGCTCGAGTGTAAACAAAGTGAAATCTGGCATTTATATTAATAAAAGGGTCATAAGTCATGACCTAAGTAGCCGATATCATGCACAGTCAAACTTGGCCTAGAGATTATGGCTATGAATATTATAATAAAGTTTGAAAGTGAAATATGATGTTTTCTAATACTAAAAGAGCCATAACTACCGACCTAACTGGCCGATATTAACCATAATCGAACTTATTCGAGAAATTATGGCTATAAACATTGTCAATAAGTCTGAAGATAATTGCTTGAGAAATGAAGATGTGATACAGTGGTCACGCGATTCCTCGAGGTCGGACGGGATCTGCAAAAAAACTCGAACAATCGCCGTATTCGAGGAATCATTTATTTGTCAACACTAACATTCAATACATTTACATTTGTTGATACCTTAACGTCGTCTTTTCATTAATTATTTTGTTACGTTTAGCCTTTAATAATACTTTATAAACATAATATATGTTTAAAAATACAAAAATAACACGATCAAAGCTTTCATTTTGAGAATTAAGCCAGATATAAGTTCTTCTTTTTACCGATCATATGACTGAAACCCTTTGCTTTAGTTTGTGTATATGGCGGCGTTGCGTATTTTATACATTCTTGTAATAAACACTTATACCGTGGTTCCTCAAATTAATGATTACAGAGAAATAGAACAACACACAAACAAACAAAATCGGTTTCTTTAATGACAAGTGATTAATCATGTAGACCCATCACAGTTTGTTACATGATCAGTAGGTGCGAAAATACTTTCTACTCGTTCATGGCCGTGTTTATGTAACGATTCACCAATGTACTCTAAGGAGGTTTGACAATGTGTGAAAACAAAAAGAAACCATCTCGACCAAGGTGTTAATTACAGGTGGTCATAGGGCCGGAGTATGGTTGTCAAGGAGATATAGGTAGGTTTTGATATCGACTTCGAGGAATCGCATAGAAATAATATAGGATATACTATCTAGGGACCACGGACGGAGCTCGAGGAAACCAAAATCGCATGTTTGAAGAATCGCCCATAAATATATATAAAATAAGAAGGGCTAAATCAAGGGACCGGGCTTGTAGCTCGAGCCATCGCCGGTATTCAATGAATCGCTACATTGAGGAATCGCGTGACCACTTTAGTGCAAACAAACTAATTGTGTACGAAAGACGGGCGGTCGGGCGGACGGACGGACGACGGACGCCAGGCAACCATCAATCCTAAATGCTCATCCTTCGCACATGTGCTCAGGTGAAGTTAAAACAGTATTTCATGCTGGGAATATGAAACAATAACTAGAAATATGTCCATAGGACACGGAGATGACCCCGCCATTTTGTTTATTAGATTTAAATTTTGACCATGAATATAAAGAGAAACTGGTAATATCAAATAAGATGAATTTAAAATCAAATGAGCGTTGTGACCCTGACCTCAACCTAGTAATGTGACACTGACCTTCAAACAAGCAACCTATTACATGATATATTGTTTTGTATTAAGGATCCCTTGTGGCAAAATCATGACTATACACAACAAAGATATGGCCTGGACAGAACTATTTGCGTAAATTTTAAACTCAACTTACTGCTGTGACCTTGACCTTGAAGCTAGCAACTTTGTCTTGATTGCAGTACATTATCTTGTCCCAAGGATCATTCGTGGTAAGTTATTTTAAAACGTTTTTTTCACAACAGCCGGGACAAGATTTTAAGGTCAACCGAGTGCTGTGGCCTTGACCTTCAAGGTAGATACCATATCTTTGCTCGCGACGCATCGTATTGTCCTAAGGATTACTTGTGCCAAGTTATGTCAATACATGTGTATTCACAACAATTTTACAGCTGGAACAGGATTTTAAGGTCAACAGAGCACTGTGACCTTGAACTTCAAGTTAGCAACCTTGCTCGTGTTCACGACACATCATCTTGTCCTAAGGATCACTTGCGCCAAGTTACTACAAAACACGACCATTCACAACAAGTTTACAGCCGGGACAAGACTTTACGGTCAACTGAGTGCTGTGACCTTGATCCTCAAGTTAGCGATATGGTACTTGTTCGCGACATATCTTCTTTTCCTAAGTTCCCAATTATTTTTTTTTTTTTTTATTTTTTTATTTTTTTCAAAACACGACCATACATAACAAAGTTACAGCCGAGACATGATTTCTTGTACACACAGACACACACAAGGACAGGTGTAACATTATATGCCCATCGCCATATTATGTGGAGGGCATAAGACGAGACAGAAAAAAAGGAAAATGAGAATAAAAAGAAAAAACGAAGGCAAAGAGGATGATGAGATACTTATCATACCATACAGTACATCTATGGGTGTGGTAGAGGGAAACCAGCCTATTGTAACACGCGAAGATCATTTAGTAACCTTGTAAAGAAAAAAAAAGTTATTAATAAATGAAAGGATAGTGAAGGTCATTGCTCTTCATGTGCGTCCATTATACATGACCTGCGTTTTGAATTGTTAGTTTGTTTGCCCATAGTTCAGTCATTTACGAGCTTTGACAAAAGACTAATATAGGGCTGCAGAAACTGGTCCACCTCGACAAAGGGATTGGCAAATAGTCTAAATCTCACTAAAGCACGTAACAAATTGTCCCATTCTCGCAAAGTCACGTTTTCAAATATCTCCTATTCTATTGAAGATATGCTTAAGTAAATAATATTTTTCAACGGAACATTATATTACCATCAATATGATACTTTATGTGTTAAAAATAAGTGAAGATATAAAAATGTTTTATGCAAAATAGAAAAGTACCTGCATGTTGATAACTATCTGAAATGTGTATTTTTCTGCTACACTGGTTAAATTTAAATTATTAATTTTAAAGAATATTCAAAATAAATCAAACTGAGAATAATTCCTTGCAGTAGAGAAATGATTATCTTATGACATGGTTACATTTTACTCTGATTTTCCATTCTTTTAAAGTTTGCTCAATGATTTGCTGTGTGCCTAAACAATATTTTCCTTTGGCTTTTACAGTTGTTTCCTATCTCTGTTTATTAGGTCTTTGACCTATTCCTAGAACTACCAGTAAGTGATGAGCGCCAAGAGCAAGGGAAACTTGTCGCGACCGTTAATCGAGTCCACGACTTCCAAGTTACGTGTGGACGCCACCGTCACAGGTCATCTCAAATTGAGATTCTTCCAATCTGAACATTTTGACGATTTTGTTAAATTACGGACATAAAGAATGGAAATGTTGTATACATCTTCACACAGGAAATGGTCTCCAGTGTACTCAAAATTTACCCCCCCAAAAATGTAGATCTATAATTTGAGAATTTGGAGTAAAGGATTTGAGATTTTGGAGTAAAGGATTTGAGATTTTAGTGACATGCAAGCTTTATACAAATATGTATAGAACACGTGCAAATGAATTTTTCAAATTATTTATCCAGCTGGCTTGCGGTAGGTCGGTGGTTCTACCCGGATGCCTCCGTGCATTCGGGGTCTTTCTCCAGCTGTAATTAGCTGGACGTTGCTATACATGACTGAAATACTGTCGAAGCGACGGTAACTCAAATAGTCAAATAGTAAAAAATATTTAAAAAACAAAGACAACATGTAACATTTACACATCTGTCTAATTGAACGAATGGTATTTCAAGACAATTGACAGAACATTTTAATGGGATGGATTTACTAAATTCGAGGTATAAAAGGAACCTACGTGTGTGAATCTAAATCAATAATTAAACAAGAGGGCCATGATGGCCCTGAATCGCTCACCTGAGTACCATTGCTTCAACTGATGTCAAGGTTTTTAAACAGACAAGGATTCTGATATAACTTAATCTAAAACATTTTACCCCTGACAATACTAAACACCAAATATCTAAGCAATGGGCCATATGGTTTCAGAGAAGACTTGGGCGCAGGGTCATTTATCACCGTAGGGCCAAGACTTTGAAAATCTTTGTAATGAACCATTAGATGCTACTACATACCAAAAATCTTAGCTCTAGGCCTTATTGATTCATAGAAGAAGATTTTTTAAGATTTTCCTATTTAACTCTATGTAAAACAAGTGACCCCTGGTGTGGGGTCATTTATCACCATAGGGCTATGATTTGTACAATCTTGGTAGTGGCCCATAAGATGATGCTACATACCAAATATCTAAGCTCTAGGCCTTATGGATTCATAGAAGAAGATTTTTTAAGATTTTCCTATATAACTCTATGTAAAACAAGTGACCCCTGGTGTGGGGTCATTTATCACCATAGGGCTATGATTTGTACAATCTTGGTAGTGGCCCATAAGATGATGCTACATACCAAATATCTAAGCTCTAGGCCTTATGGATTCATGAAGAAGATTTTTTAAGATTTTCCTATTAACTCTGTGTAAAACAAGTGACCCCTGGTGCGGGGTCATTTTACCATAAGCTATGATTTGTACAATCTTGGTAGTGGCCCATAAGATGATGCTACATACCAAATATCTAAGCTCTAGGCCTTATGGATTCATAGAAGAAGATTTTTTAAGATTTTCCTATATAACTCTATGTAAAACAAGTGACCCCTGGTGCGGGGTCATTTATCACCATAGGGCTATGATTTGTACAATCTTGGTAGTGGCCCATAAGATGATGCTTCATACCAAATATCTAAGCTCTAGGCCTTATGCATTCATGGAAGAAGATTTTTTAAGATTTTCCTATATAACTCTATGTAAAACAAGTGACCCCTGGTGCGGGGTCATTTATCAC
The DNA here is from genome assembly GCA_021229015.1 of Solen grandis. Lineage (NCBI taxonomy): Eukaryota > Metazoa > Mollusca > Bivalvia > Adapedonta > Solenidae > Solen > Solen grandis. The sequence goes on along the minus strand of CM037784.1, from coordinate 60,323,317 downwards.
CATAGGGCTATGATTTGTACAATCTTAGTAGTGGCCCATAAGATGATGCTTCATACCAAATATCTAAGCTCTAGGCCTTATGCATTCATGGAAGAAGATTTTTTAAGATTTTCCTATATAACTCTATGTAAAACAAGTGACCCCTGGTGCGGGGTCATTTATCACCATAGGGCTATGATTTGTACAATCTTAGTAGTGGCCCATAAGATGATGCTACATACCAAATATCTAAGCTCTAGGCCTTATGGATTCATAGAAGAAGATTTTTTAAGATTTTTCTATATAACTCTGTGTAAAACAAGTGACCCCTGGTGCGGGGTCATTTATCACCATAGGGCTATGATTTGTACAATCTTGGTAGTGGCCCATAAGATGATGCTTCATACCAAATATCTAAGCTCTAGGCCTTATGCATTCATGGAAGAAGATTTTTTAAGATTTTCCTATATAACTCTATGTAAAACAAGTGACCCCTGGTGCGGGGTCATTTATCACCATAGGGCTATGATTTGTACAATCTTAGTAGTGGCCCATAAGATGATGCTTATACTAGGCCTTATGCATTCATGGAAGAAGATTTTTTAAGATTTTCCTATATAACTCTATGTAAAACAAGTGACCCCTGGTGCGGGGTCATTTATCACCATAGGGCTATGATTTGTACAATCTTAGTAGTGGCCCATAAGATGATGCTACATACCAAATATCTAAGCTCTAGGCCTTATGGATTCATAGAAGAAGATTTTTTAAGATTTTTCTATATAACTCTGTGTAAATCAAGTGACCCCTGGGGCGGGGCCAATTTTGACCCTAGGGTCATAATTTGTACAATCCTGGTAGACAGTCATAAGATCATGCTACATACCAAAAATCAAAAGGCTAGGCCTTGTGGTTTCAGAGAAGAAGATTTTTTAAATTTTCATTTTTAAAATCTATTTTTAGCTCCTGTGACCTAATTATGCGATGGACCAGAACCATTTATACAACTTTAGTAGAGCTTCATCCAAGGAACATTCCTGCAAAATATTTTTCAAATTGGCCAAGCCGTTTAGGAGGAGATGTTGTTTGAAGCAATTGTTGACGCCGGACGCACGCACGCACGGACGCACGCACGGACGCACGCACGGACGACGGACGACGGACGCCGGACAAAAGGCGATCAGAAAAGCTCACCTTGAGCACGTTGTGCTCATGTGAGCTAAAAACAACAACAAAAAACAAAACAAAATAAATAAATAAAAAAACAACAGAAAAGAACACCACACGCACATATTACACGCAAATGCGTACATAAGCGCGCATACACATATGTAAACACATATACATTGTAATAAATGAGGAAATAAAAAATTAAAAAAAAACATCTTACATAACTCATCTATGTTTCTCCGCCGAAAAATATTTTATCCCTACTCGGGTCACTGTTGAGGACGATAACAATAAGATAGCTGGCTATACTTAGCCAAGTTATGTTTTGTTTAAAATTAGTGACATATCTAACATTTGATAACAAGCCAACTTGGATAGTCAGTTATGATATTTATGGTGGATAGGAAGTCAAGCATGGTGAAGTAGAAGAAGAAGAAGAAAAAGAAGAAGAGTGTTTCAAGTAACTGAATGAAGACAAGATCATATCACAGATAAATGGCAACATACCTACACAGTCATATTACGATAAAACAGGTCCATAACACTGAGTAATGACATAGTACCAGAATCAGTACCTGGAAAAATAAAAGGTCGTGATATGACCCTACACGTGTGCAACACGAACATGATCATCACACAACTAGGAAAAATGATACCACATATGTGTAACATGATCATGGTCATCACACAACCATGTGGCATGATACCTCACATGTGAAACATGATCATGGTCATCACATAACAATGTAGCATGGTACCACAAATGTGTAACATGAGCATGGTTATCACACAACAATGTAGCATGGTACCACAAATGTGTAACGTGAGCATGGTCATCACACAATTAGGTTACATGATATCACACGTGTGTATCATAAGCATGGTCATCACACAAGCAGGCGACATGCTATCACACATGTGTAACATGATCATGGTCATCACACAAGCAGGTGACATGATATCACACATGTGTAACATGATGGTCATCACACAACTAGATGAGATGATACCACACAGGTGAAATACTACCATGGCCATCACAAAACCAGGTGAACATAAGACCACTTTAACATTATAAACGTACTCGAAGAAGTGATATGCACAATAAGTTGTTCGTATATATGAATAATGAATAATGTCGATGTAATGTCACGGAAACTAAATTTCAAAATTTGAGAAATAATGAATTGTCCCAATGTCACATATAAGTTTCATAAAATCTAATGTGGACGACATTTCGCGGTTTATTAATCATGCAGACTTTACACACAGTTTAGGTACTGCGCATCAATACTGAAACTACGGTAAAATCTGCACAAGAATATCGAAAACAAACAATGAATGCACAAAATTTAAGTAAATAAGTAACTTCATCGACGATCGATCTGCAAAAATATAAACCAAACACAATCAAAGAAAACGCGCCACGCATCTTAACAAGGCCTATTTTCAAGATAATTGAATCTTCCATTTTCGACCCAGTATCAGTAGGCGGCCGGCTATATTTGCAATCTATTGATTTCAGATTATAGTAACACAAGTTTGTCTATTTCACGTTGCTAGGTCAATATCCAATTTGTCCCACGCATGTTTATTTAATTTTTTTTTTGCACGGGTGTTTATGTTGATTTCTTGGATTAACTATAACCCATATTATTTCAGTTACTTTCAGACTGTGGGCCTAGGGAGACATTTTGGTGCCATTTGTGTCACAGTATGACCCTGGTCCACAATATCAGGGCCTGGATTGTTCGATTTCACACTTGGACCCGCCCCCTTTATGTCCTAAAACCCTAATATAGAGCAACTTGACTCCATAAATGATGCAAAAATATTTTTGAAAATCACACATTCAAAATGTATTATATTGAAACCAATACTCTTAGAATATTTTGAGAAAAAATTTCCACAAGCAAGGCTGTACCACGTAAATGGGGTCTGACTGAAAAATGTTTTTATTGATTGAATGACATGATGATTAATTATTTCAATGTATAATTTTGGATGGATAGATAAATATAGATATATACTGTAAGAAAAAAACTGAAACGGCTCTCCACACCTATACGCATTCCTTCATTTCAATCATTTATATTTACATATGCTAATGTTTATTTGTTTCCGCTAGGAGACCCTGAATGTTGTCCAAAATATGCTGCCCAAAATTAGGCTTTATCATGTCTGGAATGCTAGACATATCACTCTTCCCTATCTATAATATAAGGTGTACCGTACAGCGACAGGGCGCCGTAACTTAAACCAAAATTGTTTCTATATTTAGTACACAAAATTAGACCACCGGACCTTGTTCAAACAATGCCCAGCAAGTGTTCAAAAGCTTACTTTCTATATCATCCTGACTGTTTATTTGCAGTTTCGTTTCTGTTTACTATAAATACACTGTTGCGAACGGACTTGGTGGGTTAATTTAGGTGCCCTCTTTACAAAATACCGGGGTTTATTTACATAGCACCCCATTTGTCTGCCATGCTTCTTTATATGTAAAAATGTATACATTTCTGTTATAATTATAAATCAGCCGAAACCAAGCGATGAAAAGTTAGCTACACCCTATCGGTAGTAGTAGTAGAAGAAATGGTGATAGTAACAGTGATAATGTGACAGTATTAGTGGTGTTGAGTGTATATGTGGGGGGAGTAGATTAGCGGGGGTGAAAGAAGTATAAGTGGGTGTGATTGTAGTATTAGTGGGGGTGATTGTAGTATTAATGGGGGTTGGTAGTAGTACTAGTGGGGGCGATTGTGTATTAGTGGGGGTGATTGTAGTATTAGTTGGGGTGATTGTAGTATTAGTGGGGGTTGGTAGTAGTACTAGTGGGGTGATTGTAGTATTTGGGGGTTGGTAGTAGTACTAGTGGGGGTGATTGTAGTATTATGGGGGTTGTAGTAGTACTAGTGGGGCTGATTGTAGTATTAGTGGGGGTTGGTAGTAGTACTAGTGGGGGTGATTGTAGTATTAGTAGGGGGTGATTGTAGTATTAATGGGGTTGGTAGTAGTACTAGTGGGGGCGATTCTAGTATTAGTGAGGGGTGATTGTAGTATTAGTGGGGGTGATTGTAGTATTAGTGGGGGTTGGTAGTAGTCTAGTGGGGGTGATTGTAGTATTAGTGGGGGTGATTGTAGTATTAGTGGGGGTGATTGTAGTATTAGTGGGGGTTGGTAGTAGTACTAGTGGGGCTGATTGTAGTATTAGTGGGGTGATTGTTGTATTAGTGGGGTGATTGTAGTATAAGTGGGGGTTGGAAGTAGTACTGATGAGGGTGATTGTAGTATTAGTGGGGGTGATTGTAGTATTAGTGGGGGTGATTGTATTATTAGTGGGTGTGATTGTAGTTTAAATGGGGGTTGGAAGTAGTATTATTGGGTGTGATAGTATTAGTGGGGGTGATTGTAGTATAAGTGGGGGTTGGTAGTAGTACTAATGGGGGTGATTGTAGTATAAGTGGGTGTGATTGTAGTATAAGTGTGGGTTATTGTAGTACAAGTACGGCTGATAGTAGTTTTAGTAGAGGTGATTGTAGTATAAGTGGGGTTGGTAGTAGTTTTAGTGGGGTGATTGTAGTATTAGTGTTGGTGATTGTAGTATAAGTACAGGTGATTGTAGTTTTAGTGGGGGTGATTGTAGTATTTGTGTGGGTGATTATAGTACTGTGAGGTGATTGTAAAATAAGTGGGGTTGGTAGAAGTATTAGTGGGTGTGATTGTAGTATTAGTGGGTGTGATTGTAGTATTAGTGTGATTGTAGTATTAGAGGATATTAGTGGGTGTGATTGTAGTATGAGATGGGGTGATAGTAGTATTAGTGGGTGTGATTGCAGTATTACTGGGTGTGATAGTAGTATGGGGGTGATTGTCATATACGCATTGGGTGTTGGGTTAGTATTTGTGGGAGATGGTGTGATAGTAGTAGCATAGGGGTTGGTTTGATAGTATTATTAGTGGGAATGGTGTAATAGTTGTAGTATAGGGAGAGGTGTGAAAGTGGATTTGGTGGGGATGGTGGTGTGATAGTAGTATAAGTGGGGTGGTTTGATATTTGCAGTATAGAGGTTGGTGTGATAATAGCATTAGCAGGGGCAGTTGTAGTATAGGGATGGTGTTATAGTAGTATTAGTGGGGATGGTGTTATACTAGTTTTTGTGGGGGATGGTGGTATAGTTTTAGTATAGGGATGGTGTGATAGTAGTATTAGTCGGGGATGGTGTGATAGTTGTAGAATAGGGGTGGTGTGATAGTATTAGTTGGGTATGGTGTGATATTTGTAGTATAGGGGTGGTGTGATGGTAGTATTGTTGAGGGTGGTGTGATAGTTGTAGTATAGGGGTGGTGTGATAGTAGTATTTGTGGGGGATGGTGTGATAGTTTAGTATAGGGGTGGTGTGATAGTAGTATTTGTGGGGATGGTGTGAAGTTGTAGTATAGGGGTGGTGTGATGTAGTATTTGTGGGGGTTGGTGTGATTGTTGTAGTATAGGGGTGGTGTGATAGTAGTATTTGTGGGGGATGGTATGATAGTTGTAGTATAGGGGTGGTGTGATAGTAGTATTTGTGGGGGATGGTGTGAAAGTTGTAGTATAGGGGTGGTGTGATAGTAGTATTTGTGGGGGATGGTGTGATAGTTGTAGTATAGGGGTGGTGTGATAGTAGTATTTGTGGGGGATGGTGTGATAGTTGTAGTAGTGATTCGTGGTAATACTTGTGGTGGTGATGTAGTGATTGTAATAGTAGTAGTAGTAGCCGTTTAAGTTGATTCAAAAGATTGGTAGACAGAAATATTTCTTTCTGAAAGAGAACAAGCGTACCTAGTATCAAAGATGCTTTTAGTCACATAAAGATTAAGAAATAAGTGTATGAACTGACACAATTGTCAGTTTTATGAAGGCTGGTATTCGTGACCCGTGACTTATTTCATCAGGTCTATTTTAATACCGCCTGATATGATCGGATTCGTGTTTCAAGTATAATTATACGACATGTGGTTTAAAGACTTACCTCTACATATGTTAGACTTAAATACAGGGCATAAATCATAACGAGTATCCTTCATGTCATTATGTTAGCCATTTTATTTCGTCTGTTTGCACGATAATGGTTCTATATTTCATAAAGAATCTGGGAATGTTAAGAATTTTGTCATTGTAGAATACCCACGCCCGGTCGATATCATGTACAGTAGTAAAACGGATTAATTCAGCCTTGGGGGTGGGCGGGGTGTTGTAGGCTTACACAAATTTAAAGACAATATACAATATTTAATGACAAATTTTATATGTACACTTTTGATAAAATTTGAAAGTGTAGTGTCAAGAAGTTAACTGATTAGGAAAATGAAGAATCGAGGGCTAGTTACTACATATAAATAATAATAATAAAAAAAACATTTACAGTGAAATCAATATTTTTCATGGGACACTAATTTTCGTCGATTCGTGGAGGGTTTTATCCACGAATATTAATTCTTATTACCCTGTCGGTACCCCAAAAATCGCAAACTTAATGTAGTACTTAGTGACGCCTCCCGCTTTTGCTTCATAAAGGACTCTACTCGATCCATTTCTAATATCTGACCTAATTCCTTGCCCAATTCAAATCCTTCAGCTTTTATTCCACGAAAAATCCACAATTCTGCAATTTGTCAAGAGCGAGTTTGTCATGGTCATGCGATAAATAAGGCATATCGCACCTCAGCTGTGCAAATTGCAGGGTGACGAATTGAAAACGAAAAAGTAAGACAAATAGACACACTTCAGCTTTCCTGGCATCTTAATATTTAATATACGATGACAAGTATCGGACCCGTGGTAATACACGTGTATACCCTACTACTGGATAACGGTGTCAGTGTTTGTTTTTTTTTGTTTTGTTTTTTTTTTGTTTGTTTTTTTTTTTTTTTTTTTCACTTTAGGGGAAAAGTAGTCCGGCGGTCCATAGGAGGGGGGAAAATTGCGCGAACGAGCTAATAGGGGAAGTATACCACTATGTAATATGTAGGCATTTTTTTGTATTTCACTCTTATTTAATGAAGTTTTATTGCATAAAAGAATAATTAGAACAATGATATAACATGTTTGAACAGTTTTCTTAAGAATATAACATTTAATTACAACAGTGAGTCCATGCAAACAATATGGTATGTAAACTGGAGGGGGAAAATGAAAAAAATGGGGGAAAAATATATATTCCAGGCAGGTGTGTGTGTGTGGGGGGGGGGGGGGGGGGGAGAGAGGGGGATGCCGCCTATATTCTCCGTATATTTTTGTATTTTGACCAAAAAAGCACTGCGTGTCTTAGTTTCTAATAAAACTATTTATTCGCAAGAAAAGAGTTCAAATCAAATGTATTTCAGCAGTTAAACAGTCAAGCTTGAAAATGTAATTTAACACATTAACTTAAAAAGGCTCATTTTGGTGCATTGGCAGGAGACCCATGCAGATTCCTCTGTTTGCTAATACAATATTGTAGCTAAGAGACTTCTTTGTTTCTAATACCATTTAAAGTTCAGTAAATTGATAATTACCAAGTCATGAAAATGTGTACATACATATTCACGAGGAAAAGGATTCATAAATATACTGACAAATCAGCAACGCGTTGTGTCGACTTTATGAAACACACAAATTAATGAATTAGCCACATGGGATGTTATTTCCAAAAGTGTCTACAGAAAAAAATGCATGTTATTTTGTCAAATTATTAAACCTGTCAGTGATTGATTAGACTGATCGTTTTAAATAGTTCTACTTGATAAACTGTGTATGTCTGAAGAGTTTAACCAGGGATTTCATGTTCCAACAGTTTCCTCCCTGTATTTTGGTCCAATTTGTGGTCAAATATTTTGAATTATTTTCTTATGTCCATACAATCTGTATGTGCATATTCCTTGGCGTATTTTACTGTTGCATTGTTGTTATTTAAAAAAAAAATAGATTTTTCTATTTGGTTCTAAATATTCGGACGTTAATGTGAGCTAGGATACAATTCAATACTGCACTTTTAAGTCAAAGTTGCAAATCATTCTGCATTCAGATACAAGACAATATAGCAAATCTATCCATCTTCAGATACAAAACAACATAACAAAGTTGTCTTTCTCCAAATACAAGTCAGTATAGCAAATATGTCTGTCTTTAGATACAAAACAACACAGCAAAGTTGTCTTTCTTCAGATACAAATCAGTATAGCATATCATAGTGTCTTTTGTTAACCTATCTGACTAAGAAGCTAAACCATTTCTCCTTAACATGACCTTATTTTGTAGTTCGTAGTGCTGCCAATACTAATACTACTGACATAAATAATTATATCAGGATGATGATGATGCCATCATCACTGTAAGTCATCATCATCCATATCAATCATCAACACCACCACCATCACCACCATCATCACCACCACCACCACCATCATCATCATCATCATCATCATCATCATCATCATCATCATCATCATCATCATCATCATCGTTATCATCAGCATCGTCACCACCACCACCATTATCATCAGCATCTTCGTTATCATCACATTAATCACAATTATCAATCATCATCATGTATATATTTTATTTGCAATATCATAAGTTATAGGCAGGTAACATTAGGCAGGTAACTACAGTTAAAAATTATATCCATCAGTCCCCAGATCTTCGATTCCTTATTAAGATACAAGAATTTTTAAACGCCTCTCTCACTCACTCACTCACTCACTCTGTGATCCTGCCGAGTTAATAGAAAGTTAGCATGCTAATATATAATGTAAACATGTTAATTTTATTTTACAGCATACCCACATGGAGATCGTGTTTATTGTGTGGGTTGATTCTTCAGGGTCATAATATGTCCATTTATTTTTTCAGGAATGTCCGCTAATCAGATATTAACCATGTCTTTCAGGAATGACTCTATTCAATTATTCTCGCGAAACACCCACATATACAGAGAGAGAGAGAGAGAGAGAATGCAATTATTATCTTAGAGAGGTACCAATACGTCCGTACATCTAGCTCGTTAAATATTACTTTCAACCGAAAGTGGATTTGGATACCTTACCATATATATATATGTGTGTGTGTTTATGTGTGTGTGTGGGTGTGTGTGTGTGTGTGTGTGTGTGTGTGTTACCAATTAATATCGTCGCATGGGGGTAGGGGTGTCTTCGTCGCCAAATGGCATCAAAGATGTAAACTCGGACAATTATTTTCATAAGAGAAAACCTACTTTCTATAGGGCCCCTATAGTGCACTCAGGGTTACCTGTAATTAGCTGGGCATTGTTGCAAGGTAATAACTACTGACCCCCCTCCCCATACATTATTCGAACGAATTAAGCGCCTCAACAAATTAAGCGCTTTGAACAACATATTGCGTATATGCGCATATACATAGTAGCATCACTATCAAACGTGTCATTGTTGGCAATCACAAACAAATGACAACACCACGGTTACATCAGACACAAGTCATAAAAATACCTTAACAGTTTCAGTCTGAGTCATTGTACTGAAAACAATCAAGTCAAAGCTACTCACCGTTCAGCGTTCCCACAACCATCCAGTAGTCATTCATGAAATTAATCCATACAACACATGTGTTACTTAGTCTTAATTGTTAATACACTGCGAAAGCCTCGTTTTCAAGTTGTGGCATTCATTCATGTATGTCTGGCCATTCATATAAAGCTAAAGCGAGGTAAATATAAGTCGAATTACGACAGGTAAGCGTGTCTGGGCGTAGACTCACTGAAAAGGTGGATTGGGCCCAGCTTTTCGGTGGATAATGTTATCAAAATCTGATTTCAATGAAACGAGCTGGGATAAAGTCTTGTGCAACATATAAACTAAATGGGACACATGACGACAAATCTAAATATAGATCATCACGGGTTTCCACGCTGCATTATAGGTCAAAGTCTTGATATCTGACAGGTAAACTTTACAGGTATGTGAGTCTACAAATGGAAAGTGATGAAATCCGTGATATCTCTCTCACTTTCCTCTGTAATACATGATAAGACCTTTAAAACTTTATATCTCGCTTTAATGTGCATCAGGATTTAAACGGACGGACGAACGATTGGGCGTGAAGTGACTTGAAGGAACAAAAAATCGATAAATGTGAATAGAACAAAGATAGATAGAACGATAGATAGAACGATAGATAGATAGAACGATAGATAGATAGATAGATAGGAACGTAGGAATAAACAGGGCGATAGATACTGAGCTAGAAATAAAGGAGGATAGCATTACATCTACCCACGTTTAGCACCTGCACGTTGGTTCCGTGCAGACATTATAATGAAACTTTTATTATCCCCTGATCATATTAAGAAAACATTTTTTTGAAGAACGAAAATATATTAATGGCTACATTTGAGAAAAAACTGCATCATGATTATTTGATTTTCTTTAACAACACGTGGGTTTTCAAGGGCGTTTCTAGGTTAACGTTTTCAAGATCATGCTATGTCTGGATCAATACAAATAATGTTAAGTCAATGTACAAGAGTATGCCTTAGACAATAACAATTTTATATGCAGGTCCCTACAGCGATACTTTGTGAATGGAAACACATGGCGTTCATCTGTCTGACCAGTTTTAGAATATTAAATGTGGTCATTAGAGACTGACCATCAGTGACCAAAAAAAAAAAAAAAAGCATTCCGTACACGGAATAATAAAATACCATACCACCTTTTGATTAGGTTTAACCATGGGATATTAATTCTAACCATTGGATATTTTGTTCTTAAGTTCTGGTAACGCGAAACTAGTTCTGGTCATGGGTGAGATAGAAAAGTTTTAAGAACTGGTGGTGATGGGTAAGGAAAGAGAGAGAGAGAGAGAGAGAGAGGTTTTGACCATGAAAGACTTAAGACTAGGCAAAGATCGTGGAATATAAGTTCCGACTTTGAGAAACCAGGTCCTACTCACGTTCGATACATTCTTATCATGGGACGTTCTGACCATGGGGGAACTAGGTTATGATAATGGGAGAAAGTTTCTGATCATGGGAAATTATGTTATGATCGTGGGAGAGAGAGAGAGAGAGAGAGAGAGGGGGGGGGGGGAGTATGTAATGATTATAGGAAAGAGGTTCAGACAACGGGGGACTATGTAAAGGTTTCGGCTATGGGGACTAGGTTATGATCATGACCATGGGGGACTTGGTTATGATCATGGGAGAGAGGTTCTGACCATGGGGACTAAGTTTTGATCATGGGAGAGAGGTTCTGACCATGGGGGACTAGGTTTTGATTATGGGAGAGAGGTTCTGACCATGGGGGTGGGTATGTTTTGATTATAGGAGAGAGGTTCTGTCCCTGGTTATAATCATGAAAGAGATGTTTTGATTATGAGGACTATTATCCTTATCATGGGAGAGACGTTCTGACCATGGGGGACTAGGTTTTGTTCATGGAATAGACGTTGCCATGGGGTATGTTTTCATCATTGGCGAAAGGCTCTGAGAATTGAAGTGTAGGTTTTGATCATGGGCAAGACGTTCTGGCCATGGAAGTTTTTATCCTATACTATGGAACATATCAGAATACGATTTACTTTGTGAATTAAGAAAAACATGGCTTCATTTTACAGGAGGATACCGTTTGATACATCTGTATCCTACTGTCTTGGCTTTATTAAAGGAGACACTTATTGAGGATGAGGGACTCTAGGGATTCATCACAAAGGACTTATTTATTTCATTAAAAGGGGGTCTTAATTTGACCATAGATGACTATATTCAATCATAGAATGCCTAATATGCCACTGAAAAAATAAAATGAAAATATATGTCTTCTCCACCAGTTTATGAGCATCGTAACTCTGGCACTAACCTATAAATTTACAGTTGTTAAAAATCGAATTTAAAATGAACTTGGTCTTTACAAACATAATATGATATACATTTATCAAGAACGGGATACCACCAGGATTTGCTACAGCTACAATTATATAAATGGAGGTGTCCGAATGGCGGAACGGTTCATGTACTGACCTTTTAACTAGCGCAACCCTGGTTCGATCCCAGGTCAGAACGACGCTTCAGTAGCGCAGGTTATCTCTGGGTACCATGGATCCCGAGCGAGCGTCTCCATCAGTGACAACGGACAGCTTTTTCAAAAGCAATAGTTCGCACTCTAGAAATAAAGAGTACGCGTAACGCGCGTGTGTCCTTGAAGGAACGGACACTCATAAATTGTTTACTCACACGCATTCAAATGGTATTTTTTTCCTATTAGTAAACAATTAGCGAGACAATTATGTTAACCGGGAACAACTATTTGAAGTATTTGAAAGAATTTCATTGGCAATCCCAACAGCTAGCGGTCTTGTATGCCAATTTTAAGGTTAGATCCGAATCAAATAAATGCTTTGTTTGTCTGAACCGATCTGAATCAAAAAGGCGCCTCCTCCCAAAAGCTATGCCACCCCTGCACGGCTATGCACATAGCTTTATGAGTTATTTCGAGAGAGAACTATCTCATCATCTGCAATTATTAATTACTGCCTAGCACGCGATTAGTAATTGATTAAAGCATTAAATCATAATTAAATGGCAATGCTGTGCTTTATAAGAGCAGGTAACTGACATCTAAGGGGAAATAGAGGGTGCGACATTTGCCTGCACGAGACAACACGAGCGTAAAGACGATATTGCATTAAATAAAATAAACATTAAATAAATTACAATGCCACCATAATTTTTAAGTTCAAGACAGTTTTGAATGCCCTGAATACTTGTTTTTTGTTTTTGTTTTGTTTTTTTCATCGGATATAATTATTTTGTTCATCGCTTTTTCTTTTAAGAAAGAGTGAATCAACAAGTTAGTTTATAGATATTTATGTCCTTATTTAATCGATTGAACCAACCAACCAACCAACCAACCAACCAACCAACCAACCAACCAACCAACCAACCAGCCAACCAACCAACCAACACACCAACACAACAACACACCAACCCCAACCAACAACCAACCAACCAACCAACCACCAACAACACAACAACAACAACACAACCACAACCACAACAACACACCAAAACACCACAACCACACACCAACCAACCAACACCAACCACAACACCCCCCACCACAACAACCACCAAACACCACAACACACAACAACACACACACAACCAACCAACCACAACAACAACCACCAAACAACACCAACACACACCCAGCCAGCCAGCCAGCCAGCCAGCCAGCCAGCCAGCCAGCCAGCCAGCCAGCCAGCCAGCCAGCAGCCAACCAACCATTCAGGGCATTGATGGCATATTTCAATGAATCTGCGACCGTGGGACTTTGGGGTTTGTCGGTTGTTGTTGTTGTAGGGGGAATTCGCTTTTAGTGAGATGTGTAAAACACACTCCTTTGCTCACTCTCACCCGTACACCACCACAGTCGCGGGGTCCACTCTGTTCGACACAGAGTATGGCAGAATTGAAGGCAACAAGCCAACTTATAGTTGATTCCTGTAATTGTCCAGTATTATATTTTCCTTCCATAAATTAAAATTCACAATGTCCAAGATTTCACAAGATTAATTAAAACAATTCAAGATAAACTCCACAAGATCAAGCAACTCCGTTAGACTTCTGTATATGACTTCCTTAAGACTGACTATCCAAGATTGCATTTACAAAACTACTCTCAAGACTTCTCTAGACTGTTCTCAAGACTCTTTCAAGACTTTCTCAAAACTCACATAAGTTCTGTAAGCATAACTTTATATTAAATTGAATTGTTTACAATTAACCAATAAAATTAAACAAGTAATCAAGTAGAGAACCAATGATATCCATTGTTACAAAATATAAAATAGCATTTTATCAATGTGGCTTCACACCTAATCAACACATACCACATTTGGTTTGCTACAACAATAGCTTTGTCATCAGGTGCTAGAAGTTATGTCTGTCTCAAGTGATTAGATCAATCAGTGACAGGTGGTCTCAGAGACCAATATACGAGTTTCCGAAATGATGCTGGTGACGTCAGAGTGACTTCAGAGTGACGTCAGAGTGATTGCCAATAAGCAAACGACCTCCACCAGAAGTTATTTTAAAAACAGAATATGTGTACAATGTACGTAGTGTTAAATTTTAGAAGCGCGCACACACACACACACACACACACACACACACACACACACTTTTGCCCAATTAAATCATCACGTGTATACCACGAGACATTTGTTGCGGCAGTTATGTTCGCTCTAGCTCACGACACAGATGTATATTTCCTTTCCAAGCACATCTGCTACAGAAACGTGCTATACTATTATTAGTATAGATTCATCAAATATTCCTATAAATATAGACAATCCTGCAACTCATACCTGGTAATGAACAGAACAGACCAGAATTTTATTGACTTAAGCATACAATCGCTCATCGTCATACAAAACACATATATACAAATAACATACACATGCAGGAAAATGGCTACTGAACCGATGTATATCATATATATTTATCATTATAACATATTGAGCATACTGAAGTGAATGAAACCTCCGTTTATTTATTAATTTAATTTAGTAATTAAAGCCTCTACCAAATGTCGGGGACATAGGGTTTCGCCCCAACCCCTTTTCCACCCCCCACGTTGACCTGTGTAATGCTTAGCACTTAGCAGCCTGGTTTTCCTTTATAATCCGAGTAAGCCAGTCATGGGAGAAGAAGAAGAAGAAGAAGAAGAAGAAGAAGACGAGGAGAAGGAGGAGGAGGTTCTAACATTTCATACTTTACTTAAAATGGTCTGTTTTCGATTAAAATAAACAACGCCTCTCCCTTAAAACTGCAAAATTGCTTTCCAATTAATTTCAGGGAACAGCAAGTGAGTAATTTGTACAAATTATCCACCTACGGTGTGTTATGAAGCTGTATACATGTTCATGGCCCGCTTTTAATATGATACGTTCGACCAATAATTAACAGGAGCTGCAGATTAAGGTTCCATGCTGTTCACCCTAGAAACATAGAAAAACAAAACAACAACAACCGTGTAACAGCAACAAGCTACATAACATTTTAGTTTTGGTCAGAATTTAGGGGGCGGTGAGAGTGATATGCCGTGTCGTATTCAAGAAGCAACTTATAGTATTGTTTTTTATTTATCTCCAAGACTGGTTTAGTTCCAGTAGAGATCCTCATTATTGATAGAGTGCCTATAATGGTAGATATTTGTTTCTCTAATCCGGCAAAGTAGCTACCGGTTATGGTAGACTACTAGTTTATCTACAGGGTTGTTAAGCTAGTCTAAGATGTTTCATTTATTCAGTCCGTAAATTCTAAATTTCATTTAGATATTTAACTTGAAACATCTCCAGTGACTATGTGACGTAAGGCATGGTGTATCGGGTTTACTATCTGACGTAAGAGGATGCAATGGACATTTATACCATTTTATGGATACTTATCTCGTTTCTAATTAAAACATGTTTTCGTCTTAGTCGGATTGTTCGGGGAAATATGTCAGTCTTATGAAACACACATGTACTCATGAGAGACACGCAGTCCACTGTTGGCACACGTAAGTGCAGGGAGTGAGTTCGAAGCTTAGTGGAGGCAAGGATATCCCATGATTTCCCACGTGCAAAGTACTAGTCCAATATAGATACGGTCGAGAATAATTCCTACTCGTTGCAGTAATGTGTTTGAGTAGAAAAAATAATTAAGTATAGATTCAAACAACGTGTCTTTAACGTGTTAAATGCTTAAAATGAATGAAGATCCATAAGAACCTGGAAACGCCCTAAAATATGACAGAATCTATGAAAATACTTGACAGATGGGATGAGAGTTGACTTCTGGTTTATGAAATGTTGCTTCAGACACAAATATAGATCGGCATTTTTCGCATTCCTAAGTCAGTATACCACTGAAATACATGGTGTCATATACTTCTATAGGCCATGACAGTGAAAATCACGATGCGTTATATTACAACGTCGGTTTATATTAGTTTTGTAACCATAAAGCACACAAAAATGTTTCAACATAATTGTTTGAAAGCGTCTCGCTGAAATCATATAAAACGTTTTCAAATACCATCCAAAATGTAACTTTCGGAACGTTAGAGAAATTTTCTATTTACAATATCATATCAGTGTAATACCCTTTTTAAATCCTTTGAAGTTAATATAAATGCATTCATTTAACACGTGTGTGGTTGTTTCATACTTAATCTTGATAATGTTGCAAAACCTTATAACACTTATCAAAAAATCAGGTTAGTTACAAAATTATATACAATACATTCTTTCTAATTGGTTAATAATCTGCTTAATCTGACATTAATCTGTTAATCCACATGTTCACCATGCATGTTGGTTTAAAACGATAATCTGTTTGAAATATGTAAAACATTTAAATAATCTATCCGTCTCTAAACGTTCGCGCCGCAAAATAAACGAGCGCTTCACTGTTAAACAATGGTGGTGTTTAATCAAAACACGATAAAATACTTGAATCGGATTATAAATGGAGCTGAATGCCCGAATCAGAGACTGGGTGAGGGCTCTACACCTCATAGTGTCTATTATCTCGTCTTTAATTGATTAACTGATAATTTTATTCATACCTGACATATCTTTAAAATATGATACCCGTTTTTTTATGTAGTTTTTTTTCTCTCTCTTCTTTTTCTGCCCCCCTTGCATAGTTGAGATATTTTCTTCAAGGTTGAATATGATAACCGCAAGACAAACATTTGAAAAATATGCGGATATGTTTACAACGGGTGCAGCTCCCCACACATAATTTACCTGTATAGTTTTTACAATATTCGAAATATGATTGACAGCGTCAGTCACGGAAGTCATTTGCATATAAATGTTAGTCGATATTGAATTAAAAAACATATGTTAGGATATCTTTATTTTCTAAACATGCATATGTAGTAAGGAAATACAAGATGGTGGTACTTGCTTATGGTTAATAATGTCTTCGTGTCACCTGTGTCACGTGCATATTAACCCTTTCCCTCATATAGACTCATTTTGACGCACTCAATAGGTACCACATAAAGCCTGATCTGCAGAAAACCACAGTTAAACCTTACCAAATTTAATTGTAAAGTCCTCATTTCCAGTCCACTGAGGAGCAGCGAACAGCATAAAACCTGATCAGCCTGCGAGTTACTCGCAGGCTGATCTGGTTTTATGTTGTTCGCATAGGTCTTTTCATGGTTTCCTCTATGAGGGAAAGGGTTAAATGAGACAAATATAAATGTTGCCTCACTGCGGTGACACAGTGTAGACAAGTGACATGATACCAGACTCGGTAACATCTTGACGCTAGGCTGACTGACCATTCCTATAGTACTAGGAGAGCTATAAAGCGAAATATACCAGAACCATTTCAAGCGATTTTGTAATGATAGAGTCAGGGCTGAGTTGCAACGTCACATATTCCCGTTTTCTCCGTGTTTTATGTAACGATTTTACTATTTTATGGAGAAGAAAGCGTTTTCAAGATGGTGTCTATCGTAGAAAATATTTATCTTCAATTTGAAACTAATATCAATTTTGCAGGATTTAGCAAATAATCAAGGCATTTAACTGGCATTTGAACAATAATTTTATAAATCCAGACAGAAACAACAAACAAAACGTTTTGCATTTCCACTTTTAATGAGCATTTGTCGGCCATATTTGTTTACCATGGTACTTCGCGAGGCACCTTTGAAGAGTACCTTCTACATCGGAACTTATTTTGGCAATATCCGGTTGCATACAAATTCAGTAAAAAGTACATCGAAACTTATTGAAACTACTTGCGTGTGCAACTTGTCCAAGAACTACCCGAACACGGATGTCCTATACACACGATCACCGGGTCCAGTAGAATGAAGGAGTAGGAAACTTAAAATGTTTTAAATGCAAATGCCGTATACGATATTTACGGGTACAAGGTAAAAGGGTCAGAAAGCTTCAATTTTGTTCAAATAATTCGGCGCTGAGTGAAATAATTTCTTTTTTCATGATCTAAAGAAGTGGACTAGGTTACACGTAGGTTCAATCCTCAGCCTCGGTATATCAAAGCACTTCAAATTGGCACTGGTACACCTCCTTTGAGATAAGCATTCAGCCTAAAAGAGTAGTTCCAGGATTGGTTGGTCCAGTGTCAGGATGTTGTGGTTTCATGCCACCTGCCTACCGCGTGACATCTAGACGAAAGTCACCGACTGAATGGAATACTGCTAAAACTAAACAACAAATAAACAAACACAAGCATTCACGCAGGTCATAACTTATCATTCGTGCACGACATATAGCAGCTCAAAGATTTATATACCGTAAACTGTTAAATCGTTAATTTTCGCTGACAAATAATCTCGGTTAAGTTGTATTGCAGGTAATGTATATTCGTTGAATCATATTCCATAAACACGTGTTCTTTCCACTTACTACAAATCTCTCAGCCCCTCACCGCTGTGGGTTCGTATCCCGGTAGGGACTTCGGATTTTACATGTGAGGAAGCCTTCCAGCTGGCTTGCGGTAGGTTGGTGGTTCTTCCCGGGTACCTCTATGTACTCGGGGTCATCCTCCACCTGTAATTAGCAGGACGTCGCTATATGACTGAAATACTATCGTAGCGACGGTAAACCCCAATACACCAACACCATCTTTCCACTTAAGCAACGAAAATCAGTACCCACAAAAAACTGACGATTTCTTTACAAAAGCTATTTGACGCACTTTCCAGGAAATAAATATTCTAATTTCCAGTAACATTCCTATTTACTTTCAATTTATGATTATCAGTGCCGTCTGAGTTTCAACATAGAATGACAATCATTTTAAAAGATGTAAATAAATAAAAATGTGATCATTTTTATGCCCCCGGATTCACTGTTCTGTTCTGTTCTCAGATCGGGACATATTGTTTGTGGTTTGGGCTGTCTGTTTGTTTGTCACAATACTTTAACCATGACAATTACACGGAAGTCATTCAACCTACAGCCTCCAAACTTCGAAGGTGCATGCATTTACGTTCCGTGACGTATAAGGTTCAACTGAGCTCTACCCGCCAGATAACGTTGACCTTCAAATGACCTTGACCCTCAAGGTCTAAATCTCCGCCGTTCACGACACATTTTGTATCCACGTAAGTTTAAACTTTATTTATTTTACATCGATACGAAACAAGGTCTCACAACCTGCATTAATCACTCTCGATGGCTCTGATGGCGGCGGAGAAACCGGAGAAAAACCCACGAGTCTGGACGGGCGATCACTGTCCCCTTTCACGTCCGTGACCAGGACTCGTTGGTGATAAGTGAAGCGCGTTACCACTACGCTATCCATGCACCCATATTATATTAACATAATATTTGAGTTGTTATGTTAATTATCTGTAAGCTGTTTCTAGCTGAGCTCATGATAACAAAAAATAAATAATCTTTTGTTTGTCACGGTTTATTTATTTATTTATGTTTCATCTACATGTTTATTTTTATTTTATTTTGTCATCATGTTAATATGTCGATTGTCTTATGTTGAAAATTCGAATAATTTATGTTACAAAAAAATCAATTTTGCTTTCGGATATTGTAGATCTACATTTGACATTATAGTAAAAATGATGATCAAATTTAGAAGTTTTAAACCACGGTAGCGAGCTGCTCGAAACTGACAATTAAGTTATTTTTGACATCAATTCTTACGTAAAAAAAGCCAATTTACCTGTTTCTTTATTTTTTTCATACTTATTAAAAATATATGTCAACTTTTTTTCCAACTGGTCATACCATAATATAGGATAGAGATTATTAAGACAGTTCAACAGACAATAGAAGACCGAAGCGAGCATCCATTGACTGGAGATATGCCCTTATAGATTCTATAGCTTAAACATCACTCTAAATCTGAGAAACACTAAATTTTGTCAAATATATCAATTTATTTTACATAGTAAAATAGAAATAGAAAGATGTTCTATTGTACTAAATTGCTGATAAATTTCAATTTTCATTCACGTGTTACGTGTCATATCTAGATGGTAATGAAAATATCGGGATTGTAATTTTTTTTAAATAATCGCCGCTGTGACAATCACCCACTTACAAATCTTCGTTAATTACACATGGAGGAAGACTCCAAGAGATAGAACCAGAGACCTACGTCAAGCTATCTGGAAGGTTTCCTCGCGTGGAAAATCAGAGGCAGGGCTTTTTTACACTAAAGACAGCTTAATTTCATAATCAACGACCATCAGGAACATTCTTCGAAACAGACTCTCCCTGAAACAGTTGTAGTGTCAGAGATATCTTCTGCTTTCTGACAACTCTCTCTCTCTCTCTCTCTTGTAATTGTGTGTGTGAGCTTATTTTTATTGGTAATACTACCCGATAAGTTGAAAGCATGAAAAAAGTGGTGCCTGTTCTTATGTAGTTCGCACCCAGGCTAGGGCTGTACCTCGGAGAATAGGCACAGTACTTGTTGTTTTTTTTTATCATTTTTATGTAGTCCGTACCCGAGCTTGCCTGTACCTCGGAGTACGCACGGTGCTTTTTTCTTTCCATTTTAAATGTAATTTGTGTGTGTTATATCTCGTAGTCTGCATGGCGCATGGAGTATCGTTCGTCGTATGATTTGAATCAGTTTGACATTACAATTTGCTGAATATTTGATAATGTGTCTATATCTTATTACATGTATGAATAATTATATTCCCGGTCCCTCTCCCACACACATTCACAAAAATAATTTAAGCAATACAAACCCGATAAACCACGTGCGATGTCCACCTACGCACGTGCATTTTCAATTGCAATAAACGGTCATAATTGTCATTAAACCGTCTGATTTATCTACATAATTAATGTAATAATCCACGACACAGCCGGATGGAGATTTACTGATACACTTTCTTTAACCGAAAGTGTAACGTAGCGTTGATATTGATGGTATAATATTTAATTTATGATTGTCACTTACATGTATAAGCTAGGCTCATCAAGAGATATAGCGATAGACAAGCTTTACATCTAGCTCAGACTTGGAAATCGTGAACCTCTCTCTTGCGTGTCGAGCCCCGTTCGGGGCTCTCTGTCCTCGAGTTCCCATGGACTCTGCTCTTGATGTCTGTATTTCTACATCATATATAGTCTATGTGATCATCTACAAATCATAAATCATATCTTAGTTTCCCGTTTAGTGACATGAGTATGGCAGTTTGCATACGTGGTCAAACCTAATGCTGACAGGTGACTGTAATTTCTCAATTTTGTCACAAAAGTTAGAATGTCTGTTTATTTCTAATGAAATCAAATTCAACAAACACTCTTTCGTATATACAAGTTCTGTAAGCCAAAAGAATGGATGAAAAGACTAAACGTCTCGCACAATTCGGATGATATCTGTGATACTACTGTGATATCTGTGATACTTCTTTAATATCTGTGATACTACTGTGATATCTGTGACACTACTGTGATATCTGTGATACTATTGTGATATCTGTGATACTACTGTGATATATGTGATACTACTGTGATATCTGTGATACTACTGTGATATCTGTGATACTACTGTGATATCTGTGATACTACTGTGATATCTGTGATACTACTGTGATATCTGTGATACTACTGTGATATCTGTGATACTACTGTGATATCTGCGATACAACTTTACCTATATTAATTCCATATTCAATTCATATCTATATAGACGTACACAGAAACTTTTGAAACATATTTATTTCTTTGCTAGGGCTTAATGTTCCACCAACGTATCAGTTCACATCTTCTCCCTATAAAGGACATCGTACTTGTTGCATTTACAACATTTGTTTACAATTTTAGGATTTTGGGGGCGCACGGCGCACGCCGCCCTACTCCTTAGAAAATCCACTTAACCGCCGGAACAGTGCATCTGTTGCTGTAATTTCCTCAGTGGTTGTCTTAAACAGTCCTCACGTGATAATAGCAAGGAAGGAATCATGGGAGCAAATGTAGGTCTTAGTGACATCATCGTATGTTTATTATTTTTATTTTTATTATTATTTTTATCATCATCACATTTTTCGATACCTGGCATCAATCTTGTGACACGTGACAATACCGCGTGAGAATATATGTTTTCAATCAACAACCCGTGTGCTAGTTCTAATTTCCAGTGAAGTATTGTTAACTTATATTTGCACTCTTATTTTGGTCACTCAGCACCTCACCGGTGGGTTCGAATCCCTGCATTCGGGTTTTCATGTGAGGAAGCCTACCAGCTGGTTTGTGGTAGGTCGGTGGTTCTACCCGGATGCCTCCGTGCATTCAGGGTCTTCCTCTACCAGTAATTAGCTGGACGTCGCTATATGATTGAAATACTGTCGCAAAGCGACGGTAAACTCAAATAGTCAAGTCAAGTCATTTATTTTGGCTTTGTTTAATTATCTTAACCATTTTCACACGAAAATTAACTGTCCGTAAATATTCATTCAATACTTGTATTTTGTTTTAGTTTAAAACTTATTTATTTTATGTTGATGAAAAACTTATACTTATCCCTCTTGACATGGATCATTACTTTGCGCTTAGGAAAGCCATGAAATATGCCTTGTCCAAACCGGTGTTCGAACCAACAGCCTTTGGATCCGCAGTCGGGTACGTTACCACTGGACCATACCTCACTTCAATTATTTAGTAGACCTCGCGCTAAATCCACGAATATACCAACGAATTTAACTTCCAAATAAAAGTGTGTGTGTGTGTGTGTGTGGTGTTAAAACGCTCTCCGCATCGTTTTGGTGTGTTTATGAAAACCACCAAAACGATGCGATGTTTATGGTGACTATGTATGTGGCGACGGGCTGAGTGATCTAAGCCTGTTTCTATTATGCGTTCCGTTCTGTAGCAATTGAAAATGATATCGACAACAAACAAATCTGGAAAACAAATATTCCTTTCTATGAAACTGCATGCTCGGTTGCTCGTCATTTATAACATCAAGTGTGTATATTTCAAAGTTTGCGGTTTAAACTTGATTTCATTAATCACATAAAAGTGATAGTTCTAGTTGTATTCGCAAATGAGGTAATGGACCTATATCCAAGTGTTCTTTTCTTTTTTAATTCTAGATGGCATTTTCATAAGCCATACTATAGTAGGCAAAATTACCATTACAATACATCAGAGAGAACATGACATGTAATCAGAGGGTCGGTACCAGGTTCGAGTCCCAGTTTCACTGTAAACCTATGCCACTTTTATCTACATTTAGATGCAGTATTGTTACAGTTTACATTTTATATCGGATCCACTTAAATTATAATGAGATTAAATGGATGAGAAGGTCGCACTTTCCTGAACTGGCACTAGGGTGAACCCTGAGTCACGTGTCGTGAGAACCTGGTATAAAAACGGCCTCCTAGCGCCAGGACATCGGTGAGTGATCATAATAACCCAGCTTTTGTCTAGGGTGGCGGGACCTCTCTGCGATGGGATGAAAGGTCAAGCGCTGATTTGGAGAACCTTTGTGATTTTCGGCAGGTAGGTAACGAGGCACTGTCTGCGGGTAGATAATCCGACACCGGGGGCTTCGTCTCCAGCGGAGAGAAGGCGGCGATCCCCGTGCGGCGGTCTCTCTGATGAGATGTTTACTTAGTACTTCACCCATTGTCATATTAAACATCTTACTCTTTCCTATTGTAGGTATGAAATAAAGACGGCCATGTTTGGGTATAGAATTACAACAGAAGCTGTTTCACGCAACGGCTATATCTGGAGTCCCCTAAAAATCGATTTTCATTTTATGCATTTTATGAAAACCCAAGAAATCCAAACGAAGATATATTAAAATAGATACATATCATATACCAGTATTAGAGTGTGTGATAAGACAGATGTATGTTTTAAGTATACAGAATTGTTTTCCAATTTGACTCAGAATGCGTCACGAAAGAATCCATTCTTCTTTCTTAGTCATGCTAGATTTATCTGAGATATTGCGTGTTTTGTGCCAGACGATTCAGTTCAGCTAGCTCTGATTTTATCGTTCAGTAAAGAGAGGGGAATCTGCAGTTGTTTTTTCTTAGTCAGATGTAAATAAAGTGGCCAAAGAGAGCATGCTGTCTTTTTATCTCTCCTTAGCTATTTCCTCTCAGTCACAACTTATACAGTATGTTTGTTTATTCCATCGTCTATTTCAGTTTGATCCCATTAACTCTGGCAGGACATCCATAGCTTATTTACTTCGAAACTCATTTCTTTTACGTCGACCGGGGAACAAATTCTTACAACTTATACCAGCCCCCCCTCAATTTTTCCTGGGTTAGACCAGTACTTTGCGTCTAGGAAGGTCATGAAAAATCCTTGCCCCAATGAGGTTCGATTCAAACCCACAAAACCTCAAGATCTGCAATCGGGTATGTTACCACTGGACCACGGCGCCCTTAAATTTGAATTCCTATATCGTATGATACAGTTAACTGTATATCATTATGGTGAGAAAAAGTATCTGTGTTGAATTCCTGAGGCACGAAGAGACGTGAGTGTAAGGGTTATCTTTGAACCAGAGCGGATCATCAGGCGGATATGACCGAGTTACCGCTCGAATTCCACCAACAAAACATGGAGCTAAATAGTACTAGAATTCTTATAAATATGTAGTAACACAATCAGAAATTGTTATTGTAGGAATTTTTCCAAGTGAATGACTTATGACTTACGACGGTTGGAAGGCATGTTTTTTTTTTTTACTGCCTAAAAGTATTCGTTAAGAGATAAAATATTTAGGTATTTTGATTACGGAAATACTTATGATTAAGTACGTCCCTAAGTATTTTACCTTTATTCTTAATTGGACTTGTCCTTTACTTCATTTTGGACTGTACCATTAATTGTATTTGGTGATGCTTGCTGAATATTTATAAACTGTAAAGCCAACAACGCAGGCCATGATCAGTTTGCACACCTGACAGTATGTAAGGGTAAATGAAACATTTGGAAACTTTGGTTATCTCCGTGAAAGGCCACGAGGTCCGAAATGTAGCGGAACCATTACAGGGACTTTACCTTAAAAGGTTAATAGGTTACACTACTCACACACTTGTCTGGTTTGGTACTAGTCTCACAGGATCAAGTGTTACTCATCACTAGCAAAATTTAAACCAAGAATGTTTTGTTGATAGCATCATTTCATTTTTTTTTTAAAGTTTAAACTTTATTCATCGATTATAAAACAAGTTCTGACAACTTGAAAAAAATATTCTTGATGGCTCGGATGACGGCGTATGTGGTCGTTATTGTGTGAGGAAACCAGTGCACCCGAGAAAACCCACGTGTCTGGACGGGCGACCAGCGTACCCACTCACGTATGTTGCCCAGAATCGAACCCGGAACGCATTGGTGAGAGCGAAGTGTGATACCACTACGCTTATATGGTGTTTGTACCCTGGCGTTATATACATATACTCTAACGGCGATTCTCAAAGGGGCGAATACTATGCATTATCATAGATAAATGCACATTCCATACATTAGCTCTATTAATTTGAATAACTCTAAATATACAATTATAGTCCGTCCGTTTTCCCGAGACTCTCGAAGTTTTATATATTTTTTTTCGTTGATTCTCAAATAACCAAACTTATTGCAATTGCGAGGATCAGAGTTTCAAATTTTCATAACCAGTGAATGGAAAAATGATACAATCTAGAATGGGCACATACTAGGCAAGTTATTATGAAATACGAAGGCCAGTAAAAAGGAGACATACTCATATTGTTTCTAATGTTGGCATGCATAAGTTTAATTATGTGGTGATAAACCCATTAGCTATTTTCACATATTTATTTAGAAAGTGAGTTCATATACGGAAAGATGCCGCGGGAAAAAATCATTATTTATTTTTCCTTCGTCTGAGCAATGTACTCTCAAACGGCCTTTTTTTCCTATTAATAAAACGTATTGTTCTAATTCAAATTAATCAAGCTTGCCCTTTGAAATATGTGTCTCTTGTCGTTTCCGGTGTATTAAGGGTATCTCTAATTCTTTGAACCCGTTAATTCAAAGAACGTAGATAACTTGCAGGCATCGGTCAAAGAATTTTGTATCTTACATCAATTGTTCAAAATGACGCCATTTTCGCGACACAATCGTGGCACGATAATTTCCCGATTAGAAAGCTTAATTAAAGTAGCGGGTAAATACGGCAAAAGATGATTGTATCAACAAATGATGATTAAAGGCGAGTCTGACGTCAGTCTTGAAATTCCCATTATTTTAATTTTCTCCAATGTATCATGTCTACAGAGAGAAAAATGACTTAGAAGGCAGTCATGCCGGCAAACCGACGGAAAAAACCTATTAACTAAATATAGTACGCAAGACGACCGGTAGGGGTATAGAGGTAGTGCGCTAAACTTGAGATTAGAGGGTCGCGGGTATGATCCCAGGTAGGAGTATATCAATCTGACGAGAAACCGTTGCAACAGGAAGTGAAAGTTTTATAGGAAAAACAGTTAATCAGTGTAGCCGACCATCTGTATCAAAGGAAAAAAAAACAACAAAAAAAAACAACAACCTGCTTTCATTGTTCCTTTGCCTGACCTCTTAAAAAATTGTTGACCGAATAGACAATAGGCCATTTCAATCCGAAATGAGACCTAAACCTACGTAAATCGACAAGCACGTCCCGTACAACTAATTTACATGCTGGTGTAAAACTTCCCACATTGTTCATTTTAAAATCAACATACGTTTGAAAATTTTCCCCAGTCACTGATTGGAGAATTCAAATCAGCGAACTTCACCGGGTATTGCGATCCTTAGGTGAAATGATTTACATAAGTAAGATTTAAATGTAGAGTATACCCCATTAGTGTGCGGTAAGTGGTCAACAGCAGTGTCAAACCTGATCACCACGTGTCTTTTCTTGTTCAATTTTTCAGTGGTTGTATGTGGCAGTACATTTCAGGTTGCTTTAAGGTCTTCCTTCTTGACCTGTGACTCATGCCATACAAGCCAATCGTACTTAAGGTATTACCTCCAGCTGTTGACCGACCGCAGCGGATACTTTGCAATCGGATTACCTCAGTGTTCATGGTGTCTTCATGGGGTGATTCATATGTGACCATTGGAAGTTACAATACTGGTCAAAAGCCTTACTAAACCTACTCTATGGCGAGGTGTCGCATTGTTGCATTTAAGTATTGCTATTGTGAGAAGTACAAAGGTTGGAGACTCACAAAATTATGTTGTCCCAGTTTATCTTGCAGTACCCGAATTTTTACAATTTTACAATATGTGTGTATGTGTGTGTGTGTGTGTGTGTGTGAGAGAGAGAGAGAGAGAGAGAGAGTGTGTGTGTGTAAGAGAACGTATTTCGCATAGTTTGGGTGCATTCTTTCGCTCGCTTGTTTGCCATTGTAGTCTATTTCATGATCAACATGATCAAATGAAATAGAAATAGATATTAAAAATGAATGTGGCGTTTCAGGCGACCATTAAACGGTTGTTGGTAATCTTGTGTCAGTACATTCCAGAACCTCCTATTCCTAAGCCACGCCTTCTCCATGATCTTTCTCATAATTATGCACAATTTGTCAATGATTTTTCATTAAGTGTACAAATGTGTATAAGCTTAATGCCATGGGGCCAGATGACCGGGTTGCTGTTTTAACATAGCTTGCACCACATAGTATATTAAGCGGATCATATAATTATCATAGTTTAATTGCTTTTTTGATTTCCTTAATCACCTATGGAATTTTAAACCACAGTGCAAATTATTTGAAATCGCTTTATTTAAAACACCGATACTTTAAGTTATTGCAAAGCTATCCGGATTGATATTGGCGCGCAATCGTGTGGCTATGATCTCTTCAGAATCATTACGAAGAGAATGATTGATAAAGCCAATGTCCATAAAACAATTTACTGAACGCCTTTCTCTGTAATCAAGCGTATTATTGTCGCATATAATCGCTGGTAACGTCAGACACGATAAAGAGGTGAACACTTGTTTCAGACATTTTTTTTTTTAAATTTATATTTCGAAAATACTCAAAAGTTCGTAAAAATAATTAAATACTCTGAAGCGTTGATCTGGTTCAAATTTGGTCAAGTCGGACTTTAGAAGAAGTGTTTTGCCCCTTGCCCTTTCCGATGTGCTTATAGCTCTACTGCGCAGGAAATTTGCAGACGTGAGTGACACGACACTTTTTTTTCTGATTAGCAGCTCAGTTAAAGTAAATATAGTCATCATTTTATCGTAAAATATAGAATGATTCCAATCTAGACAAAACAAAATAAAAAGGTCCAGTGATGATGTAACAGTGGATGTTCCAGTATTGTTAATTTTCTCTACATAGTCATATATCATCCTGTCATGAGTGAGTGAGTGAGTGAGTGAGTGAGTGAGTGAGTGAGTGATATTGAAAATTCAATCCATGTACACATCATACAAGTAATTCAGCGGAACTGAAGAGTGCACTTTTTATACGGATGTGAATAGTTCTCATACAATGAGATATAACAAACAAACAAATAAAACCTTTACTTATGATGATAAAGTGTCCTGGTGAGTATTTCCTGTCAAACAATCAAAGAATACGCTGCAACAATGTTCAAAACATTTTATTTTCATTTTGCAAAAGTTGGATAAATTAGAGCATTCTTTGTCTATTACAATGTGTTTTGATATACATTTATTTCAAAACTAAATGATATTCAGTCTTCAAAGCATTACTATTACAATATTCGGAAATAAACAATAACGATCATTTCTTGGTATGCCTTTTGTTTTATATCTTCCAATATGTATCTTACAACACGAGTGTTACTCACCTCAACCTTTTTAATTAATATTCTATACACTACCACTACCAACAACAACGACATCATCAAACAGGAAAAAAGAACTTTTTTTTATTTTTAACACACACACACACACACAGATTTTTTTTTTAATTCAGAGCCTGTTTAAATGTGTATGGGGTGACTTACTAATTTGGCTTACTTTAATTTGAACAGGATAGTCAGTCAAAGAAATTCCGGACAGACTTAGCGAGTATTATATTGATAATCTTACAGACAGACCCGTTTGTTTGACTTACCGTTACACCTGTATCCCGGAAGTGTGGCATTCGTGTTTTCCCGGTAACCTCCGGAATCTCCATGAGATTTTCGTAGAGACGACGTCAAACAGTGCAGCGAGTTGGAATCGGGATATATGGTAATTTTTATTTATTTTTTGGAACAGACAATTTACACTAATCCTGTTTTGAATCAATACAAGCCTTAAAAATGAAACTCATGACGTGGTCACATTCTCCAACAAAACATCGCCCAGATGATGCAGAGCCAATCCGCTGCGTCGGGGTTGCCGTAGTCAATGACACAGTCACTGTACCGTGGTTACCTTAAAATGATTCGATTAAAACAATAACAGGTAAGACGAGTGGTCAAGAGAAGCCAACACTGAAGACGGGTTGATGTTTCCAATCTGTATATGTGACAACAGAAGAAGAAAAAAAAACGTATTGCTGCGTGACATTTATCCCATACTTATGCTTGTTTTGTTCCATTTTATGTTTGTCAATTTTGAACACCATCAGTAACAACAGCAAAGTGTTGTGCTACATAAGATCATGACCTGTTTAAAGTATTTAAGGTTTGTTTGTGTTTGTTAAGTTAATCAAAAGTGGAAATGAATCTAGATATATATCACGAATCTGAAAGCTCCTCTTGCACCCTTGGCACGATAAGCGTGAACCAAAACAGTGAACACGTCGCTAAAACAATACGGGATATACAAACGTTGTGGGTCGGGCGTATAAAAGTGCTCCATGTCGCAATTAGACTGACTTCAGAAGGACCCCCACACATTCCTAGATGAAAGAGAGGTTTATATCGCCGCTTTCTAATCCCTCATTCCTGTATGATTTAAAACACGGTCGTTCCGTTAGAAGTGAACAGTTTTGCTTTTCGGCAACAGAGTAGATTAAGCAAACCTGATGAATGTGTTTTAATCCCTGGAAAAAAGAATGTCGCATGCTTAAGAATTCAACTGCAGACAGTGGACAAACGCGACTAGAATGTAAGGGCCTAGCCTTGACTTAACCAAAAGTACAGGTTCTATATTTATCCTCACAGCATGGATATTGGCTATGGCCATGATAGAAATCGGTCTCAATTAGGGACACAAGGACACAAAGTGTCGATGTTGTCTGTGAAGGTCTGAAATCTAATTAGAAATCAAGGCCTACTTATGCCGTTAATAAAGAAGGCCTTCCGTTAATGATTATCATGCCCCCCCCGAAGATGAGCATTCCGTTAATGATTATCATGCCCCCCACCCATCCCCCTGAAGATGAGCAACCGTCGAAGATAGGATACCATGATCAGTTTTCTTGCAGATTCATTGATGGTGGCCTCGAGGCAAGCGTATCAACATAATTTTTTTATGCTTGTTTTAATTTTGTTGGACTTAATTCATTTTTAAACGTTGTCTACATAAGACAGATTTGTAACTATTATGCCGACAAATGATTCACCAACACTGGAACTACCAGTACATATCTAGCGCGAAACGGCAGCAAAGAAAATCTTAAAATCTTATTGAAATCTTAATTCTAAGTAAAAGTTCAGCTATTTAAGATCTATCTTAAAGTTAATGTGTATATACAACACCGCCCAAGTACCGTTTTAACGATTATAGATCGATTCATTGACTTCCCGATTGCACTGCCTGATTTTTCAATTGAATGAGTTCTAATAAGAAGTAATATAAATGCCAACACGGGTATCACCCCAAGGTCAGGTAATGGTGTGGTTTTAATCTAAGAGCGTGTTAAGAACACACGGTTTCAGACTTGATTTCTACTAACAATACTTAGCTACATTCCTGTTCACGAAATAGTCAAGTACATGTATACGACCAAAACGATGATGACATTCAAACTACGCGAAGAGCATGTTTTGTTTACTGATGAATTTTTTATCGGTTATATGTATTTATTTTGGGGCGTAATAAAATTTAAAAAAAGTTGAATGAATCTTGACGAAAGACCCCATCGCGACGCGGCTGATTTCTGTCATGTCGCGTCATCGCAATGTCGAACTTTGTAGCGGCATTGTCTGGACGGCACGGAATATACACTTTCGTCGCAACCGCACGCTTTAATGGGGTCTTTCTTTTCTCACGGAGTAGTGGAACCATACACTCATTAAAGGCGTTTGAGCGGTTTTTATTCTAACGGACAGATTTTTCTAAAAATTTGCATATAAATACGTCAGACTTTAACTAAAACATATATGAATTTAAAAATAGGGGGCCACCATGCTTGATTTAGAGATCAAGTTTATGGTAGAGCATCACTATTTGCTAAAAAAACATGGCATTAAAAAATAAGAAAGATTTCGTTTCTAAATACTGTAACAGCATATTAAAATGATATTTTTTTAAATATTTTATCACCATTTGTAACTTATAATGTATTCTAAAAGTTACACATAAAAATAATGTCAAATATTCATTGAAAATACAAAACGGGCATAAAATCACATTTGTGCCTCGACTAAAATATATACAAAAACTATCCCAAAACTGTGGATTTATAATATATTTTTCTAAATAAAAAAAATTCAACGGACAGATTTCCTTTTTTTTTTCAGAGTCATTTCTCTGATATAAATGCTTTCTGAAAATGTAAAAAAATACATACCTCACCAGATTTGTTTTTTTAACTAAAACTGCTTTTTTATTGAAATTTTAGCCAAATTTGCATTAAAACACTAAAATTTGACTTTTGTTCCTTCAAAAAAATTTTTTTTTTAAAAAAAAAAAAAAAAAAAAAAAAAAAAAAAAATTAACAAAACCAAAATCAGCTGTAACCCGCTGAAACATCCTTAACAGGAAAGATTATGCATTTGATACAAAAAGTGCTTTGTACTCATAATATTTGTAAAACTGGTATTGTTCGACATAATTTTTTGACAGGAAAAACACAGCAACACATATCTTTGTATTACATGTATATGAATGCGAATTTTGATGCAATAACTACATTACTGAATCAAATACTAAAATTATAAAAGTATTACCTTTCTTCCGGAAAACCCGTAACTACAAGGAAGTTAGCCATTTGCATGCTCAGTGCATTTACAATGAGACATTTTACTATGTCGCTTACACACACACACACACACACACACATGATAGAGTGTAAACAACATCATCTCTCCAATATACATGAAAGTGCCCAACTACAGTATCTTTTTTTTTCTTCAAATTAATTGTATTATTTTAAGAATCGTTGACTTATTTTTTCATTATATAAAATGCATCGACATATCAATATGACAGGTTTGATAGGAGGAACAATGTACTAATATAGATACATAAAGAAATATGATTTCACCCTTTCCCTCATATAGACTCATTTTGACCCTTTCTCTCATATAGACTCATTTTGACGCACTCAATAGGTACCACATAAAGCCTGATCTGCAGAAAACCACAGTTAAACCTTACCAAATTTAATTACAAAATCCTCATTTCCAGACCACTGAGGAGCAGCGAACAGCATAAAACCTGATCAGCCTGCGAGTTACTCATAGGTCTTTTCATGGTTTCCTCTATGAGGGAAAGGGTTAATCAAGTACATGTATGTCAACATTTATGATTACAATTTTCAAATAAGTTGTCAACAAATGTAGAAAATGGACTTTTTTTTACTCTTACTTTACTAATATTAGGTACTAATTCTCTTCTTTACAAAATGAAAACAATGTTTGCACTTTTTTTGTCATAGGAAAACCACCTATTTATCTATTTATTCTTTTAAATATCGAAATGAATCATGCGCTCGACTAAGCTATATTGTAAGGATTGTAAGGTGATTTCATTACTACGATAATTCAAACTGCTTAAGAATCTCCGTTATAAATAACCAGCAAAGAAGTAGTCTCGTATTTAATCACTCCCTGATAAACAAGGTAGTAGTTTCACCCATAAAATGTACTGCAATATACTTCTCTTCTAATAGATTGTACTATTTTTTCCAATAAAATGGACATTGATAAAAAAAAGAGAAAGAAGGGGGTGGGGGTGAGGGTTATGAGAGTTACTTTCATATGATTTAAAATTTCGTATGTATACATAGCAATGACGAAAGTCAAAAATTGTGTTCTATCGTTTTTCAAAGATATGATTATAAGGATAATTTCCATTTAAAGAAGAACACATAGCTTTCAAGATTAAAAATATGCGTTTAGAATTAATGCGTACCCGGAAGGCGAAAAGGCGAGATACTGATTCTCGTGTTTACGGGTTTTCGGGAGCCAATACGAAAAGACGA
>CM037784.1:60239737-60289737 GCA_021229015.1 Solen grandis | reverse complement strand
ACAGATAAACTGCTTTAGCAGTGAGTCATACCCATTCCCAAGTCTCATTTTGTCAATTCTATCCTCAAATGTATTTGGGTATGTCTGGACAATTTTCTTTGCAATCTCTTCAAACTGTTTTTTGGAACAGCTCACAGTGCACTCCCTTATTTGGTCCACAACTTCTCTAACAAACTGACGCCTTATATCTGCCTGAAATCTTCCACCACTATCTAAGGTTTCTTGTATTCCTGGCATTTTACTGATAACTTTATCCAGTTTGAAGCTCTTTGCATTGTAATCATTTTGCAGCTGGTTAAGATTGCACAAAGGACTAGCAGTAGGTCTGTCTTCTCTAGCTGATATTGCTGATGGTTGGGAACCTGAAATATTTTTAACAAGAGGTTCATAATGTCCATTTTTAACAAGAGGTTCATAATGTCCCTTAATCATTATGCTGCCACATAGGTATTTTTATGGTTATATTTGAGGGGAAGAGTTTAACAGGAATAAACATGAAACTAGAACTCCGCAAGTTGGATGTGTAGCCTGACGATGACCTGTCTGTTGACAGTTAAGATGCCAATTTGCGATTTGTCACTTTCTTTTCAAAATGGGGTATTAATGTGCAATGATATTGCCATCAAACAGAGAAAGGCTTATAAAGATCAAATAAAAATGTAAAGACAATTATAACTTTAGCATATTTAACAAAAAAAAAAAGAGTTCCTTTAGCTATGCATCTCATTCTAACTTGAAAAATACTAATAAAATCAATCAAAGGGAAATAACTCCAATCTAGAGTTATGGTTCTTGCACACCACACTTCAGGTAATTGCACCAAACATACATATCAAGTCTCAAGTAATTCAAACTTATGGTTAAAAAGATATACCCTTGCAAAGAAATTCTCAAAGAAAATCTATCAAATGGGAAAAACTCAAAAAGTGCACAAGGTAGAGTTATGGTTCTTGCACACTGCACTTCACGTAATTGTAAGGAACATGCTCTGGACAAGCAGATGGGGACGCCGCCGCCAAAGGTAACCCCTATATGCCGCCTGACTTTAGTCAGGTGACACAAAAAGTGGTCACAAGACTTCACAAACAAAAAAGAATCATAGTTGTGTTTAAATGTTTTTCCTAGATAGTTTTGCTGTTTCTATACAAAGATAACAATTTATATTTGATCTTTCTCATCAAATGCTACCTGTAAGAAACACAAACTTGTTTTTGCAAGCTAAGTTTTGTTGAGAGTAAAGTTGCTTTTGTCTGTTTTATATTCCTATCTGTGTTTAGATGGATACAAGAATGAACTGGTTTAAAAAGTACTACTACCTTTCAAGGCTTTGTTTATAGAGGATACAAATTTAGAATTGTATCAAGAAATGCTATTAGTTGAGATCTCTTAACACGCACTAGCTATAGCTACCCGAGAGCAATTGAAAATTGGTAACATTGTCTAAATCAAAGGATTTTGTCCATGGCGAATTCGTACCCATACAGCGCGACATAATTATGTCGCACTAAGGGTAATATGTATGTGAATTGCAGCAATAATGTCGCAAAATCGTGGCCTTGGCAGAACACTGAAGACTTTAATACAGAGTTATAGGTAAGAGGTGTATTTGAGTCAATACTGACAAAACAAAATACTTTAGAATCTTTGAGTAATGAAACCCAATTAAATTTATCAGTACTCAGTTTAAAAATTTTGCCTTGCCATTAGGTAAATAAAAAAATAACATTTAACCAAATACCATTTTGTCAATAAACAATTTAAAAACTATCATTTACCCAACTTTTTTAAAATGTTATGAGTAAAATTCTCAATTATGCAAAATCCTTATCTGGAGCCCTGTAAATTAATTTTTGGTTTTGAAATCAAATATTCAATACATTGTAACATTTGCCTATTACAGAACATGTAAAACTGAAATAAGTTTATGGACAAATCATTATAAAATACATCACAGATGAGGCTAAAAATGT
This sequence comes from Solen grandis, assembly GCA_021229015.1. NCBI lineage: Eukaryota > Metazoa > Mollusca > Bivalvia > Adapedonta > Solenidae > Solen > Solen grandis. The sequence goes on along the minus strand of CM037784.1, from coordinate 60,287,767 downwards.
TGTTTGTTTCCAGTTACATCCAAATAAAAAAATTGGAAAGGTTGGTAGGCATTATTTGTTAACTTTTTTTTTTCTTAAATAAGTTATTAACCTCTTATGCAAGGATTTTCTGCAGAAACATAAATATGTTGTTTTATGCATAAAAGATAATATAAGATACCAAAACTGTTATTTTTTTACAGGTAAAATGGAAATTAAATCATAAAAGTTTGGAATTTAATAAAAATCCAAAATGGAATGGAATGTTTGTTGAAATCATCCCTACCCTTCCCCCAAAAATAAAGGTTGACACCAAAAAATAAGATCAGTTGGGCAAGTGGAAACAAACAATTTTTTATGCCTTAATAAGAGACTGCAATTATTTACCACAATTATCTTGAAGCTGAATGGCAACTGCCTGTATGAATTTTCTGCATTGCACTGGCTTCAAGACATCACTGATATCGTCGGACACAACAAATTTAAGATCTTGTGGTTCTTCTACTCCAAGTTCCTGTAGCTTCGAGGTTAAATTTGGTAAACAGTCAATTTCCCCGAGAATGCTCTTCAAGAACGTGGTTAGATTGTCTCCAGACATTTTCATTAATCCTGTAAACATTTGAGGCTTAGAAAGTTACTGTTTCTGATCTGGTATATGTTAACTGGGTGGCAGCATTTCAGGCTTGACACATTAACACATTTATATTTAACTTGTAAACATGTCTCTTGTTGGTAAATACCTAAATCAGACAGAAAGTTATAACAAACTTCTGTTACAATGAATTGCAGTGACTCACTATCTTTCACCAAAATCAACTGAATCTTTCCTATAATCAGATAACTACCTTCCTCACCAGAAACAACCAAACATAACCCAACTTTATATTCTATGTTCTTGAAAATTGCTGATCCACAAACTTCAGTATTACCATCAAATAATCCATTAATATCAAGTAAATGTTGAATATCTTCACAGAAGACAGACTTGACTAAACTGCTAGTTTTCTGGTAAACAAGCTGTTTCTTAAATAAACTGCCACTTGTATAGTAAGCCTGCAGCAGCTGATGCCTACTAGCAAGTGTTTTTGCTAAATGCTTATAGTTATGCAGCTGTCTTGCACATCTTTTGAAATATGTGTGTTTGCTTTCAAATCTCATGGTCCAGAGATGAATTAATGGGCCAAATTCTATAATTAGTTGTGCATAATGCAACATGAAGTGGTGCTTAGGTCTTAATGCAGTTTCTGGGAAAAGATTAAGTCTATCAACAAGATACTCTTCAATGCAAACATTCAAAAATGCAACCTGTGCCTGACTTAGAGTTTTTGAAGTAAGAATTTCAACAATAACTTTCAAATTTAGGTACATCTGCCACACTTTATCTAAGGGATCCTTGACAAAGCTGCATATCAGCATTGAAAACAATCTCAAAAACACCCAATTTTGAACAGCATGTCCGCCAAGTTTCTCAGTGGCCTCAACAAATGGAGCAGGTATGTCCAACTTGTCTGTTCCAACAAAGGGCCAGACTTTAATCCTGTGGTTTAACTGATCATTAGTAAACCATCCTAATCCAATCAAATACTTTACAATCAGTACCATATCATAACTTACAACTCCCTCAAATAAGTCATGACCTAAACAAGGTGGTAAACCTGGTGATGCTACATGGTAATACTGAAGTTCATTGAAGGGGGAGTTTTTCTTAATACCCTTCTCATGTCTAATTTCATTTTCTGCAATAGAAGCTACCAACCTGTTGTGAGTGTCAACAGTCCTGAGAGTTGATCTCTCATTAAGAGGTGTAACTCTCCTATCAATTTCACAGTAACGACAGAAAAAATTAGAGGAAAAACTTTCAAAATAACCTCCAATTGTATGTGAGCCCAAATTATCTCCACAAATACAAGCCAAACTTCCATATATCACTTCTCCATTAACCTCAATACCCTCATTCTCTAAAATTTTCAAATCATGGATGAGCTGTTCAAAGACAGTGTCAACTGTGAAATATTTCATATCTTTTTCTGGGCAAAGTAATACTAACTGCATGTGGTCTATGTTTGATCTCTGTTCCACTTTGAAATTTGCTAGAGTAAAGTACACAGCAACCATCTTATGTTTCTTTTTGGCTGATCCTAAAGGATTAACAACTTCAAATGCATCTTGATATAAAATAATTGCAAATGACTTTTTATCTGCAAAAAATGAATTATTCTTAAAAACTATTCCATCACATATATCTGAAATACTGTAACTTTCTTCTGTATTATTATCATCACAAAAGAACTTGAAATGAGAAGCATAATGTTTAAAGAGATTGGCTAAGGAAACACATATTGGAACATATTGGTAAGATCTCCTCTTTTGTTGACCATCAAGTCCAAGAAATATTTCTATTGGATCACAAAGTGTAAAATACTTGTGGAAAAAAGCTGAACGCTTAGCAGCTGTCTTTAAGGGACCTTTGTTACAGTTTGCAAAAAAATCACTTGATCCAATCTCATTTTCTACTTCTGAGATGATTTCTGGAGACACTCCAAGAACTCTCAGTTTGTCACAAAGCTTTTTAGAGAGCATTATCTGACTTATATCATGACAGTCTTCAAATTCAGTAATAATATCCTGGATTGTTGATACTGGTAATAGGTATTTACCTTGCAGCTTCAGATAGAAAAGTGCTAACTGGTTTAAAAATTGTGTCTCATTCTCAACAGTATTGTCATATTCAAAATCATCTAAATCATTAACTGTTTGATCCTGGTCATTAGGAGGTCCAGTCACATTATCTTCAGTATGCATATTATTTACAGTGTCACTGACAGTAACCAGTGCAGTTTCAGATATATGCTCAGAATGTTTCCTTGACAAATGAGATGAAAAAGTTGACTTAACTTTAAATTTTGAGCCACATCCATCATAAGGACACACTATTTCCTCTTTCTTGGACAAGTGATTCTTTAAATGCTGCTTTAAATAACTAAAGTCATCAAAAGTTCTATCCAAACATTCTGCTCTTGAACACTGATACAAGATATTTTGGTTAAATTCTACTGGCACAACAATATTATGCTGATTTGGTGAGTGTTCCCTTTGAATATGGGTTTTCAATGATGAAAAGATGGTGAAATTGTGCATGCACAATTCAAATGGACATAAATATGTAATATTTGGTTGATTTCTGTGAAATCTGCAGTGTGACAAATATTTAGAAACTGAATCTAACTGACAGTGACAGTTGTTACACACATACATGATTTTTGAATTTATCAATTGCTGAGCAAGCAAAAACAAATGAAACAATAGGCTACTAATATAAGCAAATATTACAATTTGCCAAACAGGAAACAACCAGCACTATAGAATTGACAGTTTACTTATTGAGAAAATGGTGGAGAAAGATGATGAGTCACTGCTTTTAAGAATTCTGGGATATGAATGAACTTCATTTGTAATTACTAGAGATCTGAATACATTTAGTCCATTGATGATTAGAATGAACCTCAAATTTCATATTGTATATAATAAAAAGAAGATAGACTGTAAGTTTTAGCCATCATGTTGTACACAAACATTATGAGTGCAAAATTCTTATTTTTCCCTAACCCATCTTGCTTAAACCTGCAACAGAACTGGGGAAAAACTCAGTGTTGAAAAAATGAATGAAAATAGCTCAATGTTGAGTTTCTTACATATTTATCTTGGACAAGATTCCCCGTGCCTCCCAGACAGACTTTCATAGGATTTACAACCCTGTTTGCAACATTAATTATGGCTTACTTCCCTTGTTTGCTAAAAAGACAAGGGAAATAATCCAGATGATTGAAAATAAAACTGCTTCAAAAACGCGTAAATATTGTTAATTGAAAATGAAGTTCAATCCAAACATTCAAAATATCATATATTGTCAAACTTAGTGGGTGGGGTATCAAAGCGGGCGATCAAAACAAAGATAACTTCAAAGTAGAATAATTATCTAGATTATCTAGATCTAAATTTGTAATTAAACAGTAACAGACATGATATAAGAAAGAGAAAAATGTATTGAGATCACTTGTTAAATCGATGGTACGTTGTTTTTTTTTTCAACAACACTTACTAATAGTTAACACGTGCCGCCATGCCGCTTCCCAGACTGCACCAGTCAAAAACGGCAGGCTCCCGTCACGATGCAAACGGTCACGTCCCGTTACAAAATTACCGTAAATCGCCCAATATTTTACGGGATATTTTTACAGTGTGAGTACAGCTTGTGTAATTAAATATAAAGGGTATTTTTCTTATAGCGATTTTTTTCCTTCTATAACTGGAACCCATATCAGGACCCATTCACAATTTTGACCCAAATTGACTTTTAATTGAAAAAAAAATGATAGAGACATAGTCTAAGCCCTTTCTATCTAGCTGAATTGATTTCAAACGTACCCTCTTCCACTTGATCTCATTTTCTTGAAAATATAAGCCATTTTGCTAAAAAAAAAAAAAAAATATTCTTACTTGGCTCACAATATCAGCAGACTTGTCGCTGCTCACAATTTTGAGAAAAACAATTCTATTTATTTTCACAAATGAAGGAATACCAGAATCATTCAGAATTCAATGAAAAACTACTTGAATTCATTGATACATCATATTTTGCTATACAACTTAGCCATTGTGTATCACTTTCTTTCCGCAACGTGTCCTCAAGATGTTGGTCCCTTGACTACATTTCCGTTTAGCAACAAAATGAATAAGACACCAATTAGAAAGTGTTAGCACCAACGGACTCAGTGCCCACACAAAGTGAAAATGACTTTAACATTGGATATCATCAGGGATCTATGAAAACAAAGAAAGACGAATGTCCTAAAGTACGTATGGACTTTTCTGTGTTTTCTGTGTTTTCACATGTTACCACTTAATTTTCTAGCGGTTGAAGGACAATCGTGCAACATTTCAGCCCTGGCGTAGAGCGCAATCCTCACATTTAGCGGAATTATTTTCTACTCTGGCAAATACAAGGAAATACCAGGCAAGGACGTAGCAAGTCCTCAACCTGCAATAAGCTGGACTTCGTTATGTAACTGAAAAACAAATAAAACATTGCCCATTTCTATGGCACCAAGTTTATTAGTCATAGTGCCGTAAACAAAAATGTCGAGGACGAGCGTCGAACCTTTGTGTAATTTTATCTGCCATTGAAATTTTACTTTATTTTCATCTAATGTACTTAGAAGATGTTTTGTACTTCAAAAATGTTTCCGAATTTTAATGTGAACCCTGATTAACATGTTTTCTTTTCGACCTAAATTCATAATGAAATAGTATACATTGCAATAGACCATTAAAAATGTTCTGGAAGGATCGAACACATTAGTAAAATTTATTCAATCTGCCTTTTATTTCTGCATATATTACTTTTGCTGTTAGTACATGTACTCAATTAAAGCAAAGTTTTTATGGCGTGACAGAGATTATGTCATTCAAGTGAACGAAAATCCCAAAGAATTACATGAGATTATAAATAACTACATGTAATATCGCTTCAAGCGAGAACTTGGCGAGACTTCAAGCCATTTCCGTGAATACTTCATGATACCGTTATTACAATCGAAAAAGACAATGGATTTACCATCCCAAATTCGAAATAGGTTTAATACGATGTTCCTTTTACGCGTTTTCCTCATTTCTTTTGTTCTTGATTTTGACCTCTTTTGTCAGAGTTCATTATGTATGCGGGATGCATTTGTATGTTTATATTAAGATTATTTCAGCGTTCTTTTTACGAACGGATGTGAAATATGCTTAATCTGCAACAGAACTTAGATGGACTTGTATCCTTGGCTCTTTTACCCTGCGCCCTGATCCATGAGGTTGTCCTATAGGCTCTCTGTTCAAGCAGACCACGAAGTTTGTACACTAATTTCCATTCATGTCTTGATCATCAAGTTCTTGGCTAGAAGTTTATAACCATGGCTTTGCACTGAAATAAAATAATATAGTTATGTTAGCATCTGTGTTTGTGCACATTCGTGCTTTATAAGCAGTATAAAATTAAAGAAATTACGAATTCAACAGTAAAAATTACACTAAAATGCTATAGTTATGTCCCTATTACGCTTCCGTAAATTAAAAAAAATCTACCAGCATCCGATTTTCAACTTCCTAAATTTCTGTTTTCATTTAATTGAAACAATAACTACAATGACAAAATGTGTCAACTAATACATAATTGTATACATTCATGCGACAATTCGTGCTTATTTAACATATGAAGTGAATTAATATGATTAGATTGATTCAACAATGACAGTGCAAGAGACCCGTTCTACTTTTGTTATTGCTGTTTATGGTACATGCCATTGTCGAGAAATCAGCAATTAAAATCAAAAACAATATTGTATTTCAATGGTATTAATTTTTTTTTCAACGAAGATTGCTGACAACGGTATAAATTTTGACAAGGGCGCCGCCATTAAACTTTCTGTGACGTCACAAAAATCACGCGCTAATTCAAGCATTCTTAACGGTATGGCAGTGCAGCTGGGACAAGTGTAAGAAATGTAAAAAAATGCAAACTTTAACCATAAATTTCTCTTTAACTGCAAAAGCAGAATTTTGATTTTTTTAAGTGTAAACACTAGTGACTAGATACTTTCATATGGTATAACTGAACATTCTTTTGCAATAAGTTCAAGGTCCATCTGTTCACTAATTAGCCTAACTGTAGAAAAAAAGCCAACCTTTCAATTTCAATCGGAAAGTTTTGAATCGAGCGATATGAATAGACGACATGAATATGGAATTTGCATACGTAGCTTTATACGTCATCAGTCACAAAAAAAAACCAAACTCCGAAATGAGACGTAAATCCACGTAAATCAACGAGCACTCTCCGAACACCTAGAATCTACATGCTGACCAGTGTATAATTCCACACATTTTCAATGGGAAATGAACATACATTTGAGATTTTACCCAATCACAGATTGGTCAATTTAAATCAGTGAATTATACCGGGTGTTGCCGATACTCTGGTGAAATGGTCTATACCAGACACTGATTGGTCAATTTAAATCAGCGAATTATACCGGGTATTGTCGATCCTCTGGTGAAATGGTTTATACCAAACACTGATTGATCAACTTAAATCAGCGAATTATACCGGGTATTGCCGATCCTCTGATGAAATGGTCTATACCAGACACTGATTGGTCAACTTAAATCAGCGAATTTTACCGGGTATTGCAGATCCTCTGGTGAAATGCTCTTTTCTCATTAAATCCTCGCGAATGTAAAATTTACGAAAATAGAATCCCTAATCAAAAGTGACATTAATATAAAATGTCCTGATTTTATTCATTACCTACAGATCGTCCGCAGACATCCTCAGCACAATTCACTGATTAAAAGCTTATCTCTTCATTGTCAATAAAATACAACCTTCTATTTATATTGGCTTTATTGTTAAAAAAGTCACCATACACATTCCATTCAGGTGGCGGCAATTATCCAATATCAACACATTCTCAAAGCCAGGTTCTAAGCTTTTGATTGTCAGTGTATGTCTATACTGTTATGTCCCATTCTCAAGAGGGACAAGATAAAATACTTATCGACAATTGTGGGAGAGTCCAGGAATGATAACAAGGGGCACCGATATTTCATTCATGCAATGTCCTATACAGCTTTCATTGATAGCTATCTTGCGGTTTTGCGGTTTGTTTTTGGGATGAGTGGACCCCTTTGCAAACAGAAAAAAAACATTATGTTCATTCAATGAATTTAAGTCTTTCCTGATTGTTGTAGGCCATATCCAGAAGGACTAAGTAAGCTAAATGTAAGTTTGATTAATTAATGGAGAACGAAGAAAATTCAATCAGGATAGTGCATCGTGTTGATATACAATAGGGCAAAGGTATTTAAGTTTTTTATATTAATTTTTGCCATTGAACGTATTGAATTGTTAATTCATTGACATGGTGTGTTGTGTAGGCGGTTTGACAAAAATTTAAATAATGAGGTTGCCTGTGGCTTATAACCCTTTACCTCATGAATATTTATGTTTGAATCTATGACTTGATGAATATCAATTGAATTGAACTCTTAATAGTATATGAAACCATGGAATTTTCTTTACCGTTCGGCGTGCAGACTGTAGCAGTGTGGCCATACCACGTGATATATGAGGTTATTAGCAGCATAATTTATCTCGATTCGAAAAAGGAAACTCCTGTATATTACTTTTTCGCCAAGTTTAATGGGATATACTGCATGCGAAGCGGAAAATTTTGCACTACTCAAAAGCCTTAATGATTATATTTCAGATGTAGAGTATTTCCTAACATTCGAGAAAACAATATTAGCGATGTGCTTTACGTGTTAGCAAACAAAATTTTATGATCTCGGAAGCTTTTCTCGAATTTTAGGAAAAATGTACATCTAACAAAAGAATTATTGGGACCTATGTGTGATCGGTGGAGGGGGATATTGTTTTTTCCAATCTGTTTGTTTGTTTGTTTGTTGGTTGGTTGGTTGGTTTGTCAGCAACTTTAACTTCTTTTTTTTTTCAATTTTGTCGGGAGCATAACTCATAACCTATGCAAAGAATTAAGTTAATTAATGATACTTATATTCATTGGTTGCAAACAAGAATATTACATAGAATACTAGGTACTAATTCTATTCTTTATAAAATGAAAATAAAAAAGATAATTTATGTACTTTTTGTAAAAGTAAAGAAGAGACAATGATCCATCTTTTTTGGGAATGTGAAAAAACTAAACCAATAATAGAATATTTGATTGATAAAATAAAAGAATATGAACCATCAATAAACATTGACAAATCATTTGTAATATTAGGATCTGGAGAAACAGACAACAAATATGATTTAGTGTTTTTACAAATGAAAAAAATATTTACTTAAGCAAGATCAAAAATGTAATACCAACCATATATGGTCCTAAACAAAGCTTTAAACTAGCAATAGACATTTTTAAAAATACTAAATACACCGAAGCAGAAAATATAAGATGGACAATTGTAAGCTCAGTTTTAATGTAATCATGTCCATTGGATAAATTGTAGTATACAATACAGTCAGTGATCTATGTCGCAAATATATCATACTAAAAAAAAAGAATGAAACATTCAACAGGTTGTATAGGTAGAAACTATAAAGTATTGCTATTAATAAAAAAGTTATGTCTTTAATATATCTTTGAAGGGAGACATGTATTTTTACTCATTTATTTTCAACATGAATAATTTGCAGTGAATAATATATGCATAGTTATTTAAAAAATATTATAATATATTGCTAGAAAAAGGTAAGTTGCTGCTTAGAAAGTGATGTCATGTTATTATGTATGTATAATCAATGTTGTCGTCACAACTAAAGATAAATTTAATTAACTATATTCATGTTTTTTTTTCTTGTCTTTTTTCTATATTTTTTCATATTCTGTTTATATATTCTATATGTAACAAAATAATTGGAGTTAATTAACAATTATATGCATAAATATTTATTGTAAGGTAGTCAGTGGGATGGATCCCTGACTCACTGCTACCTTTGTGACGGGGACAATAAAATGTTAAACTCCAAAAAAAAAAAAGAAAAAAAAAAAAAAAAAAAAAAGAATTAACTTGAAACTTAAAATATAAATAGATTTTCGAATGATCTCCCTTCCTTTAATTTTACAATAAATTTCTGTCCAGAAAATAACTTATTACTATATACTTGAAAACTAAATAAGGTTTTGACGTGAAACTTCATATATGAGTAGATGTCAAATAGGAAAACATCAGTGACCAAGAACCAAACCTCTACCAGGTCTTGTTCTTTTCTTTTACAGGACAATTTTGTTAAGTCAGTCAAGGGCATTAACTAGCTTTATCTCACAAGCATATATTGGATTCTTTCCTCTAGACCTTAATTAACAGTAACCCGAAACAGAAACACTGGAAGCAAAAGCATCCAAGTAAAAATGTTCCTATAACAGACGTGCTTAGATAATTGTCTGATAAAACGGCAGCGATTTCCGGTAGTTTTACCAGTTTTCGCTGATTGCAGGAACTCTTCAGTTCCAAGTGATGTCGATGGGTGGTTCCCATATCTGATGACGTCAAACTTGGGTTTGAACCCGGTCACATACTTCTGCTTTCATTGTGATGAAATTGCGTTATTGGGTTCGTAATCGTTTTAGAGGCGTTGGTGGGGAAATTTAAATAGAAAAATTAACATAACATAAATTAACATTGGTTTCAGAACAACTTTACTAACAAGACATATCAATACTATGCAGTGTTTTATGTGACATGACATCAGTGTAAAACGGGTTCGATTCCATGTCGTAGCATCATTGTTTGTGACAGAGAAAACGTTTCAGACACTTTGGTTTTCCACGACTTAGTCATTTTCTCTTATATCAAGGGGCAAGTGAAAGACATCATTCGTGCCAATGGGAATATCTATATAGACCATTATATAATAAATAATATTGAAACCTTTAAAGGTAATCAAATCACACATAAAAATACATTCAAAAAATGTCTGTACAAAACTGGTCGGGAAAAAAAAACTCAAATTATTAAAAGTACAAAATTATTTATATAATCAAATTTGCTTATCAGTGTAACTGAGACAAAATTGCCTCTTGCCAAGTTCATTAATTGCATTTGCCTGAAAGGGTATATATACATGTACTCTTAACATTTTTTAAAGAAGTCATCATCTCCTGAATGTTTATTCGTCGAGGGGTTCCGAACACAGAGAGTTTGTAATGTTTTCTGGGCTTTCATGGATTTAACTTTCCGCCCCACCTGAGCCTAAATTAACAGTGGCCAGTCCACGGAGACCTCTAGCGGGAGTGTTTGACACAATACGCATCACCCGGCTGCGGGAGTCCGTGCATTAAATCCTAATCCACCTTTTTCGCTCTTCATCAATTTCAGAGCATTTTTTAAAAGCGACCACAGGAGAGTAGATTAATACATCACTGATCCTAAGCACCATTTATCTGTACAAAAAGAAGAATGCAACTCAGGTTGAACAAGAGTTAATTATATGTAATATGTTTATGCGCGATGCGTGCGCATTTACATCTACTCCTTGATTTAGACCCCTTACCTACATACTGATTTTTTTATCGCTTTAGTATTCTATATGGTTTAAAGGGACATTTTCAATGAACATTTGATTGATGCTTTTTTAGTTTACCGTTGCTATTTCAGTCGTATAGCGAAGTCCGGATTTTATATTTCAAAAAGTATTTTATATAATGTGTTTGGTGTAGAATAAAACTTCCGGTCACGACCGGAAGTAAGGATCGTTGTGATATGCGCATGCACAGTTTGTGATGTTCATATAGACGGATTTGAAACACAATAGTCATTATATGTATTGTAAAACTTACTACCAATTAAGGAAGTGACATGTATTATTTGCCGTCCGTGTTGTATATGTTTCCATGGAAATTTGTTACCATATCTTCCTCTGCCTCTGAATGTTGGACATGTTAGACAGTGGGCTTTAAACATCAAATCATATAAAATCTGCCAGACTCGCAGATATACATGTACATTCCAATTGCGATTATCCGGGTACTGAAGGAATAAAGGAAAAGGCTCCGAAATCTATAATTTTCTCGTGTAAAACAATGTATCCAGGTTGTGGAATTCACTTCTGATAAGTCAATTTTACGAAAAATCGTCCTTAAGACAATCTCCCTACGAATAATCGCCCATGGGACAATCGCCCTACGAATAATCGTCCTTGGGACAATCGCCCTACGAATAATCGTCCTTGGGACAATCTCCCTACGAATAATCGCCCATGGGACAATCGCCCTACGAATAATCGCCCTTGGGACAATCGCCCTACGAATAATCGTCCTTGGGACAATCTCCCTACGAATAATCGCCCATGGGACAATCGCCCTACGAATAATCGCCCTTTGGACAATCGCCCTACGAATTATCGTCCTTGGGACAATCGCCCTACGAATAATCGTCCTTAAGACAATCTCCCTACGAATAATCGCCCATGGGACAATCGCCCTACGAATAATCGTCCTTGGGACAATCGCCCTTCAGTTACTTGCCCCTGGGACAGTGGACCTTCAAATGATCGCAAATTTACCGTTTGAATTGTTTGCTATGTAATATGTGTTTCACTATACATATGTGGAGTTTCTTTCCTTTCTTAAAAAAACTATACTAAAACATTTTATTTTTCCTTTTCTTTTCCTTGCTGTCTAGACATCCATGCAATTATTTGACCACCATTACGTAAAACTGTTGGCGATTTCGTGTGACGCCCTTTAAACGATATCTTCCTCGACTCCTGTCATGTTTAAACCTAAGAAAACAGGATAAGCGAAGATAAGCTGTTTTCTCTGTCTTCATGCTGTTGTCTTTCATCTAGTTTCTTATAACTGTCACTCATCAAAGCCCTTTGCTGTTCTTTTAATCAAGCCTTTTCACATACTGCTTGTTATCCTTAATTCCTTTGTAACCTATTTAAGGCTTTTTATGGTCTTTGAGAACTGTAGCTGTTCAGAATAAATGGACACTCGGGCTGTCCAGGAAGCAACTGAAGTTTTTAAAGGATTAAAGGTAAACTATTTTTCTCCCCTGGAGATTCCGCTACACGTGCACTGGCGCTTTATTTCCTGTTACCACATGGCATGTCTCTCGCGTGGGTCACACGCTGTGTGGCCCTTAAGGTAGGGGTCATAACACTGACATTGTGACAAAATGAAATGATTCTCATGTTTAATAATAATAATTGTACTAGTAGGAGTAGGAGGAAAACGGGTATTGTCGTGTCTTCTCCTTCGAGTCCTTATTCACCTCATTATATTATTCTTTCTCATCGGTTTATTCGACATAATTACCATAATAATCATCGAAACAGGAAGGTCGTTGGTTTGATCCCTGGTCACAACATTCCAGAGTTGTTAAACATGGTACTGTTGCATCTCTTTTGCGCTTTATTCTCAACATAATTATAAGGGTAGTTTCAGGACTGGTTGTGGTATCATGTCACATGTCTACGGCGTGACTTCTTCTTTTTCTCTTCTTCTTCTTCTTCTTCTTCTATATATCGCCATCGACCTTGACATCATGTTTATGAAACGAATAAGGATGTTTCCAGTGATTCAGCATAACAAATATCACTTATTGTATTAAAACACATACGCTAATGTCTACACTATCGGCCTTATCCGCATGGTCATCATTTATATAAAATCATCGCAGATTTCCGCAGAAGGAAGTAGTACATTGCATGACATCACTGGTTTTCCCATACAGATAAAACGTGTTTGGGATTTCCGTGTATGTTTATTATATTTGTGAGTCTGAAACCTACCACTTATGATATCACAGTGATAAACAACTGAATCATAGCAATATATACATGTATCATAACTGCCGTTTAAGTGGTCAGCTGAATATCCGGGATCCAAAGTCCTAGATTTTGTTAAACTCGGTTTTCTGTCATGCATCCGATCTTAATACATGTAACGCGGGGATTGAATTGCCAACAATCTAAGACTCGTTCAATTTTAAAGTCTGGGTGCAATTTACAGATATTTTAAGTTAAAATATCTCTTTCTCAGTTGCAATTTTTACATTTTTTTCATTAAGTTGATGTATAAATCCTCGTAAATGGCAAAGTTCATTGCGTACTAGATTTTCTTCTACTTTTAATCCAGTGTCTAAATGTCAACTTACCGTCCCCGGTTACTGAGTGGTTAGAGCGTTCGCTTCGGGTGCTGGAGGTCGTGGGTTCGATCCCCGGCCGCGACATACCAAAGTCGTAAAAAATGGTACTGTTATAGCTCCCTTGCTTGGCGCTCAGCATATAAGGGTAGTTGCCGGACTGGTTGGCCCGGTGTCAGGATAATGTGACTAGGTGTGGTATCATGCCACATGTCTACGGCGTGATACTGCAGTGTGGCAGCACTATATCTGTCTCAAGTAGACATCTTCTCCAAATGACTGAAATACTGTCGGTGGGACGTAAAACCCAACGAACAAACAAATGTAAACTTGCCACTAAAATCTTTTAAAATAAAGTAGATCTATTGCAAATAACTAACACCATCTTTTTATCTCAACGAATATATTTCCCAATGAAGATTAACTCCGCGAAGTAGCCTATATACGTTTCAAGTTTTACATTGACCCTCAGTAATTGACGTCTGCATACTCTAATTGGTGATATATCGTAATACACCAGGATGTAATATGCGCGCGCTCTTATTGTCTCTATGGGAACATATTGAGGATGTAGCTGACGCATTGCCCGGTTAGTTGGATTAGTTTGTTTGTTTGTTTGTTTGTTTGTTTGTTTGTTGGGCTTAACGTCCCACCGACAGTATTTCAGTCATTTGGAGACGATAGTTGGATTAGTACGTACGTCGATGTGCAAAACATAATAAGTGAGAATATTTTCTGTGTATATTTTGATATATAGCAGTTGTTTGTTGTTTCTAGAAGTGGTAATGTTGATTTTAAAATATTCATATTGTTTTGCCTGTTTAAATCTTCAAAGTTGAATTATGGGATTATCTACTCAATTTTTAACTTAATTATTTTGCTGCTACTGATGATGATGATGATGATGATGGTGGTGGTGGTGACCTCGAGAAGTGGTTATTCATACCTCGCGTGAGATAAGAAATGATCATAATTGTTTCTTTAACATTTCTTTTCTGTCCGCAATTTAATTTTATTGTCCATCCATGGAATTAACACAAAGAGAGGTTGTCATTTATAAGGGTAATAGATGAAAGAAATGATTGTTTATTTGTCATTGTTGTTGTTGATGATGAAGTTGTTTTTTAGTAGTGATGTAATTGTAAGTTGGCCATGGAGATATTTTACAGAACTGCCATAACTATATATACACACAAAAAACTTTTTCTTTACAGTCCCATAACATATAGGACAATGTAAAAAGACACGACGTATAAAACATAGGACAATATGATTTTGAGTACGGTTAATTTCGTGAACAACTACAAGTTCAGTGACTTCATCATAGAAAAGATCACGGAGGAACAGAAGTTGAGGGACGAGGTGCAGAGGGATCAGAACAAACGTCACTCCTGGGGGACCCTTACTGACAACAAGGTTAGTTTTGTTTTCTTCTTTTCTTCCTTTGTTCATTATCTCAGATTATATTGAAACTTCATAATGTGATAAATGTGTGTGTGTGTGTGTGTGTGTGTGTGTGTGTGTGTGTGTGTGTGAAGTCGTGACTCTATAGAGCTTTACGGGACTCACGAACGTCCCGTTTTAAGCTAATCAATCCATAATTAAATTGATCATCATTATTATTAATATTTTCGTGACTTAACATTTATATGATTTTAAGAGGAGCTTTGGGGCTTATGTGTGAATCTGTAGGAAAAAAAGAGATTAATATGGGGAAAAAACTCTATATTGCAAAATGAAACAAAACAAAACAAAATCTGCTACTTAAAATGTATGTACAGGTTGTTTTTTTATACGCGTCAAGTGAATATTTTGGGCTGTAATTGCGCAACATATAAAGGGATATAAATAAATATGATGTACCATATGGCCTGAGGTAGAGTGAATCCTAAAAATAGTTCGTATTTATACTTTGAATAGTATGTTCTTGTTTTCTTGTTGCGTCTGCTTAAAATGCATATCGTTGGTTGTGCTCTCTCTCTCTTCTCTCTCTCTCTCTCTCTCTCTCTCTCTCTCTCTCATTTGTCTATATATTTATCCATCAGCCAATCACACACACGCATCATATTTAAAAATTATTTCTTTTTATCGTTTCTTACAATAAACACTAATCATTCTCGACGCTTCCTGGATTGAACCAGTACTTTGCGCCAGGGAAAGAATATACTTCGTTCGAGTTCGAACCCGCAACCTTTCGCAAACACAAAGAAGAAAATTAAGAAATACGAGTATTTTGAGATTCAAATATGAATCCAGGGTGCACTTCTATTCTTGTCGACATTTATCTTCTCACCCTAACGTAAAATTTCTCAACCACAATCATCTCGAGATCAGCGTGACGTCACTAATGTTATTAACCAATCGGTTTGATCATTTATATTTAGATTGTGTTTGAATATTCAGCCTCGCGGCCGTTTTGCGTATGTGCAGAAAATGAAAAAGAAAATCATCATTTTAAGTTGGTCACGTATTATCTGAGTGTTGTTGTTTAGAAATCACACTCGCAAACATTTAAATCAGACGTGTCATCCTTGATTGTGTCCCGCCCTTGTCATACAGTCTAGGAATTTAGGGTAAAACTGTTTCTATATTTACACTTCTTAAGGGCGTATCCTTGGTTCACACCCATAATTTCAGACCGGAAGATATCTAAACACTTTTGAAGAAGTCATCAAATATGTTTGACTGTCTTTAATATTTGTACAAGGTCAGGAAATCACTGAATAAACCAATTACGAAATAGCTTAGCAAACAAGTAAGGCCTGTTAACAGCCTATCACATTTCTACTTAAACATATATGAAAATAGTTCACATACTTCTTTAATTTTGGGACATTATAAGAGTTATAGAATTCCAATAATTCCAAAGAATTAGGCTGGGATTTAAAGCGTATGAAGCCTTTTAAAATGACCAACAATTCTTACATTAATCTAAGCCTTAGCTGGATGACAAAAGATGTCGTCTGGTAACAATGTGGCAGACGTCAAAACCTGGCGATCAATTCGTCTGGAAAATTCGGTCCGATTTTGCGAAATAAATCGATCAATTGTAAACACATTTAGCCTAATTTGTAATGTTAGAAATGCTTGATTTGTAAACAAACACGATGCATTATCAGGCGATTGATAAAACAACATTTTTCCTTGTCGGAAACTCATAAAAGAAAGTATTTTAGGCCGTCGATGCAAAATGGTATGGCGACGATGCAATGTGATATCATTCACGTGCATCATTAAATGTAATTAAACTAGTTAGACAGAAAATTAATTGGATTTTAAATGAGTTTAAAAGTAGACCAGACATTTGAGAGGGGATTCCCGGAAAATATTTTCTGCTAATTTTTTTTTTATATTTTCCATTTTTAGTATACCCGCTAATAATTTTTGATTTAAATATCTGTAATTTTACATTTTATTTTTAATTGCTATCGTTGCAGAATAAGAAATCTAAATTTAATTACATAGTGTTTTTTAATTGGATGGTGCAATTTGTAAATTTACAAAGATTTGTATTCATTTGTTACTCATTTCTTTCAATGATTAATTTGCATTCGTTTTTTCTGCATATTAATTACTTTTCACCATTAATCATATTTTATGTAACTTATTTCAGTTTCTTAATTTGTCGTAGGTAAAATGCTATAGGTTTTTACTTACATGTCCAGTTGATGATATAATTATAAATTGATGAATATATCTGATAGTGCTTTGACTCATATAAGGTGTTACCGGAAGATAAGAGCGTCCGCCTCTGGAACGAGAGGATACGCGTTTGATCTCCAGCCTCCATCTACCAATGTCATATACTTGTAGCTCCAAGTTTGTGCACATCATAAATAAAGGAAAGTTCCAGACATTCTAGACAATGTGACTTGCGTGGCAATTGCAGTATACCACTTCTGTCTGTCTGTCTCAAAATGACAAAAATACTATAGGTGGTACGTTAAACCAAACAAATAATAATCTAGACTGGTTGTAAGTTACATTCTATTTATAGATTAAGCATAAAGGAGGCATCGGCTTCATACAAAGTTTGAATAAAAGATTCTTTATTAAACTAAACCTTGACTTCATTCAGACGTATGACGAAGCATAAATTCGCCCTTAGAAAGACTGCATAGACGCGGGTGTTATCATTTGTAACCAGAGCTTGAAACTGCTGGATTCATTGAGATACAAAAGACACCACTGTTTTCTTTATGTTAAACCACTGGCTGCATCAGGTCGGATAAACCCGGTAAGATATCATAAGAATAAAACAGCTGATACAAGCTGCATGTTAGCAATGAAATATTTATATATTTACAAACAAATTGTATTACAAAGATCGAGTGTTTTGTGCTGATATCTATATTGGTCTCTAAATGTCACGGAACCCTGTAGATCTTGGAGGTGGAAAGGGGTTACTTTGGAAATCGATTTCTTTTCCCTAAACAAACACGTTAAAATTGTATTTGTTCAATGTTTTCTAATTTTCTTATCGATTTTGAGGTTAAGTCATATTTCAAAGGGGAGTTTAAAGACTGTTTGATTTCCGCCAGTATTTCTGTTTGTATTTCATTGTCAAGATGTCATGATTCATAATTTTGTTTCTGTGGTTGCCATGCTTACGCTCCCAAAATATTCGTAGGATTAAAATTGCATCACAGTCGATTAGCGCTTTATTTCAACAATGTTAATCCGGAAATACCGCCCCAATGACCCAGAGCGCTTTGGTGTGACTGTCCTCTCTCAGACCTAGCCGCAATGAAACGAAACTAACCGCAATAATGTACTTAAAACATTTTACGTCAGAATCATTTGTTTGCAGTCGTAACCCGCCCCAGACTCGATCGATAGGCTTAAAACTAAATTTTGATCGTGCGGACTACCGAAAACGTACACTTTAAATACTTAAACTTTCGGGTGTTCGAGTGGATGCATACGGTTTCCGATTCCATTCATTATATCTTATTTAATGATCTTAAACAATAGAGACTAGAGTCAAATATTTTGTCCAGTTCCATTGTGTGCATCAAAGCGTATCAACACAAGGATTTACAAAAGTATCGGTTTATATATATAGTATCCAGTCATATACATACATAAATATGGGAGTGGCTCGTAAGTTTAAACACACGTCCCATCCCATATAGTTATTTTATTCCGGGTGTTTCAAAGACAATTGTGCGTGAAGAAAAAAAAAACTTGTGGTTTGACCGACTAGCCGCCAGGTGGAGCTATAGTTTGTTTGAGGGCGAGCATTCAGGACGAAGTTATAGTGAATATATACGCACAGTGTACAAGTGGGCATTTTTGGTGACAAAATGAAGATGAAGAAGTTATAATTCAGAGGACAGTAGTTATAATTCAGAGGACAGTAGTTCACTAAATTAACGTTTCATAATGGTTCTATTACAGGAGGTAGACTGGTCTTTTAAGAAGAGATGCTCATTACGAGAACGTTCAGGTAAGTTTTATTATACCTATATTTGTATACATGTATATGTGTACGTATTTGTGTGGCTTAATTAGTTATGTGTGCTCTGACTAAATAAAGTGGTGTGTGTTCGGGGGCGGGGGGGTCGGCTTTAAATATTTTGACGGTTTTTTCATGTTTAAGTTAATAGTGTCCGATCGGGCGTCAGATCAGGTTTGCTTCTTTTTTTTAATCTGCTATAACTTCTATGTCCTTCACTAGATTGCTTCAATAATTATATTTAGACAGTTGCTGATACATTATGCAGTTGACCTCGTCACCTTGACATTTGACCTACTTTTGATAAAAATAAATAAAATAAAAACGGGTCTGCACAGGTTTACCTTTTGGTTAATCTGCTATAGCTTCTATGTGCTTCATTGAATTGTTTTAATACATGTATATGGCCAGTTGCTTAAGTGGATGACCTCTTCATTAAGCAGTTGACCTTGACCTTTGACATACTTTTGATAAAAAATAAGACGAAAAAAAGTCCAAATACCATCAGGATCTTGTATAAGGCACTCTATAGGGTTTTATCTTAAGTGTTATATTATATAATGCTATATATTTAGAGGTTTAGCAACACTTCATATCTAATATCCATCATGAAATTACATATGGACTTTAAGACTCTGTTAGCATTTATTTTAGCTTTTTTAAAATCAGAATCGTTCAAGATTATAGACATTACTATTTAAATTCAAGTTTATTTGTAATTTGAAGGCAGAGAAACTATTCGAAAGTAATATGAGCCTCTTATCATATAAGACGTGGCCTTCCTCCCAAGAAAACAGTTTAAAATTAATTTCTAGCCGACATTTTTGCACAGTACAGAATCAAACTGCTTATTTATTCAGTAGCGAAACAGTTTTGCATTAAATTTCTTCATATCATGTGATCGTTCTTGCTTGAGGCTGTATATATAAAAGTGCATTGAATTTATTTCCATAAAATGAATGTTGAAGATGTAAAAACATATAAGACGTGTTCATCAGGCATATATGATTACATCTAAATATAGTCTAGTTTTATCTCGTAAAACTGTTTTTATTATGTATTTATTTACTTAAATATTTGGTTTTTTAAATCAGAATTTCTTTAAGGGAGATTAAACGCACTTTTTATCTATCTTTTTTTTTCTTACTTCATTTTTCTTTTCTTTTTTCTTCACCCGAAATGCAGTGCTAAGGGGAATTAATCATAAGTTATCGGTAAATACAGACACGTGATTTAGTTAAGTTACGTTCACTATTATAAGTGATACATATATTGCACGTGCAAAGCTCATCAGCTGTTTTGATGCCTAAACTGAGAGATTGCATTGTGTCGCAAGGTATCATCGAACTGAACCTATATAATATTACGGAAACCGCTTTCAACAACATAATCGCCTCAGTCTATGAAAATCTTGTGTCGTCTGCTTTGAATTTTATCGTTTGCTTATTTTTTGCCTATTGTCTCGGATAGATTGTCTCCCGGGGATTATCTCGTGAGCATGATACACAATGCAATACAATAATCGGCATTTGGGACTGCCTCTCCTTTTGTTATCTTGTCTAATAATATGGTTTAAAGTCCCTTCTTCTATTGAATAGGACTGAGCGCTAAGGATTCCGCATATTCTAGTCTTTCATCTAAGACGTTTTCGCCGGAGGATCCAGAATGGCAGCTGGTTACCATAGCAACGTCAGATGAGTACCTTTTAACTGGTGACACCACAAGCCTTCATGTTACTTTGAAGAAAAATACAAGTGCAAACGAAAACAGTAAGTGGCAGCAGTAAATAATTATTTTCTTTTTAATTTACTGTCATGAAATTCGTTACATTGTTTGATCAAGAATGTACAGTTGTTTGAGTAAAGCCTCTATATTGAGAACACTGTTGGGGTCGTGTATAAAAAGGCATTGATAACGGTGTAGTCTGATTGTCAGATTATATAAAAAAAATACTAGTGGTAGAATGAATTATTGGAGATAGTGGGCCTGATATTGCAGTGGTATCATTACCGAACTGTATCAGGCAGTGGTATCATTACTGAACTGTATCAGGCAGTGGTATCATTACCGAACTGTATCAGACAGTGGTATCATTACCGAACTGTATCCCGCAGTGGTATCATTACTGAACTGTATCAGACAGTGGTATCATTACCGAACTGTATCAGACAGTGGTATCATTACCGAACTGTATCAGACAGTGGTATCATTACCGAACTGTATCAGACAGTGGTATCATTACCAAACTGTATCAGACAGTGGTATCATTACCGAACTGTATCAGACAGTGGTATCATTACCGAACTGTATCAGGCAGTGGTATCATTACCGAACTGTATCAGACAGTGGTATCATTACCGAACTGTATCAGGCAGTGGTATCATTACCGAAACTGTATCAGGACATGAGTGGTATCATTACCGAACTGTATCAGACAGTGGTATCATTACCGAACTGTATCAGACAGTGGTATCATTACCGAACTGTATCAGACAGTGGTATCATTACGGAACTGTATCAGACAGTGGTATCATTACCGAACTGTATCAGACAGTGGTGTCATTACTGAACTGTATCAGACAGTGGTATCATTACCAAACTGTATCAGACAGTGGTGTCATTACTGAACTGTATCAGACAGTGGTATCATTACTGAACTGTATCAGACAGTGGTGTCATTACCAAACTGTATCAGACAGTGGTGTCATTACCAAACTGTATCAGACAGTGGTATCATTACCGAACTGTATCAGACAGTGGTATCATTACCGAACTGTATCAGACAGTGGTATCATTACCGAACTGTATCAGACATGGTTATCATTACTGAACTGTATCAGACAGTGGTGTCATTACCAAACTGTATCAGACAGTGGTGTCATTACCGAACTGTATCAGACAGTGGTATCATTACGGAACTGTATCAGACAGTGGTGTCATTACCGAACTGTATCAGGCAGTGGATATAGTGGTCTCTGCAGTAAGGTGGTCCTTATACTAAGGTGGTCTTTATTTGAGGTTTCACTCTGCTGAAAGAATATTTAATGGATTAAAATGTGTATTCAACAGTAAATAATGTTTGTCTTACTTGTAAATGCAACCTCTCACTTTCTCTCTCTCTCTCTCTCTCTCTCCCTCTCTCTCTCGTGTTAGAAAGAATAAGAATAATCAGTTTTAGCTACCACTGCAAAGCTTATGGAAATGTTTCTGTCTTCCTGGCTGCTCTTTATTTGTATCCTGTTCATGAATATTATTACTAACCGATCAAGATCTATTTGTTCTTTATACAGTATACGTATATATATAGATCAAAATCCTGGTGAAGGGCATATAATATGGGTCTTTCTTTATGTTCTATTTTTTCCTCAGATGTGTTCAGAAGAACGGATTTCAGTCCACAGGGTGAGAGGAAGTGCGTTTTATCAGTATTCCAGTTGCATAGCAACCCTTCTTATTACCTAGCAACCTCTCGTTTGCGTCACCTAGAATTACAGGTAATGAGTCAGTTTTTTTTTATTTGCTTCGTTGAGAAAAAAAGTAGCTTGACGCAAATGCTAATTATTTAGCGCATTGAGTTTTTGTCGTGCGCTTATGATAATAATCAATAATAGCAACAAAACTAGACTTTAACCTCAAGACGGTATCATCAGTATCACGTTTCTTGGGTAATTCTGCAGTTAAAATTGATTTTTTTCTTCAAAATATGTTGAGTAAGAAATTCGAGTTACACCCAACCTACCATAAACTAACCGGAAGGCTTCCTCATATGAAAAATCCAAGTGGTCAGACCGGAACTTGGGAACATATATTGCAATGGTATTGTTGAAAATAAAGTTGCAATTAGATGTACTTTCATATTCCTGGGTATTTTTGAAGTACTGATAAAAATATGTCCTAGTTTAAATAGGTTAGATATGCGTTATGCCCTTAAAATCCATATAAATAAGGTTTCTGCTGTTTCTACAGAGCTACTGTGCAGACACTTTAGACAACGAGTGCCCGGATGAAAGGTTCTTCTGCAGCTTCCGGTCAGATCTGGGCGTGCAGTTGTTACAGCCAGCAGCACACAAAGGTACCTGTCCTTCATTAACATCATCTAAATCATCATCATCATCTAAATCATCTTCTGAATCATCATCATATTATGAATCATCGTCATTATCACTATATTTATGTACTCTCATCTGATTTTATTATTTACCTATATATTTATTTATTTATTATATCTTTGTATTTACTTATTTCTCTATCATCGTACCTACCCGTAGTTATCGTTGATCAAAACATGCTCTGAGGATTGCAAATTTGCTTGACTTTCAATAGTGTTTTTAAAATCAATCGTATGCTTCCTGCTAATTTCCTGCCAGTAATACCCGAAAGGGGAGTTTGTGCAGTATATATAGATAGATAATTAATCACCAAATTTATAATGAATAATCAAAGCTTTTTCATGCTAATGAAGCAATCAGGGTTTATTATTCCACTAGTTGTTTTTATTGTGTTTAATGACACTCTTCGGAAAAAGAGCATTCCTGTGTTGTAATGAACCCAGCAGCATCCTGTCGCGTCTATATCAAAACCGGAAGTTGTGTTATATTATAAATTATCCTCTGTTGTGCTTTTCACTGATTCTCCGGTAGAAATGCCGCTTTGATCTTTTGGCCCACCCATGCATGTATTGCAAAACTTTCAGGCATAAAACTATTCATTACGTTTGCCATTAATTCAGAGGTAGTATGAAAACATTTTCAAAATGCATTGTAGGTCGAAATTATAAACAAACTATAGTATATAAGACTACAGTGATTTATTCATGTAATTTCTTTTTTTTTAAATTTAAGCATCACGTGACTGAAACAGTTTGAATATTTATTTCTTTTTAGGGTACTACATACATCACATTGACAATTTCATAACGTTGCGGAAGCTGGAATTAAATCTACGACCTCCTGAGGAATATTACATGACAATCGCAAAGGTCAGTCTGGATCAGATGCACTCGTGTGACCTTTCGAAATTGTCGTATGCGGACACAATTTCTATACAATCGAACTCACTTGAAAGACCACAACACAGACTTGCCATTCCAGATATCTCCAAGTCAAGTTTAAAGAGAAAAGACTCTAAAAAGGTGAAAGATAAAAGTAAGGATGGTTCTTTGCATCGACCTATGATCCTCAGTTGTTTTGGTTTGGGGTCAAGGAAAAAGAAAGACAAGTCAAAAAGATGACTGATTTATTTGGATAGTCTCATCTCATTTCTATGAACTCCGTCGCCATTAAGTGTAAGTCGGAACTCCTCGCCCATTATCAACGAAAATATATAGCACTGCCGGAAATTGCCGAGTAGTTACGATTGAATTAGTGATAGTAGCAAACGAACTTCGGCAAACTCCGGAAAATCGAATTGCTCTGATCAAAGTGATATAGCGTATGGAATGATACATAGCATTAATCGAAGATTTTGAATATATGAAACGAGATAAGATATTTAAAGCATTGGCACCTGCGTTTACAATTACATTTCTTTCACAAAATATATACATTGTATTGAGTAAAAAAATAGAAAATTAAGTTTTGTAACACTAACTGATACCAGTATAATACACGTGTTATTTAATTCAGGCTTTGCAGAATTCACATATCATCTGTAGTTTTTGATTATTTTTATTTGATGTAAAAAAACCTGCTGTATTTTCTGAAGAAAAAATATCAACTTAAGGTAACTTAATTTATATTCCATAGCGTTAACATCTAGAAAATACAAAGAATGGATAATTATCTTTTTTTTCACTCATATGATATTTTTTATTATGCTAGACTGTATTATAGTATTTTACTGGTCCAGAGGTGTTACAACTCTCATTTTTTCTATTGATAAAAGCATTCATTCCGTTGAAAGGTAATGACTGATGGTTCATTTTTTATCACTTTAGATTCTTCATTTAAGCATTTATCCAATATTGTATTCATCACATTAATATAAAGAAAACTTCTATTCACTATCATGTAATGTAACAGACATGTAAACCATCTTCTTTGGTGACAAGGCAACTGTTTGAACATTGTATGTATTTAGGAAAACAAATATATCATTGTGTATTTGAAATCCATAGTGATTTATGTACATGCATGTATGTGCTGATAAAATGTATTTTCCATGAAAAAAAAGAATGTTACATATATACTGACATTAAATTACATATGAAATCAAGATAAAATTGATAATTCTTTGACATAAATTTCAAAAGTCAAAACAGGTTTGATAATTAATTTGCCAAAACAACATTCGGTTATATAATACAACAAAATGATTATATAAACTTAATTGGCTATTAACTTGAGAATGTTTTATTGATAAAGTGTCATAATTCCAAAACCTTCTATAAGTGTGAAGCAAAATTGGTATTCAGATGTAAAGAATTATTTTATCCCCTTCAAATTGGAGGAATTAAGTAAAATCACTTCCTTCCTAAGGAAAGTTTTCCTATGCATTTCCCATGAGATTTGTATATACCTTCATAAATCATGTTAATTTATTTTATTTAAATCCATTTTATTTCATAAATGTTTGACGTGTACCTTATATTTATTATTGATTTTTAACTGCTAGAACCACGAGGTAAAATAAACATGGTATAGAAGTTCTTCTAAAATATATATTTTGGTTTGTAGCAGTCAAGTACAATTGATATCTATCGAACCAATTAAAAGTGAAATATTCCACTGAAGTAGAACAAAAATCTTAGTTAAGCAAAATAAAGTCGATTTATTTTGAAGCTGAAATAAAATGAAAACATTTTCCTCGTGATTCTATGAAAGCAAACGTGTGTGTGTTCAGATTATCATAATTATACAATGAGAATTCTTAATCTAGTGCAATATGTTAAAAACATCGTCGCTACGTCATTAAAAACTCCCATGATGTTATATGTGTTTGTTTCATTTCCGGTGTTTGTTTCATTTCCGGTGTGGATCCATTTTTCTTTTCGTCACGTGGTATTCTTGCAATTTTGTATAATTTTGTGTATATAGCATGATGTATTTTCACTTCCAAAAGCATCCTTAAGTTACCATGTATACTTACATTGTAAGATGACAATTTCTTAATATAGCAAAAAAAAAGAAGAACCATTTACGATATATGATGTAATGTAAATTGAAGTTTTGTTTTTGTACATATTAAGTCTTTAATTCTAACATTGTTGATGTGAAATTATCTTAATTTGTTTGTGTGTGTGTCAATTACTGTTTACATTTAAATAAAAGAAATGATGTTGAAAAAAAAGTATATATAAAGATATTTTGCATGATACTATTTAGATTCCATGTTAATTAAAACAAATAAAATTTATTGGTTTATGTTCTTATATCTTTATATGTATTTAATTTTGAAATGTTTAAAGTTTCCTAATTTTCTAAATTTGACATCACAAGGTATTACAGTGAAAACCTTCCATCATAAGCGCACCACTGGGACTGCAATTATTGATAAGGTGGACTGAACAAGGAGTATGATTGAAGGACAAATAAAGGAAATGGGTCCTAAAAATTATTGTTCATTTGTTAGGTGGTCTTTATATTTAAATGGTCTTTAGTATTGGGTGGTCTTTAGAACGAGAGCATTTTATGAGGTGGTCTTTATACTTGGGTGGTCCTATACCGAGATGGTCTTTATACAAAGGTGGTCTTGCTACTGAAGTGGTTTATACGTAGGTAGTCGTCATTCTGATTTTTATACTAAGGTGGTCATTATAATGAAATGCTTTCTATTATGAGGGCTTTTTTTTATTATACTGGGATGGTCCTACACTGATATGGTCTCTATATAGAAGTGGTCTTTATATTTAGGCAATCTGTGTATAAGCTTTACTTTATTGTATGATATTGAAATTAGCCTACTCTCAGTCGGTATAGTTTTAAGGGTGATAATTGATTTTTTTTCTTCAGATAGCATTATAATGCCAATCTGTTACAATATATTCCATTATTATGCCAGTTTAACAGATTCTTGTGATCCCAAATCTGTATTTTATAATTTATTGTTATACTGCTCTGCCCTAATTAACCCTTTCCCTCATATAGACTCATTTTGACGCACTCAGTAGGTACCACATAAAGCCTGCTCAGCAGAAAACCACAGTTAAACCTTACCAAATTTAATTATGAAGTCCTCATTTCCAGATCACTGAGGAGCAGCGAACAGCATAAAACCTGATCAGCCTGCGAGTTACTCGCAGGCTGATCTGGTTTTATGTTGTTCGCATAGGTCTTTTCATGGTTTCTTCTATGAGGGAAAGGGTTAACTAAATTTTGGATTCCAAGAATAGCCTTTTGTGTTGGACCTGCTTTGTATTTGTGAAGTCCTTCCTTGTCAGTTTGGCCTCTGAGTCTTATCTTTCAACATTACTGTTGTCCAATTTGTTATTTGATGTTTTATCAACTTTGATGTATGTATATTTGCATTCATTTGAAATATAAATTTGTTTTTAACCTTCAAACATCAACCAGTCATACCATATGAATTTTTAGATAACATGAGAATCACATGTCATTGAATTAAAGATATATGCCATACAAAAACAAATTTTCATCCAATTATTCCAGCAATTAACTCAATGTATTCCAGTCAAACATGAATAAAAACGAATTTGTGAAGGAATATCTTCAAACTACCCAAAAGCATTGGTGCTTGAAAAATAAAATCGTAAAATACAGATACTGTGTTAATTATTGTTCAACCCCATGAAGATAAATTATTTTGTCCTACACTTCATTCCTGACTGCGACAAAAATCTGTAAATTGGTACTGGTAAAGCTAGCTCCCTTGCTTGGCGCTCAGCATATGAGGGTAGTTGCAGGACTGGTTGGTCCGGTGTCAAGATAATGTGACTGGGTGTGATATCATGCCACATGTCTACAGCATGAACTGCAGTGTAGCAGCACCATGGCGTGAACTGCAGCACTATATCTGTCTCAGGTAGATGTAGCTTCCAAATGACTGAAATACTGTCGGTGGAATGTTCAAACATAGGCATCTTACACATCAGTCCATTGTGACTATTTGAGCTTACCGTCGCTTCGACAGTATTTCAGTCATGTAGCGACATCAAGCTAATTACAGGTGTAGGAAGACCCCGAATTCACGGAGGCATCCAGGTAGAACCACTGACCTACCGCAAGCCAGCTGGAAGGCTTCCTCACATGAAAAACCGAATGACCCTGCAGTGATTCGAACCTACGCGGCGAGGAGCTGAGTGAGTGTTAAAGCCAGCGACTTTTTTACCCTCTCGGCCACGGAGACGTCACCTATGAAAATATAGTCTTTTTTTTCAAATCAATTACAATGATTAGTAAATATTATGTCAAGTGTCAAATTTGATGAGACAAAATGAAATTAGGGTTTGCTATGCAGCCATCTATCATTTAATACCCTTGCGATTGGCTAAAACACATCTTAATTTTGGAAAATAAAGTACAGACCACCAGCATTTGTTTTAAACTTCAACTTTTCTTTGTTCAAACATTCAGATTTTTCTCATTTGTTCAATGAATATTATTTAGTAATAATATATATGATAAAAGCTTAAACAATAGATAAACAGGCTTATTCCTTATGAAAATACATTTTAAGTTTGTGGGTCGGGAATTTACAATGGGGAAATTTAACTTGGACGTAGATTAATTTATATCTAAGTACATTTTTATAGGCCTGTAGACCTACTATCGAAATCCCGTGTACATTTCATACAGGAATAACACACATGCTCTGCAGTTTCTGTTAATCGTTTTAACCCTTTCCCTCATAGAGGACACCATGAAATGACCTATGCGACAGCATAAAACCAGATCAGCCTGTGAGTAACTCGCAGGCTGATCAGGTTTTATGCTGTTCGCTGCTCCTCAGTGGTCTGGAAATGAGGATTTTGTAATTAAATTTGATAAGGTTTAACTATGGTTTTCTGCAGATCAGGCTTTATGTGGTACCTATTGAGTGCGTCAAAATGAGTCTATATGAGGGAAAGGGTTAAACATTCTTCTTTTAAGTACGTAACGGTACCCGCCAAGATTTATATGTACAGTACAGTAGATGACTGTAGATAACGGTTGGTAACAGTAATGAAAACTTTGCAGCTGAAAAATAATACGCAAACCTCTTTCGATCTTGACTTTTCCATCGTCTAATGAAAACTGTTATTCGCATTACCGGTGTTAGTGTAAAATTTACTTCTGTGTGATAATAGAAACTGTAGCAATCGTCTTTAATTCAATATGATGGTGCCCATGGCGACTGGAAATATATTGAACATATCATCTCTAAGATACTGCTTAAATCTATTATGGATATTATCGTCATTGATTTTTTAATAAACCGTAAAACATGGTAATTGAAAATTGAGGCTAATTATACCCTCATTCAAGGTCCTTGTCGTTTATGTAAGTTTTACATAACAAGCATTTGTTATCACATTGAAGCTATAGACACGATATTTCATGAGTTCGTGTTCGTATAAACCGGAAACGTGATTACGTGGAAGAGTATAATAATAAGTCTATGAAATCAATCTGCATCGTCTCTCCATATTTGGCGACACCCTCCATGACGTCTACCAACTATTATAATGATGTGCACTTTTTTTGTGCACGTATTTCGATATTTCGAATATCCTGTACATTATTTATTTTCATGCAAGGAAGTTCTCCAGCTGGCTGATTCTACCTGACTGCCTCGTCCTTCGCCTACCGTGAACTGCACGTCGCTGTGCGTAATGTTGTGCCAGCAGTGATCAGTTCCAAAACAACAACATGAGAAATCGGAAAATAAGTAATATGACATTAAAATAAATTCCAAACGGCGGTGTCCTTTGCAAATGGAGATGTACTGAACAAATGATCACTACAATACCAGTTGAGGTGGATATTTGATTAGAACAATACACAAATTTGTATTGTATTGTATTTGGTTAGTATAAGAATTGTGTCATGGACCAATCAGTGTCGTTATGAAGGTGCAGGTTATGAGATTGAAAACACACGTATCACACGTCAACACCAAACAATAGGAGAGTTGTAAATACGACAAGCTAACATAGCACACACCCAATTTTGGGCATGCTTTTTTGTTAAAAGAAATGTCTGAATTTCACGAATGAAATCACATTTTGTATATACCAGTCAAGCAGAAGAAGGGAAAGAAGGGAGAGCGGTATTAAAGAATTTTAAATAATTGTAGACGAAAAGAGAAAGGCATAGTAAACGGATGTACTATCTCTATAATTCTCTTCATAGTGGCCATGAACCTTAGTCTTCCAAAACCGCCTTCCAGCAAACGGGTTTTATGAACAACTTGACAAGCATTACTGCACTCTTGTCACATTGAGTCTCTGTATATATTTCAGGCCCTTGATGAGACGGTGACATGGGCCCGAATTAAACTCAAGCCAAGCACATATAGAGGGCCTATCATCAGAAGAGGACTGGTTACCACATGTTCAACAGAAGATACCGTCCATGTCAGAAAGCCCTATCAGGTGTCTTGAAAAGAGATTCTACCCTGAAGGACAGTGACAACAGCAAGTATCGAAGGCAGCAACTATCGAGAAAAGCCTTAGTGTCATTGACATGACTTTGACTCCTTAGCACGTTCAAGGCTTGGCTTTAACAGCATGGCTTACTTCCTCATCTTATCTGGCCAATGGATGCATGTCTACCAGATTCGATCATCATCACCTTTAAAGAATCATTAACACGTGACTTTATGACCGGTCTATCCCTATATCTCATCTTTGACAGAGGATTTTCAAAGTTGCGAAAAGTACGACTAGTGGTGACAAGAGATCATCGAATAAGGGTGCCAGGCATTGTCACACACAGGAAGTAGTCAATGTAGAAGGCTGTTGAACAAGCTAAGCCGAGGTTGAGTCACAAGGACATAGTTGTGGAAGGCAATTGACTGGAAATTACAAAACACACTCTGTTTTTCTTTTCAATAAGCAGAAGATCTAAAAAAAATGTATAAATATGTTTACAGTTAAAAACTTCTTCATTTTAAAACCTGAATAACAATAACAAAAGAATTCCAAGAAAACACAAACAGTTACACTTTGTAGTGATTTCACAAACTACAATACTAGACTCATCTCAAATTGCTTTAGAGTTTGCGCAAAATAACGCTTCATGCAAATTACATCCAAGTACATGGTTGTTGCTACTGCTGCTGCTGTTGTTGTTGTTGTTGTTGTTGTTGTTAGATCCACCGATCTACAGTCAGCTGGAAGGTTTTCTCACATGAAAAATTCAAGTCACCTTACCAGGAATCGAACCACAGTGTTAGGGATTGAAAGTCATTACACGAATATACTGTGTATGCTGATGTGATGTATCAAACTACACTGTTTCAATACACGCATTCAACATTCATTGAATAAAATGTGCGTGTGAGAATGCGTGCCTTGAAATATGTCTAACTATAGACTTCTTGCAATATCCACGCGCAAACACGCGATTTCGGCAGTTATGTGATCCCCATTTATTAACTAGCAGTAGGACTAACGTGATGCAATCAACAACAACAACGACAATAACGACGACAACAACAACAACACACTCACAAACAGAAAAAGGAATACAAGTTTAAGGCTAGGTATAGAGATAAACCCTGGCCACATCTTAAAGCTTTGAAGTATTCTATATTAGAACCTTGTGTAATAGCATCTGTGTTCTAAACCAGAGCCAGAGACTCGCTTAATAATACTTTCATGAACTCTTTTTTTTTTAGTAAAATTTGATATGAAATAACAATTAATGTCAGATCACATATATATATCCATAATGCTGAGTTTTTATTTTTAAGATAATAGTATTTCCATACAATATGAATTATGTCTTTTGAAAGTTTTCTTTTATTACATACACGTTTTAAATCATAAATTCAATACACATGCAGTAGAAATCTTAATTTATCCCTTTCCCTCATAGAGGACACCATGAAAAGACCTATGCGAACAGCATAAAACCAGATCAGCCTGCGAGTAACTCGCAGGCTGATCAGGTTTTATGCTGTTCGCTGCTCCTCAGTGGTCTGGAAATGAGGATTTTGTAATTAAATTTGGTAAGGTTTAACTGTGGTTTTCTGCAGATCAGGCTTTATGTGGTACCTATTGAGTGCGTCAAAATAAGTCTATATGAGGAAAGGGTTACAGAGGCAAGGTTTGTCATGATACCCAGCTAAATGATTAAGGGGAGGTAACAAGTGCGTAAATGCGATAATGCTACAGTACAGATTATCGCCCTTATAAATTCCTCACGTTATATTTATAAATCATGTGTATAAAATACATTTCATCTATTATTAGTAATAAATTCCGTGATTTCATAGAAAATTACATTTCAGCTGCAATTAATAGCCAATGAAACATTTAGAGAAAGACAAACACTTTTGTTTCAATATATCTTTCCAAATTTCTTTCTTATATATATAAAACATATGAAATATGATATGATCATCATCGAATAAAGACTGTTTTCCAGGTTGACCCGGATTAGCCTTTCCTCCTGTCTGCTCCCCATGGCAACTTCTGGTCTATTGCCTAACATTTGTCTTCTTTGGTCCGCCCTTCTACGAGAAGGTGTTGCTCTCCTTCATCCATTTGGAATCCTCCTTTCTTTTGACATGTCCATACTATCTTAGCGTGTCTGTGATTAGCACCGCTGTTGTCCATTTCCACGCCCACTCTCCTCAGTTCTTCCTGACACCTTTGGCATGCAGTGACACACACCACATCTTCTGCTCTTTCCATATCTGTCCGTGGTCAGATCTAATTGGCCGTGTCTCTGAACCATACAGTTTCTTAGGTATGCCTGCCTTCGTCTAACACAAGATACTCTTCCTCAGGCACAATATGTTTTTGAATGATACCATTGTATCTTTCAGCTGGCTGACTGTAAGCTCCCTTTTATGTCACTGCATTTTTGTAATTTAATTTGCACGGTATAGTTTAAACTTATTTATTTTACGTTGATTGGGAAACACGTTCTGTTCTAACCCACAAACTTCGGATCCGTAATCGGGTATGTCACCACTGGACCCCTTGGAGCATAATCCATATACATGTAACGGCTTAGAGGCTTACATCCTAACTTATTCTGGCAATCCCGTCATTGACTCCCATTCTGTTGTTGTTGTTGTAGAACGAAAGTCCCCACATAATTCTTTAGTATAAAAATGAATTTTTTTTTGTTAAATGATAAATAAATATAACTGACACTATCTGATACTTTCTTTTATTCGTCATGGTAGTGCAATACATCCGCACTTGCAGTGAGTTTGAATTAAGATAAATACGATTAAATTTAATACTTATATCGACTTCCTACTTTTTCTTAGTTAACATTTGTTGCAATACCCAACATGCTCTGTGTTGCATTGGAAATTATTCAACTAGGATTCAAGGTTTGAATAATCGTTGAGGAACCAAATTAATCTTGAAAAAAATATTGATCTACATATTTTGGATTTAAACATTCTTCCAAATAATCCATCACTTCGGATCTGATGGATTTTATAATTTCTGACTAAGTTTAAATGTATTCTTTTTTATATCGATTGGGAAACATTTTATATCGATTGGGAAACATTTTATATCGACTGGGAAACATTTTATATCGATTGGGAAACATTTTATATCGACTGGGAAACATTTTATATCGATTGGGAAACAATGTTTACAAGTTAAATTGATCCTTATCGTTACTTTCTGGGTGGGAAAAGTACTTTACGATTGGGAAGGCCATGAAAACCCCACGCACCCAGCTAGACTGGACCCCTGGCCCCCGGGCCCGCAGTCACGTATGATACCACTATATTATACGGCGTCCTTTTTTGGCTAGTAAGCGCCGCACTTCAGCGGGCACCAAAGACATTGCATAATCGTTACTCCGTCTGCAATGACAAATGCCGGTTTCGACGCCATCAACTACTGCCGAAGTCCTATCCAACTTGACAGTTTAAGAAATGCCACTATCATCATCCGGTTAATTTGATTGTTTGTTGTTTTTCTACAGTTTTTGGTTCAATGCGCTCCCGAAGTCCTATCCCAACTATACATAACATCTGCAGTCTTGGAATAGTGGAAAATAACAACAACAGGGTTCAAAATCGGACAGATCTACAAACTGAGAACAAGCTAAGCTTTCGCTACAAACAAATGATAGTCAAGAACTATCTTATATCAAACGCAAACTATCATTCTACAAATATATTGTAGCGAGCTGGAGGTTGTGTGTGCACGTGACTTCTCTCTCACTTTATCTCAGGGCTATAATGCTTTCATTAAATAACCAAACGAAACTAAAATGGACTCCAACTAAATATTAAGGAAAATAAAATAATCACAAGGCTCAAGTAAACTTAACAACGTTTAATCATTTACTAAGTAAATTCTGCCTTTAAAAAATATAACTTAACAAATAAATACTCTATTACAATAAGTTACAACCCGTATTCAATAGGTACACCCTAAACAACAGTGATTTAATGAAACATTTAGATCTGTGATCACCACAATATGCTGTACCTTATTTACGTAAGACAAGTTAATAATCTCAAATAGATTTACATGAAAACCTCTAAAAATATACCTATGTTAACTTTAAACCTTATTATTAATTAAAAGAACAACAATGTTACAATATCTAAATAAAAAAAAATGCTGAATCAAATAGGAATAATCTTTAAAAAAATGTAATGGAGTGTCTCTTACAAGAATAAAACGAGAATGGAGTCCCCGCAACTCTATAGCGCGGAGCTTATATACTATGCGCTGCCCGCATCCCGCATATGCTGGAATCCCACATTTGCGTGCAGCCCACCATTGCGTGCATCCCGCAACTGAGTGAATCCCGCATCTTTATGCAGCTGGCAACTTCATTTAAATGACGTTAAACTGTTAATTATATATGTATAATACATTAAAAGACCCTTTCTTAATCAAAAATGTAACTATATACTTAATGTTCATTCAAAAATCTTCACTATAACCACAATTTCACTCTAGGTATAAAAGTAATGTAATTTAAATGCTCCAGTAATCTTTAATAGCACAATACTGTTTCAACAATATTTATGCGTGACCATTGCACTGTAAGCATTCAAGATGGCGGCATATACCCAATTCATCACCGGCTTCATCTAATGGATGGCGGTTAAATACTAATACACACGTAGATTTTATGACACAAGCAGTGTCTAAACAACGTTATTTAACAGTTCATTTGATAATTCTATCATGTCATTATCATGTCATTTAAGATAAATCGCATACACTCACAAAATGTTCTTACTAAAGATCATCTGCATGTGCTTAACTCTGGAGCACTACAATATATTACAAGAAAATTATTGATGCAAAGCATCAAAGGTCGCCGCAAAAGGAATAAGCAAGAGGAAAGGCATTGTACATGTTTTTATTAGAAACAGAAGTGCAATAATAACAAGAATTTTTAAGTGTTTGAGCATCATCATATTGTGGAAGAAATACATAACCATTGACATGTCACATCCTATCATGTGACTTAAAAAGCGCGGTATTTACATCACGTGAGAACTATTTTAGGTTATGACTCACTATCCGTAGACTGGTTTCAAACATTTTATCAGTCAAAATAGACATTAAGCACTTGAAATCGTGCATCACATATCAAAGATTTTTTTTGTTATAAAAACACAATAATAATAAAAAATAATATTTCAAATTCTTTTCCTGTAAAACTTTATTGTCAACGGATCAAATAAAAAAATTAAATCTAGTGAATGAAAATAAATTAAAAAAAATAAGTCACGTGCCCCTCCATGGACAAAAAAAAATCCCATTCCATACAGTACGCCGCACTTCAGTGCGGCGACAATCATATATGAAAAATCTTTATGAACAAAACATGTACAAGCCCGATATTGCTAATCTTAAAGTGGCCTGCAATACATCAGGGTTGGGAATCAGAACAAATCCGCCATCTTGGAAAGCATTTTTGTTCATTTCTGATTCTGTTTGAAATGCGATATATATATATATACACACACACACTGAACACGCCCCTAATGGATAGTTGCCTGACCCGAAATTTTATTTGAATAAAAATAGGTTTGGCCACAAGCAATGACATGTGCTCCATTGTTAACATAGTGTTTGTGGGACAAAATCTAACTAAAATCTATTGTTAAGATATGCTAATAGGTTCATGGAACTATGCATTGTCCTACTGCATTTGGTGTATGTAGCTTGCAAATCCATTTTGAAAACCAAATTAAAGCTCTGCTAAAATTGATTTTAACCTACTTCTTTAACCAATCAATTGTTGGTATGCAAATAAAGCCAGAATAAATTCATTGCTACCATTGGCTTGTATAATTTATTTTTAGGATATTACAATTTAAAATGGGAGTTTCAGGTTGCATATATCTTTCTACTTAATATAACAGGTATCTTTTTCCTTTTATACATGAAAGGTAACACAGCAATGAAAATTTAACACTTCCATTAGGAATTGCTGCTTTGGCAACTAAATAAGAAGCAGATGTATGTCTATTTTTAGATAACAATTTCCCCTTATTTGTTAAAGTGGACTCCACCTTCAGGGGGAGGTAATTACTGCGGAGAAGTTTGCAGTGTGGATCTGGAAATACGCGATTTATGATCTTTTGGTTTCGCTTGGCTACATATGAATTGTCTTTACATTAAATAAATCAGCAAGTGATAAATATTTAATGGCAGTTGGTAAATTAGTTCTTGTGTGTGTGTGTGTGTGTGTGTGTTTTGGCAAATTAAATCCGTTTTGTTATATAGTCTCCACAATACCTCTCAAAATATTGGTATTTATAAACATTTTGCTAACGGTTCCAACTTTATAATAGTTTTAATCTGTTTTATCGGTTATATTTGTAAATTATTTATCTACACCGAATATCTTTTTAAAGAGGTTTCTTGTTTCCTTTAAATTGTATTAATACTCGTATTTTTATAATGGACAAAATTACATATTCATGTCATAAGTCAATATGCCTTTTTGAAGCAGAAAAAAATTTGTCAATAAAACAATGAATTTACAAAATGGTAAGACGCAGTTGTAAGTCATATATGGTAAGACGCAGTTGTCTTTTCATTGCATCCACGGGTTTCGTTTCGACTAAATGTGCATACTTTACCCAACTATTCGAAGGGTTTCTTGTCTTTGACAATGATAAGGTTGCACGCAGTTTATGCACGCAGTTTACAGTGTTTTCTTAATTATTTGTTGTCGTTGTTTCCAGTGTCGGATCCAGGAGTTCTGGTTAGGTGGTGGAGGAGTGGGGCGTTCTATTTAAAATATGTAGGCAGTGAAAATGCCAGAGCCGTGGACTGGTGATTGCTGTGAAATAGTGCGCCAAGTGCCCCCACCCCCACCCCACTCCGAATCATGTCATATGTTTAGCATATACATTTGTACGTACATCGCGCATATTCTAGCTGTCCTGCTTGAAAGTTATTTTCAGTTAAGAAAGTTCTCAGAAATCGCACCCTTTCATTTAATTAGAGTCATTATTTCTGTAAAGTTGAATTATTTCTTTCTCCTCAACTCTATAGGCGTTTCTGAAATATACAGAAGGGCATCATATTTAATGACATACGCGCCCATTACAGTTTTTAGCTCACCTGAGCACAACGTGCTCATGGTGAGCTTTTGTGATCACCCTGCGTCCGTCGTCGTCCGTCGTGTGTCGTCAACGATTTGCTTTAAATGACATCTCCTCTGAAACCGCTAAACAGAATTTAATTAAACTTGGCAGGAATGTTCCTTGGGTGAACCTTCACAAAAGTTGCTAAAATAAACTTGATCCATGTAGAACTCTGGTTGCCATGGCAACGGTAAGAAAAAAAAATGAAAACTTTAAAAATCACCTCCTTAAAACTACTGGCCAGATTTCAAAATGTTTTAGTACAGATGTTCCTTGGGTAACCCTCTACCAAGACTGCTAAAATTATTTCAATCTTTAAAAAAACATTGCCACCAGGGCAGGCCTAATTTGCCTTACATGCATATAGTGAAAACTATATATGACATCTTCTCTGAAACCGTAGACATAATTTGATAAAACTTGGCAGGGATGACCCTTGGGTGAACCTTCATATCAGTTGCTAAAATAAACTTGATCCATGTAGAACTCTGGTTGCCATGGCAACGAAAAGAAAAAAAACTCTTTACTTGATTTCAAAATGTTTTGGTACAGATAGTCCTTTGGTAACCCTCTACCATGATTGCTAAAATTATTCTGATCCGTAAAAAGAACATGGCCGCCAGGGGCAGGGCTAATTTGCCTTTATATAGTGAAAACTTTAAAAAGACTTCTGCTCCAAAACTACTACCAGATTTTAAAATGTTTTGGCACAGATGTTCTATGGTTACCAAGATTGCTCCTTTAGAACAGTTTCAGGAGGGCGATATAGGGCCAATATGGCCCTCTTGTTTACTATATAGAGAAGGAAAATGAAAACTAGCCATGAGAATTTTCTGAAACTTGATGCATGATTATAGAGAATTACACTGGAAACAAATTTAAAAATGACTGAAAAAAAAAATATCAGAGGTAGGTAACTCAAAAAGAAGAATGGTGACTCCCATAAACTTTTTGAGTTATCTGCCCCTGAAAGTGAGCTATTTGCTCCTTTTTTGTCATTTTCAAGGGCAGATAACTCAAAATAAAGCATATTGATACC
Source organism: Solen grandis (assembly GCA_021229015.1). Classification (NCBI taxonomy): domain Eukaryota; kingdom Metazoa; phylum Mollusca; class Bivalvia; order Adapedonta; family Solenidae; genus Solen; species Solen grandis. Next base: position 60,248,870 of record CM037784.1, on the reverse strand, counting down.
TTATTTTATTTCAAAATCTTGTTTGTCGTTTCATTTCCATTCATTATGTAACATTCAAAACGATGCTATTCAATAGATTTTTCACTATGCTTCAGCAAATAAATTTACAAACAAGAGGGCCATGATGGCCCTGGATCGCTCACCTGGTATCATTTGGCTATGTAAAATCAAGTGACCCCTGGGGCAGAGCCAATTTTGACCCCAGGGTCATGATTTGAACAAAGTTGGTAAGAATCGACTAGACAATGCTACACACCAAATATCTAAACTCTATGCTTTGTGGTGTCTGAGAAGAAGATTTTTCAAATTTTTTTCCTATTAGCCTATGTTAAATCAAGTGACCCCTGGGGCGGGGCCAATTTTGACCCCAGGGTCATAATTTGAACAATCTTGGTAGAGAGTCATAAGATCATGCTACATATTAAAAATCAAAAGGCTAGGCCTTGTGGTTTCAGAGAAGAAGATTTTTCAAGTTTTTTCTATATTAGCCTATGTAAAATCAGGTGACCCCTTGGTGGGGCCAAATTTGATCCCAGGGCCATGATTTGAGCAATCTTGGTTGTGATCTACTAGACAATGCTGCACACCAAATATCTAAACCCCAGGCCTTGTGGTTTCTGAGAAGAAGATTTTTCAAGTTTTTCCTATATTAGCCTATGTTTAATCAAGTGACCCCTGGGGTGGGGCCAATTTTGACCCAAGGGTCATGATTTGAACAAACTTGGTAGAGATCAACTAGACAATGCTACACACCAAATATCTTAACTCTATGCCTTGTGGTTTCTGAGAAGAAGATTTTTCAAGTTTTTTTCCTATATCAGCCTATGTTAAATCAAGTGACCCCTGGGGCGGGGCCAATTTTGACCCCAGGGTCATAATTTTAACAATCTTGGTAGAGAATCATAAACCATGCTACATACCAAATATCTAAACTCGAGGCCTTGTGGTTTCTGAGAAGAAGATTTTTCAAGTTTTTTTCTATATTAGCCTATGTAAAATCAAGTGACCCCTGGGGCGGGGCCAATTTTGACCCCAGGGTCATGATTTGAACAAACTTGGTAGAGAGTCATAAGATCATGCTACATACCAAAAATCAAAAGGCTAGGCCTTGTGGTTTCGGAGAAGAAGATTTTTTCAAGTTTTTCCTATATTAGCCTATGTGAAATCAAGTGACCCCTGGGGCGGGGCCAATTTTGACCCCAGGGTCATAATTTGTACAATCTTGGTAGAGAGTCATAAGATCATGCTACATACCAAAATTCAAAAGGCTAGGCCTTGTGGTTCCGGAGAAGAAGATTTTTTAAATTTTCATTTTTAAAATCTATTTTTAGCTCCTGTGACCTACTTATTCACCCAATCAAAATAATTTGAACAACTTTGATAGAGGTCATGATAAGGATGATTCCTGTGAAGTTTGGTCAAAATCCATCCAGTGGTTTAGGAGGAGAAGTTGTTTAAAGGAAAAGTTGACGCAAGACGCACGGACGGACGCCGGACAAAAGGCGATCACAAAAGCTCACCATGAGCACGTTGTGCTCAGGTGAGCTAAAAAAAAAAAAAAAAAAGAGAAAATATTTCTATTTATTCATGTATGCGACTATAGTGTAAAATCTGTTGCATATAATTTTTATAACTTTCACACAGTATTAAGAATATAGTACCAAGCATTGAGTTGAAATTAACTGAGGTATTGCATTCCCATAATACTGAGTTATCTGCCACTGAAAATGACAGCCTTTGAAAATGACTGAAAAGAGCAAAAACTCACTTTCAGGGGTAGATTACTCAAAAAGTAGAATTGGTGACCCCTCAATATTTTCCCATAAATATGTTTCTAGTTTAAGTCTATAATCATGCAAAGTTTAAGAAAATCGTCATGGCTATTTTTTAAATTTTCTTTTTTTGTCTATGTAGTAAGTATCTGTACTGGGTGCATATGCCTTTGAATGTGCTCTTTCACAACATATCCTCTCCTTACCATATAAATTAAACTTATCTTAAATGTGACCTCTTATATGCCACATAGAATTTTATTTAAGTAATTTCCCAACTTTGATTAATTTATAATCTCCTGTGTCTCCCGAAAAAAAACAACAAGAGGGCCAAGATGGCCCTTGGTCGCTCACCTGATGATTGCTTAAGAAATAAAGATGCTTGAGTGTAAAAGTGAAATCTGGCTTTTTTTATGGTGAAATAACTCCTAAATTTACAAGTCAATATCAGTTATAATTGAACCCGATTGTGAGATTATGGGCATAAACATTGTCTTAAAGTTTAAAAATGATTGTTAAAAAAATGAAATTGGTAGAGAATAAACAAAGTGAAATCTTGCATTTTTTGTATTAAAAAGGGCATAACTCCTGACCTAAATGGCCCATCTCAGCCACAATTGAACTCAATCGAGTCATTATGGTCATTAACAATGTCATAAAGTTTGAAGATGATTGCTAAAGAAATGAAGATGCTAGAGTGCAAACAATGTGAAATCTGGCTTTTTTTAATTTTAAAAGGGGCATAACTCCTGACCTAATGTTCCAATATCAGCCATAATCGAACTTGGCCAAGATTTTATGGTTATAAACATTGTTTTAAAGTTTGAAGATAATTGCTCATAAAACTAGAGCTATCACTGAAGGTGATTAATACCCCCGCAAAATACTTTAATGCAGGAGAAGCCAGACTTCAGGCAGAGCATAGATAAGAACTTGTATACATAGTATATTGGTTGTGATATTAATAAGTAAGTAAAGTTTTTATTTAAAGTTGATAGAGAGTCAATAATGGTTGTTTGTCACAGTAGTTTAAAAATATAAGGTTACAGTTCTTGGACACTGCACTTCTCCTAGTCGCCAACTGTTTACGTTTTAAGTTTCAAGTATATACCATGTATAATATTCGAGTTATGTTCAGGACAAGAAAAACAAGGAAAAGTAACAAAGGGAAATAACTCTGTAATTACTCTAGATAGAATTATGGTTCTTGTGCACTGCACTTCCTCATATTGTGGTTGACCATTGTATGAAATTGTTTTGAAATCCAATCAGTACTTTACAAGTTATACTCCGGACAAGGAAAAAATACAAAGGGCAATAACTCTAAAATTACTCTAATAGTTTCCAGATATGGTTCTTGTGCACTGCATTTCCTCATATTGTGGTTGACCATTGTATGAAATTATTTTGAAATCAAACTTGTACTTTTCAAGTTATGCTCCGGACAAGGAAAAGTAACAAAGGGCAATAACTCCGTAATAAGTCAAGATGGAGTTATGGTTCTTGTGCACTGCACTTCCTCTCCATGTGCTTGATCATTGCATGAAGTTGTATTGAATTCCAACTTGTGGTTTTCAAGTTATGCTCCGGACAAGGAAAATGCAACGGACCGCTGGACCGACCGACCGACCGACCAACCGACCGACCGACCACCGGGTGACTCCTATATACCCCCCCCCCCCCAAACTTTGTTTCGGGGGTATAATGAAGATGCTAGATTGCAAACGAACAAATTGTGGACGACGGACGGACGACGGACATTCATCGATCCTTAAAGCTCATCCTGAGCACACATGCTCAGGTGAGCTAAAAAAGGTTTCAATCCTGCACTTTTGAACTTAAAAACAAGAGGGCCAAGATGGCCCTAGATCGCTCACCTGAGAAAAGTATCATTCATTGCCTGTACAAAACAGATTGCTTAAGAATAAAGATGATGAGGTGAAACAATGTTCAGGAATTTTCTGACCCCATCCACAAAAGATATCATCATGACAAACATTCTGCCAAAGTTTCAGGATGATTGGACCAAAAATGTTGCTCTCAGAGTATAAACAAGATTTTTCAAGATTTACCTACTGACCTACTTTTTGTCCAGCCCCACCCATTTTCAAAGGTTCGAGATATCATCATGACAAATAATCTGACCAACTTTGAGGAAGATTGGATCAAAATTGTGGCCTCTAGTATGTAAACAAGATTTTTCTAAGATTTAACCTACTGACCTACTTTTTGATCCAACCTGACCCATTTTCGAAAGGGTTCAAGATATCATCAAGACAAACATTCTGACCAAGTTTGAGGAAGATTGGATCAAAATTGTGGCCTCTAGTGTGTAAACAAGATTGTTCTAAGATTTGACCTACTGACCTACTTTTTGATCCAACCTGACCTATTTTCGAAAGGGTTCAAGATATTATCAAGACAAACATTCTGACCAAGTTTGAGGAAGATTGGATCAAAATTGTGGCCTCTAGTGTGTAAACAAGATTTTTCTAAGATTTGACCTACTGACCTACTTTTGGATCCAACCTGACCCATTTTCGAAAGGGTTCAAGATATTATCAAGACAAACATTCTGACCAAGTTTGAGGAAGATTGGATCAAAATTGTGGCCTCTAGTGTGTAAACATCAAAATTGTTGACGGACGATGGACAATCAAGTATCCCAAAAGCTCACCCTGAGCTATGCTTATCTTATACCGGTATGTGTTTCCTCGTGAGCAAAATTTACATGTTAAATTACCTTACATGAGGAAATCTACAATTTCTTGTCCCACAACCTTTAAACAATACCAATTAAATAGAAGCAATTTCATATTTAAGTTTGTTTACTGGGTTTAACGTCCCACTGACAGTATTTCAGTCATTTGGAGACTGATTTGAGAGAGATATAGTGCTACCACATTGCAGTATCACATGATGTAGACATGTGGCATGATATCACACCCAGTCACATTATCCTGACACCGAGCTAACCAGTCCTGGAACTACTTTTTATATGCTGGGCGCCAAGCAAGGGAGCTATACCAGTACCATATTTAACGACTTTGGTATGTCGCGGCTGGGGATCGAATCTACGACCTCTCGATTCCAGGGCGGATGCTCTAACCACTCGGCCACCAGGACTGGTAGAGGCAATCTTAAAACAAAGAAATTGTGTTACCATTATATGGGTTTAACTGAAATTAATAACACCTTTCAGTAAAACAAGAATTTATACAAAATATATTTAGTATTGGTGAAATTACTATATATTTATTAATAATGTGTGCGAAATATGTATTACTAGCTGAACGACTGATAACATAATTTGACAATAACATAACCACACAGTCTTACAGGCAGGCTGTAATTATCACTGAATGTACGTTAGTTACACAATTTTGACTCAACTTTTACTAATACAAATCATGTTTTGACTTGACAAATATTTTTTATATGCATCATAAGAGACACAGGCATATATGCTGTTTTTCATATGAACACACAACAGATTTTACCATTGTCTCAAAACAGTCACATAGCTTTTCTCAGCATATTTAACCAATGAAATAATGACTGTGTATTTATTCTGATTATTTTCCTATTATACACATTTGATGGGTGTGCAGCTGTTCAATAGTTAGGTTTAAAATAAATTACAACTTCAACAGAATGTAAGTAGACCCAATGCACAATTTCAATAAGCAATGGGTGTGACTTTATTGTTTTCAGTAATTTTATACATCTAAATGTTTTTGTAATTTATACATTTTATTGGTAACAGTTTCTGGATTATTCTTATATCTTATGTTATGACATTGCTTGTACTTAAAATGATTACGATTTCATAACGTTTAATGTAGTTTATATACTAAGACTAGGATTACAATATGCATATTGAATTCGCAGTATACGATAATATTACAGGTGAAAACGAGTATCATGACCGTTGCTGCGATAATATTTCAATCATATAGCGACGTCCAGCTAATTACAGGTGAAGAAGACCCCGAGTACACAAAGGTACCCGGGTAGAACCACCGACCTACCGCAAGCCAGCTGGAAGGCTTCCTCACATGAAAAATCTGAAGTCCCTACCGGGATTCGAACCCACAGCGGTGAGGGGCTGAGAGATTTGTAGTCCACGACTGTAACTGCTCGGCCACGGCGGCCCCCTGTATCATGATATAATGCAGGTAAGTTTTATGCTCACTGATCCTTTGGATTTTGATGTTATTTTCTGTTGTAACATGTAATAAATATATGTGTATGTGTGTATATTATGTATACTTGTACATGTATTTGTATTTTAATTTCCAGCTGTCATGCCTATATTCTGCTTTCAGTAGGTGTGTGGATGCTGGAATGTTTTTCATTGGTTGCCTTGTTAAGATTTTGGGTCAGTGTGTATATAAAAATTTACAAAATTAATAGTAAATAATGCAAAAACATTTGTGTCTACTGATTATATCAAAAAGACTTACTTATAATCGAAATTGGTGCACATTTTAATGACATAGTCACTGCACATTTTAATGACATAGTCACCAAATCTAGTTTTCTTTGTCTATATATGAATTATATGTGTTAAGTATACATGTATGTCCACTTGGGTTATTGACCTTCTGGATTTTGAGAAATAAAAACATAAAACTACACATGTAGTCAGCAATATTGTGTTTCAAAACAGATGGACATAAATGAACCTTGTTTAAATGGGTATATCTATTGAATCTCCACCTGTACCCTTTGTACGAAGATTTTTGGGTGTAGCTGCCCAATATCACTTTTGACATACTTAAAGATGATGCTACCCTTTCCTCCCTTTTAAGGGTCTGAATAATTTGAATAATCTTGGTATAGGGTTACCCATGGAAAATCTGTGTCAAAATTATTTTAAAATCCTTACAGTATGGATAAGGCCTCTCGTACCAATTTTTTACCTTTAACCTTGAAATATGACCTTGACCTTTGAGCTACTGAATTGTCATGTTGAACAATTGTACATGTATAAAGTTTATCAAAAATCCTTCAATGCATAGACGTTAAGTCCCGACAAAGTCTATTGTACCCATAATTTATGACCTTTACCTCTGAAAGATGAACTTGACCTCAAAGCCATGGGCCTACATACCGTTTCTTTATGTTGAACAATTGTTTAATTTTTTTTTTCTTTTCCAAAATCCTTCAATGCATAAGGAATTTACATCCCAGACAAGGCCTACTGTACCCATTTTTGACCTTCAACCTCAAAGCATGACCTTGACCTTAGAGCTACCCTTCTAAAAAAAAAACACACTTTTTACCAAAACGCACTTAAAACGCACTTTAAACGCAGTTTAAGTGTGTTTTTCCTGCGTTTTTTCACAAAAGTGTGTTTTTTCTGTATCTTTTTCAGAAAAAGTGTATTTTAAGTGCGTTTTTTTGGAAGAAGTGTATTTTTCCTGCATCTTTGAGAATAGAAGTGTATTTTAAATGTACCTTTTTGCCAATAAGTGTGTTTTTGTTTCCAAAAGTGCGTTTAAAGTGTATCTTTTTGGTTTTTTTTTTTTTTTTTTTTATCTTTTGTGAAAAAGTTGTCTTTTATTTCATTTATTTTCTACCATAGTAAATCTTTAACTTTCATTTAAATTTCTGAGTATTTTTTTTTTTTTTTTCATCACAGATTTATTTTACACAGATTTTATTTTGGTAACCATTGGTTAAATTCTTGATAAAAACAAATTTCCAGATTTTTTTTTATATATTTATATATTAAACGGAATGAAAATTATAAAGACCAAATAATAAAGAACCTTTCTAATTGATTCTTCCCTTCTGGTAGTGTTCTTATCAAATCAGGACTGAATATTTTGAAGTTATTTTTGAAGATCGGACATTTATGAAATTATATATTTTCAGATTTTCCAAGTAAAACAGTAATATAGATTACAATATGAGCATATACCTTTAAAACCAGAAATATCTGTCACAGGTTCAATACTTGATATCTATAAAATTACTTTGTATAAGTTGTTTTTTAAAGAGAGAGAGAAAACAGATTAGATGATTTCACATATTGGCTGAATTAATGTAGTTCAGGATGACCCCCCCCCCCCCCCCCCCAAAAAGTGAAAAAAAAATGAGAGAGAAAGAGAACAGGAGGCAAGAGTAATTTGTGTTTGTATCAGATCTTGTTAGAATCATACTTTACCTCATTCTATTCTTAAAATAAAATTAATATGTCCTAAAAAATGCTATTAAACTTCACAAATCATTAAAAATGCAGACCAAATCAGGCTTATATACTTTATACTTAATAAAATAAATGTCTAATCATAAATTCACCAACAGTTTCCCTAATGAGTTTCTTCAAGTTAACCTATAGCTCTGCAACGCTTTTCAATGTAACTGACTGTTTGAATATTTCCCAATAACCGAAAATTATACCATGGGCGGAGCTACTGAGCTATGGTATAATTTTCATGGTGGATATCTCTAAAAATAGAAACTGCACTAGGTTCACGATGTCTGAACTATAAATAGAATGATATGTTTACACGTGATCAATAAAAGAAGCTGCAATGGGGTGACGTCACTAGCCTGCTGGAATAAATCGTCATGCAACTGATAAAAAATAAAAATGAAATATTTGATTGTAAACAGTAAACATGAGAAACATAAAATTAACAGCTTGAACAATATTATTTATCATGTAATGAACTATTTTTATGCCAAATAAGTCGGTAGTTCATTTTTCACAATAAAGTTTTTCTTCTAACTTAGCGATTTCCAATATTAAAAACATAATTATAGCATACTGCGCTAGTATCATTGTGACCAGGGATGACGGCCAAATTAGGATTTGGTGATTTTTCTAATGGTATAGCCGGTATTTTGATTTATTCAAACACATTATTTAATCCAGAGACGAAATGAGTGTTGGCATCAAATGGTGCAACATTAGTGTTTTCATCAAACAAATCCATACATTGTGATAACAAAATGTCATCTCCACCAAAACCAGAAAAATTATTCAAAATATCTATTTCCGCCAAATCAACAGCTTGTGAAGGAAGCAAATTGTCACCATCATCGACATCCATGCTTGACCTGCCAGAGTGATTGTTCTAGACTGAATTTGGCGCCGACACCTTTCCAACACAGGAACCGTGCCGCTTCCAATCAGATCAATCTACTCGAAACAACAAGATGACATCAGCAAAATCAAATTAACATAAGACTAATGCTCTGCGCGTGCGATGGTTGGGAGAGTTTTAAATTGTGTTTGTTTTGAATCGACTTTTAGGCCATAACAATATTATCCAACTATATTAAAATTATTATTAACAAATATGCTGCAATTTAAGCTATAGGTTAAAACAGATATACCATGGATG
>CM037784.1:60189637-60239637 GCA_021229015.1 Solen grandis | reverse complement strand
AATTTTGTCTTTTGGCGGGGCGAAAAGACGAAAAGTCGATATTAGGGGGCGAAGAGACGAAACTTCGCTTTTTTCGTCATTTCGTTTCAAAATTTAGACTTTTCGCTCCGTCAAGCTATTTTTTTTCCGTCTTTTCGCATTCGACCTTTCGCCACGAAAACCGGCCTCACGACATGACAGAAATCGTCCACCATAATTCCCCAACCAACTGCTACCTACTTCTACTTCAATCAGATACTGGCCAAATTCAACAGACTGAATAATATTGTCAGGTAAGAATAAACAATGTGACGTAGAGAATAAACTGATAAACTAAAAATATAAAGATGACGTTGATGATGACGATAATTATGATAAAAAAAATGTTCACGATTCGTTGATTTTAGTAGCTAAACAAATCAAGGATATAACCAGAGGTGGAGTGAAGATGAAAATGATCGCTGAAGTAAAGTGAAAATGAGTGTTGGTCAAGTTTTTGCGATGATGTCAATAACGGAGAGGAGGAAAAAAATCAAATACTGAACTTTTATGTAATACACATTTATTACGATAATTCAAGTGTTGAAACAAAAAGGGAAGAAATAAAGTAAAAAGTTGTTCCGCGTCAATTATTTAAAAACTATTGACGTCATTCTTCCACAAAATACGTGAGCGACAGTTTGGCTCTGGTAGCAAGGTTACAGTAAAGTAACATATGCTATAACAAGAAACAGTGAGTAGTTCCAGCGTCATTGACAGTAAATCCCAGGATTTCTGATATTTATTTATTGCCCATTGGGATTTCATGTTTTCTCGTGCAGCTGCCTTCGCAAACGGATAAAACAATTTCACTAGTTGAATTCAATTCTGATTTTCATTTGTTTGTGAGCGAGGATTACCTTTTTCTATATATTTATACACCCATCATTAAATTATCGTGGGAATAGTTGAACCCGTGTTTTGACAGACCCATACAAGTATTAGCTGTATATGTGTAGGCATATTCAATTTTTGTATAGTGGCTCCTTCCTGTCTTCTCCCACTCACATAATTATATTAAGTACAGCAGACAACGTAAAATGCATGTACTGTACGTTAAAACAGTCACCCATACACACCTTTATATTGTGATAATGGTCCATCGAGTGATCGTGGGAATTTTATAGCAAATACACGCCTTAACAGACTTTGATCAAAAAGAGCCTATAACTCCAAGTCAATGGATGATTGCATGATGCATCTACACTGAAGTCTTTTTAAGCATTTGAAGGCCCATGATTATAATTTAATGATGGATGGATTACTTTAAAAGCTTTGTTATCTAAATTACCACGTTCAATATGGCAGGCGGTAAATGAAGAGAACTCTTCCAACTGGCTTAAGGTAGGTCGGTGGTTCTACCCGGATGCCTCCGTGCATTCGGGGTCTTCCTCCACCTGTAATTAACTGGACGTCGCTATATGACTGAAATACTGTCGAAGCGACGGTAAACTCAAATAGTCAAGTCCAATTGGGTCATTGATTTTTTTTTAAATAAAAATCTGGAAACGTTAAACATGGAAGCAATTCGAAGAGTAGGGAAGATAAGGAAGAGTAAAATAGGGAATCCAGTTAGGGTCATCTCCTTTGAATGTGTTAACTTGAAAGGCGATACTCGATTGTACGATACTGAAAATGCGAAATCACGACAGCACGATTATTAAAACGCGTAGTACGATAGTACGTTGATGATAATGCGACAAAGTCTCATGTTTTCACAATCGTACTATCGTAATATCGTTCTGTAATATCGCCTCATCATTATCGCACCCTCGCATTTTCATTATCGTGCTATCGCGTTATCATTTTCGTATTTTCGCATGCTCAAATCAGATCTTCAAGTACAGCAGTGTAATTTGATCTTTTGACCTTCAATATAATTTCTAGAGGTTAACTTTGTCTCACGTGTTTTAGCAGAAAACTGCTAGATTCTGATGCATTAAGATGACAGAATATGACATGCGAAATGCAAAATATATTCTTCGAACTGGTGCGTACTTAACCAGTGCTAAACCACTTAAGTCTTTTCTATATCGAGGAGTAAAAGCGAAACTATGCTAAGTGCTTGTATATTTATATGCACTTAGCATAGTTTCGCTCTCATCCCTCAATATGGACATGGGCACCGGAGGCGATAGAGCGATAAAACAAAAAAACAACAACAACAAAAACAACAACAACAAAACATTAATGACTTATAGGGATATTGACATTATTAGTCATTCTTGACACTGTTTCCTGGGGAGTATCCAAATTTGCGTCCCATCGATAATATTCCAGTCATTTGTCGACGTTACAAGACAGATTATATAAAGTGCTGCCACACTGCGATATCACGCCGTAGACAAGTATATCCAAGTCAAATGCCTCAAAAGTACAGAGTATGATTCATGTTGTATGATGTTGTTGCGTTGCTTTATTGCTTCCTCACGGATTGATGGCCCCCAACAGTGTCGCTCTGGAGGGTGATGTCGAAAAATATTGACTATGCATTGTGCGTATTATTTTATTCTATAACTTATTATGGATGTCTGTAAAATGTTATTTTTACATGAATCATTCCGCAATATTTTTTCAGTATTTTTTACACGTTTATAATACATTCAAACTTTGCCTTAGGCACCCAGTTAAGAAACTCGAGAGAAAATAACCTTTTTAATTCGTTGGTTGCTAAATGGAGTTTTAATTTATAACAAATCTTCAATTTGGGAAGAATATAATTTGCTGATTAAAGTTTCAAAAGTGTTCAATCCATCACCAAATAAGCAAAACAAAAGAACCTTCTCATAAAAAACACTATCCAACTCTGATGAGTGTGTACAAATGTGCTCTGTATATGAAAAGTACGAAACTCTTTTAATACCATTGAGCATGTATAGGAGACCTACATGCGTAATATGAAGTCTTGAAAACGTAGTTCTTATGACCTTATTAGACAAACTATGCGTTGCATTGATATTTTGGTAAGCGTACCTTTAATTTACATGACAAACAGTTATACTTATTTAGTGTTTCTTTTAGTATTCAGTTGCTGTTTTATTCGTTTGAAGAATGTCGTTTTGTCATCTCAAAAAGACATTATCACGTCCTCGTGAATATGAAATAAGAAATCAAATCGATGTACAACAATTGGAACATGAGGGTGCCATAGTTGACCGATTATAATTAAAGTGCATATTGTTTATTGAAAGAAACGTTATTTTTATCCTGTAATAAACATTTATGTAATTAGCTGGACGTCGCTATATGACTGAAATACTGTCGAAGCGACGGTAAACTCAAATAGTCAAGTCAAGTCATAAGCATTTAATGATAACTCCTCATTTTTTTTCTCTCAGCTCAAAATATTGCGTTCTTTGTGCCAGTGTGTCATACAACCTCTACTACAGAGTCAGCCTGCCTTAGAGAGTAAGTTATGCACAGTTAGGACCTGTGTACAAGTTCGGCTACGTAATCTGTATAACATAAATAACATAGACATTACTAACAAGCGTATATTTTGTAATAAATGACTAATTTATAAATAAGAATGACAAACAATGAAAGAATGAAAAATAGACAAGCTTATTCATTTAAAAATACTAAGTAGGATCTCAGGCTCAAACACAAACACATTTTATATTGCTCCACGGAGAGAGAGAGAGAGAGAGAGAGAGAGAAGAAGAAGAAAAAACATATGCAGATGTAAATGTATATCCTTGTATTCCTCTCCGACAAATTTCATACGTTTGAGCTGTAAATGGCTGAGAAGTAATTTGGAAATATTGGCTACAGTACTGATTGCATTCCATGATTAGTTGTGTAAAGAAAATCTCTTCATTTTAGTTCCGATTATCTCCTAGATCCTGAAGCGATTACTTTGATAAAACTCGCCTTGTTTTGCCTTAATAAGCATTTTCGCTCGATACATTGTGAACCATACTTTATAGCTGCAATCTACATGTTGTAGGCCTTGAGGAACAAATCCTGCTCTCAGAGGAAAATCTAAATCTAATGAATCGAAACCAATAAACCAAAGTCGTTAAAATTGTTACTGGTATATTTCAAAAACTCGTAATTCCGAGACTGCATGAAAGCTGTAAGGGTACACAGGAAGAAATGATGCGGTGTGATGGAATTACCATTATTGTGGCAGTGTTTCAGCCATACGCTTAGGTGCAGGGTGACCCTTAGTGCACACAGACTTCGAATAGAACCGCCGACCTACGACCAGAAGACTGGATGTGATATCAGATGCCCATGGGTAGACCTCGAATAGAACCGCCGACTACGACCAGAAGACTGGATGTGATATCAGATGCCCATGGGTATGCCTCGAATAGAACCGCCGACTACGACCAGAAGACTGAAGTGTATCAGATGCCCATGGGTAGATTCGAAAGAATCCGCGACTACGACAGAAGACTGGATGAGAATCAGATGCCCATGGGATAGACCTCGAATAGAACCGCCGACTACGACAGAAGACTGGATGTGATATCAGATGCCATGGTAGACCTCGAATAGAACCGCCGACCTACGACCAGAAGACTGGATGTGGATATCAGATGCCCATGGGTAGACCTCGAATAGAACCGCCGACTACGACCAGAAGACTGGATGTGATATCAGATGCCCATGGTACTCGAATAGAACCGCCGACCTACGACCAGAAGATGGATGTGTATCAGATGCCATGGGTAGACTCGAATAGAACCGCCGACCTACGACCAGAAGACTGGATGTGGTATCAGATGCCCATGGGTAGACTCAATAGAACCGCGACCTACGACAAGACTGGATGGTATCAGATGCCCATGGGTAGACTCGAATAGAACCGCCGACTACGACCAGAAGACTGAGTGATATCAGATGCCATGGGTAGATCTCGAATAGAACCGCGACCTACGACCAGAAGACTGGATGTGTATCAATGCCCATGGTAGACTCGAATAGAACCGCCGACCTACGACCAGAAGACTGGATGTGATATCAGATGCCCATGGGTAGACTCAATAGAACGCACCTACGACCAGAAGACTGGATGTGGTATCAGATGCCCATGGGTAACTCGAATAGAACCGCCACCTACGACCAGAAGACTGGATGTGGTATCAGATGCCCATGGGTAGACTCGAATAGAACCGCCGACCTACGACCAGAAGACTGGATGTGTATCAGATGCCATGGTAGACTCGAATAGAACCGCCGACTACGACCAGAAGACTGATGTGATATCAGATGCCCATGGTAGATCAATAGAACGCCGACCTACGACCAGAAGATGGATGTGTATCAGATGCCATGGTAGACTCGAATAGAACGCGACTACGACCAGAAGACTGGATGTGATCAGATGCCCATGGTAGACTCGATAGAACCGCACTAACCAGAAGACTGGATGTGATATCAGATGCTCATGGGTAGATCTCGAATAGAACCGCCGACTACGACCAGAAGACTGGATGTGGTATCAGATGCCCATGGGTAGACTCGAATAGAACCGCCACTACGACCAGAAGACTGGATGTGAATCAGATGCCATGGTAGACTCGATAGAACCGCCGACTACGACCAGAAGACTGGATGTGGTATCAGATGCCATGGTAGACTCGAATAGAACCGCCGACTACGACCAGAAGACTGGATGTGATATCAGATGCCATGGTAGACTCGAATAGAACCGCCGACTACGACAAAGACTGGATGTGGTATCAGATGCCATGGTAGACCTCGAAAAACTACGACCAGAAGTGGATGTGATATCAGATGCCATGGAAGATCTCGAATAGAACCGCCGACTACGACTAGAAGACTGGATGTGTATCAGATGCCCATGGGTAGACTCGAATAGAACCGCCGACCTACGACCAGAAGAACTGGATGTGATATCAGATGCTCATGGGTAGATCTCGAATAGAATCGCTGACCTACGACCAGAAGACTGGATGTGATATCAGATGCCCATGGGTAGACCTCGAAAGAACGACCGGACTACGACCAGAAGACTGGATGTGTATCGAATGCCAGGGTACACTCGAATAGAACGCGCGACCTAGGAACCAGAAGACTGGATGTGTATCCAGAGCCGATGGTAGACCTCGAATGAATAAACCGCCGACCTACGACCAGAAGACTGGATGTGTATCAGATGCCCATGGGTAAAGACCTCGAATAGAACGGCCGACCTACGACCAGAGACTGGATGTGTATCAGATGCCATGGTAGATCTCGAATAGAACCCGACTACGACCAGAAAGACGGATGCGTATCAGATGCCATGGTTAGACTCGAATAGAACCAGACGCACCTACGACCAGAAGACTGGATGTGGTATCAGATGCCCATGGGTCAACCTCGAATAGAACCAGAGCCTGGCTGAAAACCATACGACAACAGAAGAGCCGACGATGTGAAGGCTATCCAGAATGCCATGGGTTAGACTCTCGAATAGAACCGCCGACCTACGACCAGAAGACTGGATGTGATATCAGATGCCCATGGGTAGATCTCGAAAGAAACCGCCGACCTACGACCAGAAGACTGGATGTGAATCAGATCCCCCATGGGTATACTCTCCATAGGAAACCCGAAGCCGCCTACACCAGAAGACTGGATGTGATATCAGATGCCCATGGGTAGACTCGAAATAGAACCCGACTAGGACAGAAGCTGGATGTGATAATCAGATGCCCATGGGTAGATCTCGAATAGAACCGCCGACCTACGACCAGAAGACTGGATGTGATATCAGATGCTCATGGGTAGACCTCGAATAGAACCGCCGACCTACGACCAGAAGACTGGATGTGATATCAGATGCCCATGGGTAGACCTCGAATAGAACCGCCGACCTACGACCAGAAGACTGGATGTGATATCAGATGCCCATGGGTAGACCTCGAATAGAACCGCCGACTACGACCAGAAGACTGGATGTGATATCAGATGCCCATGGGTAGATCTCGAATAGAACCGCGTACCTACGACCAGAAGACTGGATGTGATATCAGATGCCCATGGGTAGATAATAGAACCGCCGACTACGACCAGAAGACTGGATGTGATATCAGATGCCCATGGGTAGACCTCGAATAGAACCGCCGACTACGACCAGAAGACTGGATGTGGTATCAGATGCCCATGGGTAGATCTCGAATAGAACCGCCAACCTACGACCAGAAGACTGGATGTGGTATCAGATGCCCATGGGTAGACCTCGAATAGAACCGCCGACCTACGACCAGAAGACTGGATGTGGTATCAGATGCCCATGGGTAGATCTCGAATAGAACCGCCGACCTACGACCAGAAGACTGGATGTGATATCAGATGCCCATGGGTAGACCTCGAATAGAACCGCCGACTACAACCAGAAGACTGGATGTGGTATCAGATGCCCATGGGTAGACCTCGAATAGAACCGCCGACTACGACCAGAAGACTGGATGTGGTATCAGATGCCCATGGGTAGACCTCGAATAGAACCGCCGACCTACGACCAGAAGACTGGATGTGATATCAGATGCCCATGGGTAGACCTCGAATAGAACCGCCGACTACAACCAGAAGACTGGATGTGATATCAGATGCCCATGGGTAGACCTCGAATAGAACCGCCGACTACGACCAGAAGACTGGATGTGATATCAGATGCCCATGGGTAGACCTCGAATAGAACCGCCGACTACGACCAGAAGACTGGATGTGATATCAGATGCCCATGGGTAGACCTCGAATAGAACCGCCGACTACGACCAGAAGACCGGATGTAGTATCAGATGCCCATGGGTAGATCTCGAATAGAACCGCCGACCTACGACCAGAAGACTGGATGTGGTATCAGATGCCCATGGGTAGACCTCGAATATAACCGCCGACCTATGTGTGGTATCATCTACAATGTTTACGACCTAGTATGGCAGTGATGCAGCACTATTTGTGTCTAATGTGTGTCTTTATTTACGTAAGTAATTATGTACTAATCCAATGCAGATCTATTTGGTGCAGCATTGTTTCGCTATCGACGTAAATGCAGACAATGAAATATGGAAACAAACAAAATGGTGGTATCTTTGATCAAAACATTGAAGCACGACTATTATAAGTAACATATAAAACTTAAATATTAATGTTTGTGTAAATGACATGATGTTAAAATGTTTTGAATACATCCCGACAGTGATCTGCGTTCACAGATCGGTTTAAACAATGCACATATTATAACACATCGGCTTAGATAGAGAATTTGATTTTGCCAATAATTAAAACATTAACAAAACGATCTTCATTCTTTATAGACCAGTTGACTCCGAAAAGTGACGGAAACGTTTGAAATCAACGAGCAAATCAGCGATTAATACCGAGTACAGCCGAACCTCTATTATCGAAACAGTCGGAACACCTCGCATTTCTACGAAATCCGACCACCGACGGATAAGGCCGAGTAGTTACGATTGTTATTTGCTAAATGATCAATTACGCTGACAGTTCTATATACATGTCAACCTCGATTCTACTTATCTACAGACTTATACTTGTATTAAAATCACATGAGTTTGATACCAAAAACAGTGGGGGAAAAAGATCAATCTTCAAGCTTTTTATAAAAATCGTGCAGTAAAATAATCACATGATGGCTCAGCTTTCATGTGCCGCTTGTTTAATAAATTATACATTCGAATCGTATATAAGAAAGAAAATTTATTAGAAAGAAGCATCCGTGTAAGAAACAGACATGCGGGTTGGCATGAAATCATCCTTATTTTGTTTGTTGGGTATTTCAGTTGAGTATATATGGAAACCACATCTATAGCTAATTGAAACAGATTAAGTGCTGCCACACTGCAGCATCACACCATTATACCACACCCAGTCACATTATTTCTGACACCGGGCAAACCCGTCTTAGAACTACCCTCTATCTATGCTGAGCGCCAAGCAGGGAGCTACATGTATCATTTATAGCGACTAAGATGTCGTGGTCAGTGATGTAACCCATAAACTACCGCTCTCTTACTACTCGGACAACGGTGACGGTCCAGTAGAACAGTATTAGCAAAACTTAACTTAGAAAGAAGCTGGTATAAAAGGTTTGGTCTGCATTCATCAAACTGACATATTTGGCACACATGTGGTTTCGGTGACAGTATGTCTGCATTGGTGAGTGCAGTATCATTGTGACTCGAAGCTTTTTTCCCCCCTTTTTTATGAGACTTCCTTGTCTAATCGTGATACTTCGCCCATTTCCGGACTCCTCCGTGTGATATTCAGTTATTACACTTTGCTTATGTTTTTGCGAGCGTACTGTGCATACACGCGTTATTTTTTTTTTTTTATATTTTTGCATGTGTGTGTGTGTGTGTGTGTGTAGGTACCAGAATTTGACCAGACCCCTTAATTTGTTTCCGTATACGTATTATTCTTTATTGACATAATTTGCTTATTTATGTAATGTGTTTACAGATAGAATAATCTCAACACGAAATTTAATCGCAAATCAACCTGCATTCGATTCAATTTTACTGTATAATTAGTCGTTCCGTCCCAAATTTAAGCATGAATAAAACGTTTTTCATGATCAAAAAGTTGGAAGTGTGAAAATATAAACAGTTACCAAAACTACGGTAAGAAAGATCTTGGACAGAATCCGACTGCATCGTAGTTAGAAGAATTGTTACTTGAACAGACAATGCTATTTGTATTTTCTTGCTTTAAGCCGGTAAATACGATCTATAAGAGACATATAATGAGAATATAATAGCAGGGTTTAGGGTTTTACTAGGAAACTGTCTGTTTCAATGTAATGCATTTCCACCCCCGCTTACCATCTGAGGAAAGTCGAGGAAACGGATGACGTTGTTTTATGCTAAATCCAGAAACAGAATTGGTTTTTACGTCCAACAAACAGTATTTCAGTCATTTGGATACGTTGTCTACTTGAGGCAGATATAGTGCTACCGCACTGCAGTATCACGCCGTAGACACGTGGCATGATACCACACCCAGTCACATTATCCTGACACCGGGCCAAGCAGTCCTGGAAATACTCTTATATTCTGAGCGTTAAGCAAGGGAGCTATACCAGTACCACTTTTAACGACAGGAATTGAACCCCCGACCTCCCGATCTCGTGGCAGGCGCTCTAACCCCACAGCCACCGGATCCAGTAGAAAAACAGTACTAGGTACAAATCACCGTATATTGGCTCCATCTTTAATATCATGTGTATATGTCTTAGGCTCTAAAATACTGAATACGTTGATGGTGTTGATGATGATGATGATGATGATGATGATCACGGTGTTTTTGACTAAGATCATATTAATAACATAATATAGATAATCGTAGGTATGTACGCACATTCTACTTTGTCTATACACAGCAGTTATTAGTGTGCACATGCTCACCAGATTGCAACAACATACATCAAACATTTGCTAATCTTTTCCACTATCGTGGTGATTAATTTCGATTGCTCTTGTCATTATTTTTCTTTTTTAAAAAAAATTAAAATTGTAATTTCCATTTAAGTCGTGTCATTTACACATTCTTTCTTATTATAACGTTTAAACAATAGACACCAGATTGATCCGGAATCAGTTATTTGCCTAGGGCAAAACTTAAGGCAAACTGTCGGACAGTCAAAGAAACCATAGACTTTGAGACCCTTTGTAAAAAATAACCCTGCGGTCATAACGATCTCCGCTACAAGAGGATTTATCCCAAATGAGGATAATGAAACATGCAGATGTCGTTAGATAACGCGATTACCTGTCGATCATTGTATATCGAGATTAATTATCAATTATCAGTTATCGATATCGAACGATTGCTAATGATTACCGGTTTTCAGCCGATACAGCGATACCGGTGAATGTATTTGATCTACACCGTGTAGTGGATATTGTTGAAGTTGAATCAAAAGATCGCTTTTAATTTAAACAATTGATTAATCTACCAAGTCTTGAATTATGTATAACATCGTTTATTTACTCCTACACCAACCACTGCTATTTTTCTTTGAAAAAAAAAAACAACTGCTTATCTTTCATATATCTATTATACAATACAATTGTATTGTATTTATATATCTATTAGATGTATATATATATTTTCTGTCTGGCCGAACTGCTTTAATGGTTGGTTGAATGGTTGCTGACCGGAAGGAAGAATTGGAGATTTTGTTTTTCTTCAACGTCTTGTCTTTAGCGTTCCTGATTCACGTGAGAAGTATGATTGTTGTTTTCAATGAACATGCTCGACCTGCAACAGATAGCTGAAAATCGGCGTAAAATTCTTAAAAAGTCAACCTGTTCCAATATTTCACACATTGTCAATATTCATTGCAAGCTAACATACCATGCTGATGACATACACGTTGATTACGGATGAGTCAAGATGTTTTAATAAATACACATGTATTAATACTTTATAGTAATCATAGGCCGTCACCTAACTTAAATGACTTGACTATTTGAGTTTACCGTCGCTGCGACATTATTTCAGTCATATAGCGACGTCAAGCTAATTACAGGTGGAGGAAGACCACGAATGCACGGAGGCACCGACCTACCGCAAGCCAGTTGGAAGGCTTCCTCACATGAAAATCCGAATGACCCTCCCGGGATTCGAACCCACGCGGTGAGGGGCTGAGTGAGTGTTAAAGTCAGCGACTTTACCCTCTCGGCCACGGAGGCCCCCTAACTTAACTAAGCGAACGTGTTTCATTCAGAGGTATAAAGCAGATTTTTTTTATTTAAAATGTTCTCATCTTTAGCCATAATAAGGCACGCTTGATTGTGTCTCGAAAATTCAAAATTCTTACTTTAAGGTCAGTACGTAGGATGATAAATAAGCCTTGAGAATGTGTACTTTACTACAGCATAAGGTAAATCACACTAGTCACGCCCACTTTACAAAAGAGGCGGAGCTACATCAACTAGGCGTGAATAAAAGCCCCATTACATGCTATATAGGTATACAACAACTTAAGGCAAATTGTCAATCAAATCGATTTAACCACAAGAGCTATATAAAGGCGCAGCGGACGTGTTTATACCATAACGTACATACGGTATCGAAGGTTTAAGACGAAATATTTGTGAAGGAAGAAATATAAATACAAGTTTGGTGATTCATTGCTATCCTTATCGGTTTAAATGCCTGTGGAATTCAGCAGTCACAGGAAAGGACACATTCCAATGCGATAACGACACTTTCTGTGTTTATTCATTCCGAGACCTAGATCTTGTATGTTCTGCGACTTTTCTTCTCAGAGAACGTTATAAGGAATAAATATGTTGCTGAGCTCAGTTAATTTCGTTGCGAAACCCAAATCCGGGAAAGGTGGAAAAAACAAGGACGAGAAGAAAGATGGCAAAAGCAAGGTTACCTCTGCTTCAGAGACAGAAAGGCCCACGATGTGTGAGCAGTGTAGACGACAGGTAAATAGCAATAAACTATCAAACTTTCTCTCTATCTTTCTCTCTATCTATCTATCGTTCTATATTTTGTTCTTTTATCTGCGTATTCCTGTCTGTCTGCAACTAAGATGACGAACTATTTAACAATGTCATGTATTGGTCTGTTCCATTTTTTTTATTTCGCTTGATCCCGCTGACAAGACATACAGTTGTCAGTATTTTTCAGTTACCTCGTTCTCTCCCGACCTGTCGATGCTGTAAACGCTACCACTTATACCCAGAAGGGAAATATTCAACTGTTGAATAAGCAATCATATTTACGTTAGTAATTAGAAGGGTAATCCACAGGGAATCACGTTCATTTCCGCCGTCATCAGTCCAGAAAATAACATTGCCGGTGAATTTAAATAATGGGGATAACAAGCAGGAAATAATACGATGTTGCAATCATCACCACCACTGCCACCGCCATCATCATCACCATCATCCTTTGCTATTCTCTTTTCTCCTTATTTCCTTTTAGAGTCGTGTAGTGGTAATAAGATTCCATTGCAGTGAAACAGAAAATCGACAAATTTCAATTAGGAAATTCCCCGTCAAGTTAGTTGATGATTAAGTGATAAACCGACGTTCACTAATATACTGAATTGGTTAAGATGTTACAGTCCCTAGTAATATTGATGATACTAAAAGTACCAAAAAGTACCCTCTTGAGAAAACACTGTCGCAGGAAGGAACTGACTACCACTTCTTTCAATTAGCAAATGCTTTCGTTTATATTCTATTTCTCGTATGCACTCAGCATTCTGAATGAGTGAGGTTGGGAAGGGGTTGGAATGATGATAGTGATTTTTTTACGGTCGAGGGTGACATTTTTGTGACCAAAAAGGGAAATAAAAACTTATATGTTTTTAGCGAAAACGTGTGTTAGAAGGGGGTAAACAGAGAATGTTTACTGTAAAAGTGATTTGTCATAGCATGTTGTACTTGGGTTCACGCAGACGACAGTTTAGTAATATAAACCACCACTCTGAGACCCCCTACGGCCCTCGTGTGTGAGAATTCACGAAAACAGACTTGATTTCAGGAAGGCGAAAATAAAATAGTCTACTAGCGCGGGACGTCTCCGATTTCAAAACGTACAGATTTAAACCGAATACCCTCTGTATCAAATGTCTTTCCTATAGCGATCTAATGGACCTGAAAAGCGATTTGTTCACCAATCTGATTGAGCAGGTTGTACCTAAGTTGAAAAATGACGTCTATCATATCAGGTCGAATTCCTTGCGACCCCTGGATTGCTGCACGTGGTAAAACAATAGCGCCCCCTGCTTAGGGGTAGAAGCCAACCATATTTTGAAAACGACATAAAAATGCCCCATGGTTTTTATGGATAGTGTCAAGCTGTGATGAGTGTCGCTGATTGTGTTGGATATCACACAAGTGTAGATCACACGCGCACTGGGTAGATATGAACACCCAGGGATATGTTTATTGTTCGTGGACCCCTGGTGTTGAGTATTGATAATCTGATATAAGAAATTGGCAATGTAGACTTCATCGGTATCCTCAATCAATCGAAAATATTTCAAGTGGTAGCAGGGTCGCTGGTTGGGGGTTTGGTACCATGCATGTGGTCGAGAGGCAGGGCAGGTTCCTAAGCAACAAAGATTTTATCTAATTTGAGACAGGCATAGCCTGCATGATACCCGCCTTAGATAGATAACATACCAAAAGACAGAAGTCCTTTACCAAAACAAACATTTTCATTATCCATTATTAGTATGAAAGGAGAATATGTTTCACAGGGTCTATTATTTTTGAATTTTTGTTTGTTTGCAGGAAGAAGATGAAAAAGCAATCTTCAAATTCCCATCGTCCATCAGTTCACGAGACAGCCACGCATCATCTGGTAGGTTAATTTACATTTTACGTAATCGAAATTATTACTTAGTTGGGTTATACATAAATATGATATTTAAAATCGATGTCCTCTTTCAAAAGTAAGCTTTAAATGAATCACATGGAAACGAGATAACGAGAATTGTGTAAGATTGGATTGCACATGCTTCTACACAGTTACGGAATTAGAGTCATTTTTTTAGAACAATTCTTGAAATCGTTGCCATAGATACGAAATGAAGCAATCTGCTATTGCACCTGCGCCTCCACAGTCACGCGGAGAAAGACGACTGAGAAATTGGATAATGTCGCAGAATGTTCATGCATATTGCGGTTTAAGCACAATATGAATTTGATTTTAGGCAATAAAATCACTCCGTTTTCTAACGTTTCCGTGCAGAAACCAAATTAAGTGAGCAAGGAAAATTAACCGTGCTAGATCATTCTTGTTTGTTGCCTCTTTCGCCATTAATTCGATTTATTTGTTTAGCTTTAAAATCAAGAGCGGTTTACACTGATATCCGTTGATTTTCTGTACTTTAATAGGATTTCTAATCACTATACGGTAACAGAGATAAGTTTGTTAAATAAAATATGTACCGGTAAGCAGAATATCCTTTTAACTTAAGTTGTTTGTTTCAATATAGAATTTATTTCCCTTTCTCAGGTTTCGTGAGTCTGGAGAGTTTAAACAGCCTAAACAGCGATGGTGACCGGGTTACCATAGTAACAGGGGATGATCACTGCCTAACAGTTGACCAGTTTTTCTACTCAATTGGCCTTAAGGACGAGTCACAGACAGACAGTACATGTAAGTAGAATCACATGTTTAACTCTTTAACATAAACATTCCATAAACAGTTTACATAACATAATGTAAAAGTTAATGCTATAAGCAACATTATTTATTTCTTATTTTTAGAACTCTTAAGAAGAATATTTTTGATCCCTGATTCCCATTCATGGTAGGTGGGATAGTTATTAGGTAACTGGAATAATTTTCATTGAATATTTGGATTATTGATGAATTGTTGTACAAAATGAGAAAATTTAGCCAAGAAGTTATTATTTCATCACGTATATTACAGCAGTGTATAATTTTATGGCCACAGTTCTAAATATGGTTTACTTAACTTTCAGGCATATTTCGCAAGAAAATATTGGAGACAAAGGCTGTTGAAAATGGTCACATTGAGACGGTGGTGTTCGTGCTAGACTGTGATAGAGATTTTTATCTCACAACAACGCCCGACAGATGCCTCGAACTTAATGTAAGTACAGTGTACCGGTCTATTATTTTATATATTGTCAACTTGCAGCCTTGTATTAGTTAAGTGGAAATTGGTCTTATGTTTACGTAACTAGAAATAGATCTACAAAACAACTTTCGGAAAAGAAACGAAAATTGTTACCAAGTTAACACTATATTTTAAATCAATATAAAAACTATAAAGATACAATATTTGTAAATGTTTTAAAATGAATCTATACTTGTTAACAACTTAAATTAATTTAAAAATCGTATGTTAACTATTTCAGTATTGCCCAGAACAGCCAACAGCTGATTTGGCAGACGAACGTACTTTCCTCGTGTACTTCACGCGCCACGGTCAAATGTTGATCCAGCCCGTGCAGCATAAGAACTACTATCTGCATCACATCGACCAGGTCTTGAGCGTCCAGCAACTTGACCTTAACTGGCGATGCCCAGAGGAATATTTTTTCCATTTTAACGCCATTCCAGAACCTGTGGCGCCGAGAACCTTCAAAACACTCTGCACGCATGTAACATACTCTAGATCAGGTGAAAAAGAGAACAGCGCTCAAAATGACTCTAAAAAGAACAAAACAGCAAAGAAAGAATTTATCAACGGAAAGAAGTTAAATTCTGGTAAAAATAAGAAATTCTTCTCAAATTTGTTCTTGGGGTGCTTCAGTGCCAGGAGCCAAGCACTAGCGCAGACGGAAGTTTGAATGTCCCCCATATCGTCAGAAAAACAACAACAAATGTGTGACAAACTGTGAAGAATGAATTAAACATTCCGTCCATTTAAAATTAAGTTTGTGCATTTGAATATGATATCGTTGATGAGTACCCGAATGCCGCGTTGAGTGTGTAAACGCGCGGAATTTCGAACTTCCGGCAGATAACGAAGTAAACTAGACACTTATATACATAGCTATAATTGTAGTGAACGGAGAACGACCTTCACCATTTTTTTGTAATTTGTGAAGTAAACAGTGTATGTAGCTTATATGTAAAACTCATATAATCAAACAACGGCCATTACATGTGGTGGCGACTTGTGTGTTACTAGTAGAAAACAATTCTCCATCTTGATTTAGATGAGGATTCTTTCGAACTGTACTCTGTAATAGTCTGATTAATCCATGTAATCATTCAACGAGGTCGACTGTTCGATTTAGACCATGATTAAGTTTGGGCACTTCTGCTCAAAGACGCAATGTATTTGGTGTTCTATTAACATCGGTTGTAGGTGGTTTTGTGTTCCTATCTCTATTGTAATCATTTGACAAAGTTGTCATGACGTCATCGGCTGTATGGCAATAGACAGACACCTTTATTTGTGACTACTAAATTAGTGTGAATGATATTGATCGAGATGTTCCAAATGAAGGTGTGTTTTGTTATATAGCAACGATACGTCTGTACCATACGTTTTGTTTATTTGTATGTGTATTTTGTTTTGACATGTTTTACCATAGCATTTCAGTGCTTTTAATCTTTCTTATGTGCAATATAAATTATTTAATAACTTGAATATTTGAAATTCGGATCTGAGAAAAAAAGAATTGCATCGGAGAACGCTCCGACGAGCAAATGCATTATTAATGTTTTCGTTTGTTATGTCTCAGATCTTTCTAGAGCTTTCGTCATGAGCAAATGATCCCGATAGGTCCTTGCCAAGACAATAAATCCTGCTTCCATATGCAAGCGGAACTAATTTAGACGTGACACATTGTCATAAAATTCTCTGTAGATTATTCTATTGGGACTACTTTTATTGGTACTTTCCGGCAAAGCACAGAGAGGAGAACACGTGTACTACATGGTGACACTACCCACCTGCCACGTGCCTCGATAGAACAAAATGGTTGTCGGGGGGGGGGGGGGATTATTTTATTTTCCTCTTTTACTTGGCTCTTACAGATATTTGTTCAATTTGAAGACAATCAGTTTTCGTCAGAATGTTAGAGAAAGTGCCTTAAAGTGTTACGTTTCTATGTTGGGTTAACTTAAAAAATTGGATAAATGGTGAATTACATCAGAATTTAAATCAATTATTTGCAAGTTAAATTAGTAAAAAATAGAAAATTGTCTTTCTGTTTAGATGTGAGACAGGAGAATCAAACACAAAGCTAAACACATTATGAACTTAAAGAAAAATGAAACGCTTGCCGACAGGTAATGCTACGATGTTGCAGAGTAAAGGTCCGGCGAGTTTTTTTTTCTTGATATACCGTAAGTCTGAATAAGGGATCTGTGTGTTGGGAAAAATCTTTTCGGAAATTTCATGTTTTTTTTTCCATTTCGGGAGAAATGTCTAGTCACGTACAAATACTGCATTTACTGCAGGATTTTACGCAGTTAAATAAATGTATTTAAGAAAAATAAAACAGTATTATATTTACAAAAGTTTAATAAAATGCATGAAATAAATGATGTTCTTTGTCTTGATTTTATAATGTAACCTCGTTTACATATTGAGTCAGAGAGAGAGAGAGAGAGAGAGAGACTTATTTTAGGGAGGGAGAGTGTGTTTTAGAACACACACACACACACACACAGAAAAATGAAGAAAGAGACAAACACCTACATAAATTCAGAGAGAACTTTCTGAAATTGACAGAGAGAGAGAGAGAGAGAGAGAGAGAAAAAGAACGATTTCTGAAATGGAGAGAGAGAGCGAGCGAGAGCGAACGATCTCTGAAATGGACAGAAAACAACTTCAGAAACTTGAAAATTAATAGTTTCCACTGCCGAGGCATATTTCAAATTACGAGAAGGAGCAACAGGTTGATAATAAAAACACACACGTACGCACACACTCATTTACGTACGTTCACCTTTACGAAGCTAGATTTCAGAGACCTACAGACAATACAATACAGTACAATACAATACATTAATATACGTATTTTATTTTCCCACCCTCCTTACAATAAAATAACCAGCCCAACTCACGATGACAAACATCATCCCCGTACTGTCATAGTTAAAACTGCCAAGATGCCCCCCTGCCGGGGAAAAAAAATGGCACCAGACACCCGCCAGACACCCGGGTGCAGTATCACTTGGGAACATGTGCTTCCCCTGGCCTGCTGTAGGATCAGACCACCAAATGTAACAAGAAACCATCTACCATTATCAACAGCACTTACAAGTATACTGTCTTGTGGTAGTTGTTCTTATTCGAACTATGGTCCGTATTCACATAACAATATTTGTTCTTAACAATGATACAGAAATCCGCTAGTTTGGGTGACCGTGTTTTACATATTATCGTATCAGTACTTCATAAAAACGCGGCTTTAAACAATATTTGTTGTATTCAATTACATTTGTTATCATAAATGTATTAATGCTAAAGAAATATTGCTCTGCCCATACGTACACCGGCCTGTATAAACAAGGCCTAAGAAGAATTGTTCACTATGAAAATCAAAGCATTCTAGTGGGAAAATCGGACTTAAATGGCAATAAAAATGTTCGTTTATATTTAAGATATTTGGTCTGCGGACAATGGCTGGATTATTTAATTTTACCCACAATGCCCTACAGCGATGACGGAAATAGATCTTTGTTAGGTAAAGGTATTTTTATAATTAACGTAAAATTAAGAAAGTGTCTGAACAGAATTATTACAGTGCACTCATTTCCTTATCACATCCATAGTCAAGGTACAACTAGGTGACAAGTAGGTGTTGTGGCTGGGCCAATATATTTTCACCGGAACTTGTTAAGAGCCGAGCACTTATTCAAAAAAGAATTAGTCAACAACTATTTGTAATTCGCATATCTGGGGTCCATATTTTGATGCTCCTAAAAGAACACGCGCGACATATACAAAAGTGCATATTACAATCAAGTGCTTCTTGATAGCCTCATTGTTTGTTTCTGTTTGCCCCCTTTTTTGGCTAATATGACCTTATAAGGAAAAGAGGAGATGCATTAGATTAGGTTTGGGTCTTGATGAGGAATTTTGTAGCTGTTAAAAGTACAAGTACCCGCTATTTGCTTTCTTGCACTTAGCAGATCTCCAAACAAGCATTATTATCATAAGCATAAACTTTTAATTTATGTGTTAAATAACTGCTTGATTAAATCACTTATACAAATGAGTCATGCACGGGTAGAACTTCATCATCATCATTCATATGTATCTAACCAAAGGTACCCGGTATGTTGCTGCCCATGACCTTATATATTCACAAATGTAATAAGAAGATAGGTAACTTCGTCCACTGAAAACGTACAGCATGTCGTTTCAACTGCCGTAACTCCTTTGAAAATTAGTGGATTTTCATAAAAATGATCTTATTTTGCGTGGAAGGGATGAATTAAGACAATCAAATACAAAAAAACACCCTCTTGCCAAAGGAATCGCACTACAACAGTTCGCGAAGTCGAAATCGCGTCTGGTCGGAAGAGATCTGACCGACGGAATCTCGCAAATCTCTCCCGTGTAAAAATAAAGAAAAACTAAAGCTACAATATCAGTATTGAATTGCATGGACAGATACTGATAAAATGAACACATACACCAAAAATGAATGCTTGTTATTTCATGTTTTATCTTATGCAGCCTTTTTTTTCTGCCTTTTTAAAAATTCATCCAACTCGACCTTGACCGATGATCAGCTACGTCTTAACTGCGGATTCTTTACAGTTTCTATCGAGCGTCTCGGTGACATAGTTGATGTAGTTTTGTTTTCGATTTAGTCACAAAATCTTCTCAAAACAATGGGTTTCAAGTCAGCACAAGTGTTCATTTTAGGTATATTTGTTTCTTTCATCAGTATCTGTCCATACAATTCAACACTGATATTTTGGCTTTATTTTTTCTATAGTTTTACACGGGAGAAATTGGCGAGATTCCGTCGGTCAGATCTCTTCCGACCAAACGTGTTTTTGAATTCTCGAACATTTTTAGGGCGATTCCTCAGGCAAGGTTGTGCTTTTTTTGTCCTTGTATGTCTTTACTCATCCCTTCCACACAAAATAAGACCAATTTTATGAAAATCTATCAATAATCAAAGGAGTTTCGGCTATTGAAGCGACATGCTGTACGTTTTCAGTGGACGAAGTCATCTACTTTCTTATTATATATTAGGATTTCTTTTTAATGGGCAGCAGCGTACCGAGAACCTTTGTATCTAACCACTTTGACAACACCATCATAAGCACAATCTCAACCAACACCAATTAACCCTGCAACAACAACAACAGCAGCAGCAACAAAAACAGCAACAAAAACAACAGCAGCAAAAACAACAGCCTAATAACGAAGAAAACAACAACAACAACAACAACAACAACAACAACAACAACAACTTATATCACTATAACTACTACTACTACCTTTTAATTGGCCTCTTGTTATTGCAATTACAACTACCTGCTCAAAACAATAACAACTATTTCTTCAACTACTATTACTTATGCTGTTACGCATTTTCATTATCATCAACACCATAACAACTTAATTTGTAAAAACAAAATATACACGTCTATTTGAACAATTAAAATTCCTGATCAGCGAAAAAATCATTCAAAAGTGCACTGCGATCAACCTATTCATCCTGACTAAGCGTATTGTAGTATTTATATAGTAAATTAAACTTTAAATTGACGCTATTAGTTTTATCAATTGGCAATTGCCCCTATAAGATGACAATGCAAATCAAATACCGGCAGTTGTCATCAAATTTGTCAAATTTTCACGATGTTTTTGTCAACCGTAAATGATTTCCAAATCTTCCAGTCAAAGAAACACTATCGATGTCTCATATTTGAATCCTATTGAGGAAAGTCTCATTTATTTCTTTCTACCGTGCAGTGAAAAAAGGCCCAGTTTATTTAGTGTTTACCCTGGAAGCATAGTTGGATACAAAACATTTCATTATTTCAATTGTGAGAGAATAGTTGAAGTGTAGATTAAGTCAGATGTTTGAAAAACGCCGTTCTGTGTTTTTGTGATCACGTTTGACAGACTACAAAAGCTTGATGACAGATTCTAAGACTACGTCAAAACACCTGTTGGACTAAAAAGATAAATATCAGACAGAGATAAGGGAGAAATTAGGGAATCAGCTTGTGAAATCTCTAACTTCACAATAGCACGGATATTGCACACTGCAAAAAAGGTAGTGCCTAGTATAAAGGCGCGGGAATACATTTCAAGTATTAATGATTTTTGCTAGGTCATAGTTTTTTTTTCTTCTGAAATATAGATCTCTCAAGTTGTGTCTAAATGACCCTGTGTTATGGTCGAAACGGGGTCTTTCGTTATACATAAGCAAAATTCGGTCATTAGAACGGTCATGATTCTTCCATCTCTGACACTTAGAACCTTTATAGAAACCATTATCTTCCTGAACATGAAGGAATGCGCTCTTCTCTCAACAAGATCTGCGAACATTTTATCTTGGAACAAAATGCTGGAATTTCAGAAATCAAGAATACAGGCTCTGTGGGAACACACTCTGGGGTCAAACGCACTGCGGAGACCAGCCCCATATAGTGCGTTACCCAACGCACCACGGGGACCAACCCCATATAGTGCGTTACGCACTTTGGAGTCAGAATAAAAATCCAAAGTACGTTGCTTTATCCGACAGAGTGTAATCGAACGCACTTTTGGTTCAGTACTTTGAACATGTGTTTATATTTATTTTATTCATTTGAATGAGCAGAAGTAGTTCCTATGAGGTTTTTTTTTTACCAATCTTAGCAGTTGATTTGCTGAGATAAAATGACTTAAAGAGCGTTGTGATAATTTTTTAAACAAATTTTATTATTTAACTTGGAATAAAACAAACGAGTTTTACAATTTTGTTAAATACATGTATCTCGATTTTATTTTCTTTGGTTAAATTGCCATAGATACATGTATATAAAAAAATATAAAGATGTCACCAAATCTGGCCTTATCTATGCACAGCAATTCCGTTTTGTACTACATTCTACATTTTTACCTCATCATAATCATAACTTATATCATCATCATCATGGTTATCAGTATCAGACGTATAGGGAGTTTACAACTGATGAAAAGGGTCTAACGTGACGTCAGTTGCTTTACTTGGTCTAGTTGAAATACTGGAGTGAATGTACATATATATCAAATACATGTCGAGGGGTTAGAGCGAAACTATGTTAACTGCATATAAATATATAAGCACTTAGCCTAGTTTCGCTCTCACCCCTAGATATCGCTTTTTGCTTATGAAAATGTTGGAGTTTTCTCTGGTTTCTGTATCAATCATTTTGACCGCACAACTACTCCAGCGTAGTAATACATCAATGCTATAAAATCAGTTATTGTTTTTAGTTACTACATCCTGATTTGCGCGTGTGTTTCGTTGTCTTGAAATAATAACAATGGCGAGATGAGCACGGTTGGTGTGCTGGATTTGTCTCTATTGAAAATAAATGATAAAACTGTAATACACATCACTGAGAGTGATGACGATGACCAGGACAGACACGATTATAACGGTATTGATGATGAGTAGGCGGAGGAGGGGTGATGATGATGGTGGTGGTGGTGGTGACGACGACGACGACGATGATGATGGTGGTGGTGGTGGTGACGACGATGACGACAATGATGGTGGTGGTGGTGGTGGTGGTGACGACGACGACGACGACGATGATGATGATGATGATGATGATGATGATGATGGTGGTGGTGGTGGTGACGATGACGACGACGAGATGATGATGATGATGATGATGATGATGATGGTGGTGGTGGTGGTGGTCGCAACGGTCGATCATCAATGTCAATGATGCAGTCGATGCTTGACGCCAAAGTGCGTTAGTCTGGGACATATCAACGCACTCTATAGGGTCCATTTCACTTCGGGATCTGACCCAAATTGCACTGGACCCCACGTGCGTTCCCATTTAACCGAAAAGATGGGTAAATTCTGGTACAGAATCATTGACATTATTTTAAAGAATCATTGGCCAGTGTACAAGTATGATTGAATATAAGGTATAACGGTTTTCATAGCAACAGAACTTCTTAAATCATATCATGTCTCCATTTCCCTGTCTTGGTTATGTGTACAAATGATATTTATCGAACTGAGCTATAATGATATGACTCAAATCGACGTAAGATAATTCAATACGGCGTATTAACTGAAGTGTTTATCCATCTTATCATTGCTGTTTTCGATAATTTACCATTGAGATAGAACTCAAGGTTTATAAAACGCAGTGTAAAACCAGAGGAAATTGGTCAGACTGATTCTGTCGGACTGCCTTTCTAATGTTTTAATGAGTTGGATTTAATGTAACTTCCTCAAGTAAATAACAGACGCTTCGATCGAACGAAAAACAGATACATGTACATGTAGTTTGTTGTAAACCTCAAACAAATTTCAATCTTCTTCTTCGGAACAAATTTAGCATTAAAACATAAAACATAAAAGTTATTGACAGTAAACCATTTTCTATTTATAGTAACAGTAGTCATGACCTTGATCCAACTATCAATTACCCCTCGCTACTATTGGTTTCAGTCTCGGCAAAGCCACTGAGGAAACCTTCCAGCCGGCTTGCGGTGGGTTAGTGATTCTACCCATATATATTTCCTCCACCCGTAACAAGATATATATCACTTTATGGGCGTCACTTTAATACAGTCGCACCGAAAACAACAGTTTTCATGAGTGGCCATACTGTAGGCGAAGACTGTTGTGTTCGTATTGTAAGACAAGAATTTACCAATAATTGTTGTCTGTTGTTATTTTCAATTTTACTGCTTTTTGCCATTTTTACAAAACACATTTTTTGGCAAAAATGCATTGTCTAAATATAAGGGATTGTGAAATAACGTGATGTGTAAGAAGAAGAAGAAGAAGAAGAAGAAGAAGAAGAAGAAGAAGAAGAAGAGAAGACGACGACGACGAAGAAGAAGAAGAAGAAGAAGAAGACGACGACGAAGAAGAAGAAGAAGAAGAAGAAGAAGAAGAAGAAGAAGAAGAAGAAGATGATGATGATGATGATGATGATGATGATGATGATGATGATGATGACGTCTGCCTACCATCGCTTGCCTCATAAGTATGAAACTTTGCTGAGACAATTACCTGTAGATGAATAAATGGTCAAGCAATGAAACGCAACAAAAAACCCATTAAAGAATTGCGATGGAAACGATCAGCGGAAATGATTACGCCCACTGAAGCAAAATCATATCCCGAATGTATCCTAGTTTGCTTCCCTACTGTAAAACGGTCACCTAATTAAAACTATTTCTCTATGATCAATAATTGCGTGCTGGGAGACCGTAATGCGATTTGGTTTTCGTGGGGAACTACTTTTTGTTGTCTTCGCGGAAAGTTTTATCCACGAATATGAACCCAAGCACATTTAGTGAACCTCGTGTTTTCTTCAACATGAATCCACGAAATGCATGTACTGGTACATGCACACTTAAAACTGCCTTTAGTAGACATTCAGTGAAATTTAATGCCAGCGAAATGCAATAGTTTATGGTAAAGTATTCGTAGAAGAGGGAGCGTACTTTAAACCGATCAGCTTGTAATTCGTTCTCTATCAGCCTTTTTGTATGTCTGAAGAACTGGGGTAATGAAGTGATCAGCGGCATTTAATGAAAAAATGTGGCACGCACTGGACGTAAATTTAACGCATTTGTAATTAGAAGGCAAATTGCAGCACAAACAAGCAGGGAGACAGGAATAGAAATGTCGTCTGATTTAGAATGATTTGTCATTCAATAAAATACATAAAAAGATAAATACCGGTATATAAATCACTAAATAGAAATGATCGAATTAATTAATTAATTAATTAAAAGTAAAATAAATAAATAAATAAATAAAAAAAAGGCAAAGCGCAGCTTTGATAGATGTGCGATACCGGTTACTTGTATTTTCGTTTTAAGCTTTTCATTTAAAGGTTGTCAAGCCCACTTCTACACTGTACAGAATGTTTTTTGGGGCCGCCGTGGCCGAGCGGTTACGGTCGTGGACTACAAATCTCTCAGCTCCTCACCGCTGTGGGTTCGAATCCTGGTAGGGACTTCGGATTTTTCATGTGAGGAAGCCTTCCAGCTGGCTTGCGGTAGGTCGGTGGTTCTACCCGGGTACCTCTGTGTACTCGGGGTCTTCCTCCACCTGTAATTAGCTGGACGTCGCTATATGATTGAAATACTATCGCAGCGACGGTAAACCCCAATACAACAACAACAACAGAATGTTTTATTGTCGTCTTATCATATCAAAATTTACATACTTTTTGTTACGTTTAAGATTGGCTTTAACTTAAATTTTAATCTTAACGGTTATTTCTTTAATGTCGATTGAAACGAATCCTTTTTTTTTTTTGGACCAGTGTTTTGGGAGAATGAAATTTTCTCGTCCCAGCAGGGATCGAAAAGAGAACCTTCGGAACTGTGGTCAACAAACAGTATCTCTAGGTCACCGCATTCTTCCTAGTCTTATCAAATCAACACACGCACCAGTATGTCCAAACAGAATGATAATTTTGTTCTTGATCCGATATAATACCGCACGTAATTATGACATTTTGCTCTTTCCCTAAAGTATTCTAAGTTAAAAACTTCTTCACAAACTAAAACCAAATGTCTATGGTTTCGACTGTAATTGAAATCTAATAGGTTTCACACACTCAATCTAACTTAAAAACGCCCCCTTTTTATCACATACTCCAATATATGTATATGAAAATTAAAATGAATTAATTGGAGGAAAGTAAATCAGAGACTTGCGTTTCATGTCGAGATATTCCCAATATATTAAGCTTTTAACTTGTGAAATGTAGCTTAAGGAGCCGAAATTGATTAATGCCTTGTTTATCACATCATCCTTTAATGGGATATGATATTGATATCACGCCGTAGACATGAGGCATGTTACCACAGCCAGTCACAATATCCTGACATCGGGCTTATCAGTCCTGGAAATACCTTTATATGTTGAACGAACAAGGTAACCATCAATATTGAGATATGTAATGGAGGGTAAAGACAAATTATTAAACTGAGATTTATTCACCAGTACCTTGTCTTTTTTTCTAGAAAACGCGCATGCGTCAACTAATGAAGTGGAGACTTCATTGTATACGACAACAACAAATATAAACAAAATAATCATGTCTTCTTCGGATAAGTTTCCATTTAAACGTGTGCTGCCTAGCATCATTCTGTGTTGTAATGTTATATGATTTGAAACAATCTTAGACTGATATTACTCCCAAGGGGCCTCCGTGGCCGAGATGGTAAAGTCGCTGACTTTAACACTCACTCAGCCCCTCACCGCGTGGGTTCGAATCCCGGTAGGGTCTTTCGGATTCTCATGTGAGGAAGCCTTCCAGCTGGCTTGCGGTAGGTCGGTGGTTCTATGCATTCGGGGTCTTCCTCCACCTGTAATTAGCTGGACCGTACGTCGCTATATATGACTGAAACACTGCCGAAGCGACGGTAAAACTCAAATAGTCAAGTAGTCAAATTATCACCCCCAAATTCCATGTGAACCTGTCAGTATTACATGTAATGAATAAGAAATCAACTTGAGATTATTCTTATGATTTTGGAGACTGACAGGTGGTTGAGGTAATCCATCCATCATTAAATTATAAACATGGTCTTACAAATGCTAAAAAGACTTCAATAGAGATGCAAGCATCCATTGACTTGGAATTATAGGCTATTTCGCTCAAAGTCCATAAAGACTTGCATTTACTATAAATTCCCATGATCACCTGATCATAGATTGATTAACTTAATATCCCAGTGCCAATAAATGCATTTCTTAATGTATACAGTATATTTATGGGATATATTTTCTATGTCATATATTTATACATGTAATATTTTATTTATGTGTTTATTTTCTAAAGAGAAGAGAAGAACTTGATTAGATTTAGACTCAGTAGATGATGTGACTAAGGGCACTTCAGGCTGACAAAAACGTACTAACAAGGAAGTTCTATGAAATGTTAAAGTAAAAAAAAAATCTTAATACACGATAATGCTTGACCGATGATTGATCCTAATTGTGGTTGATTCAGCATTGTGATTATTTGTGGTGACGTTTATTGTCATGTGACCTCATGTTTTCACTTCCGGGAATTCAGGACCTAAAACCGGAAGTCTAATTGGCTTGTGGTAAAATGCTCGTGCATGGGTGAAGAATTCGTGGCAGAACGTGTTCTGTTCTTCACAAAGGTTTTCATTGTTTTGATATATTGCTGAATCTCATAATATCCATTATATTGTTTAAATTTATGAAAAAAATAACCACGAACACATTTACTGAAAATACGCGGATGTTTCGAGAAAAGTAGTTTTTTTTTTTAAATTGTTATTTTCTTCTTCTTATTATTATTTTCTTGAGTAAAAGACACAGCTTCAAATTAAACCACAAAAACATTTACTGAAAATACGCGGATGTTTCGAAAAAAGTAGTTTTTTTTTTATTTTTTTTTCTTCTTCTTATTATTATTTTCTTGAGTAAAAGACACAGCTTCAAATTAAACCACAAAAACATTTACTGAAAATACGCAGATGTTTCGAGAAAAGTATTTTTTTTTAAATTTTTATTTTCTTCTTCTTATCATTATTTTTTTTTTCTAGAGTAAAAGACACAGCTTCAAATTACAACGGGAATTATTATAATTGTTGCTATGTAAAGTAAGCACACACAATAATTAAGCGCTGCATTTTTTCTCCAATTTATTTCTTGACAAAATAACAACAAATAAAAAGGCATATTATACAATACTGCAGACACCCATTTGACTGCAGACAGACAGAAAGACAAACGCGGATGGTTTAACTTGGTTATTTACTCTACTGGGAAGTGCTCGACTACAAAAATCTGTGATACTTAACGCCATCCTTTACTGTGCGTATCAAGTTGGCTTCTTCTCTCTAAGGACAGTGTATTAATATAAATCAATTAATAAGGAATTGCTACAACTTCTTGCAGAGACGTCAGACATGCCTTGGATGAAATCGCCCATTAGCATAATCTTCAAAACGCAAGAGGACTGGAGACAAGTCATGAAACCATATCAAGCCACATTATCCTGACAACCAACCCTCGAGCTACCTTTTAATGCTGAGAGCTAAGCTAGGGGGTATACAAGTCTTAACGCTTTTAATTTGTTGTGACCGGGGATCGAAGGCGCAACCTCCTTGTTACGGATCGGACGCTTTCAGTATTTGGTCGCAGCGACTGGCTTGCTGTCCTATTTCACGTACTGGTGCACAGGTAATATTGTGCTCAATACATTAGACATCTATAAAGATTGGAGATGCTTACTAATAAACATGTATTTTTATATCGCAAATTCTTCTATCAATTATTATTCACAGTAAATCTTATTTCTTTCTACACCGATTTGGAAGCAAGTTCTTATATCTTACACAATTCCCCTCGGCGGTTAATTAGTTGGACCAGTATTACGTGCCTGGGAAGGTCAGAAGTTATTGTCCCCTCATCACTATCATCCACAGGGAGTTTTGAACCCACAACCGTCTGATCTGCAGACATGCACGTCACCAGCTGACCAAGGAGCTATCAAGTTCCCAAGAACTTTGCTTACCCCCCCCCCCTCCCCAAGTAAATTATCTTAAATAAATAAATAAATAAATAAAAAAAAAATATAAATAAATAAATAAATAAATAAATAAATAAATAAATAAATAAATAAATAACGATAACCAGTAGATAAACAGAAATTATTTTCCTATTTTAAATCATTTTGAATCTGAATACGTAAAAAAAAAGTCATTTTCAAGTCTAAACTTTATACATGTACATGTATTTACATTAATTGGACATTCGGAACACCTCTCCCTTTTCTACGAAGAAACCGAATTATTAATTGGACAGAAGTTAGCATCGTTCATGAATATCTTAATGACACTTGCGTTGACGACCGTATACGGTCGTTGGTGTTGGAGGAAACCAAATACGCTTTTCCATGTAACGTAGGGCATACCTGGGGTCGAATCCGGTATATATTTGGAAAAATCATTACGTAAAACTCACCTTGTTATCCGGACAACTTGAATTTGAATCATTACATGTATCATCTTTATATAAATGGTACGACTCTTTACAAATCGAAAATTTTGGTTTTCATTTAGACATTTACCCTGTTTACTGTTATTCAACCGGTACAGGTGGCCGATTGGTTACAGTGTCCATTCCGGACTCAGGAGGTCGTGAGTTTAGTCCTCGGACGTACCAAAGTCGTTAAAATAGCACTGGTATAGCTCCCTTGATTGGCACTCAATACCGGGTATATAAGGGTAGTTCCAGGACTGGTTGGCCCGGTGTCAGGACAGATTAATCGGGTTTGGTATCATGTCATTTGTCTATAGCATGATGGTGCAGTGAGTCTACACTATATTGTCTTATGTTGACAAAGTCTAACTGACTGAAATATTATCACTGCTGATTTCTTATTCATACGCATACGGCCATAATTTTTGATTCTATACGGAAGACTTCAAGAGTCATGGA
The DNA here is from genome assembly GCA_021229015.1 of Solen grandis. NCBI lineage: Eukaryota > Metazoa > Mollusca > Bivalvia > Adapedonta > Solenidae > Solen > Solen grandis. The sequence goes on along the minus strand of CM037784.1, from coordinate 60,209,536 downwards.
TGTATGTAACCATGCAACCATAGCTTAAGCAACCCACGTGCTGCATCACCAGGAGACATGCCTTGAAATATTCTTTGATCAGTGACGGCAATCAATTGCTTATTGGCACTTTTCTCTATAAATAGCATTATAATTATTTCCCTGGGAGACCGTTTGGCGTCTCCGATGCATGGCTTATAAGACGGTCGGTTTCTAACTCCTTTCATCTTTTTTTTATATCTTTTATAAATCAGACATTATAAATGATACGACAATAGCAACAGCAAAATTCAGCTGATAAATTGGAGAGAATGATTACATTTTTTCTCAATTTATTTTATAGTTATATTAAATTGCGGTAAAAAGAGCTCTTGGCCTTTCTAATGTTTACAAATATCTTCAAATCAAGTAAGTGGATTATCTACCAATGCTGGCTGAGATGTCACGTGATCGGTGGTAGACCTGGTTTACACAAAACAACACACATGTATGGGTTTTCTTGTGTTGTGACAATGTTTGTAAACATTTGACCGAGCAGTTTTAGAATTATAGGTTTCAGCGACAGCATTGCAATCATTTGAGGACTTTGTCAATACTAGGATACCGATATCGTGCATCACGCCGTAGACACTGGTATGATCCCATACTCAGTCATGTCGCTGACAATACTTATTTATTTACAAGATTAGCCTCAAACTTATATATCAGAAATACTCTAATTCCTGTTGAAAATAATGACCATACAAAAGGTTTGAGTATGAAAATCATATTTGAGAACATTTTTTTCGATATAATATATTTACCATTATGCTGAGCCGTGAAGGTTTTTTTTTTTTTTTTTTTTTTTTTTTTTTTAACTAAGGGACATAACCTCTGCTAGCTGTAAGATATATCTAAACGTGAGTTAGCTCTCTTCTAATTAAATTTCCCCTTACAGAGAAATATTTACATATAACAGATTCATATAGAAAAGGAACGTGCATAATTATATAAATGTTATACAATAGAGACAAGCAGGAGGGAATGAGCATACACTGATTTATACACATGTTGCCATAGTGACAAGACCGCTACGTACTATCAAAACATGTAGAAAAAGGTACCATCGATCTAAAAAAAGGTAGCCAAACATGTGAAAAGTAAAAAATAAAATACATGTAGATAGAGAAAATAATGTTTTCACTTGTTGATATGACTTGACTTGACTATTTGAGTTTACCGTCGCTTCGACAGTATTTCAGACTTGTTGATATGTCAGAGAGAGAGAGAAGAAGAAGAAGAAGAAAATAGGACACCATATAGAAGGATGAAGTTTACCAGGGTCTGTAATTATAGTATTAAGAGACCCTTAGTTAAGATAACCCGACCATCGTTAAATTATAATCATGGTCCTTTAAAAGCTTAAAAAGACTTATATTCAGATGCAAGCATCCATTGACTTGGAATTATAAGTTTATAAAGACTGCACCCATTATCACTTGATTTACTATGATCACAATTTAATGATGGGTGGATTACCTTAACATACCATTTCCGTTACAATGTATTTAAGTAGATTTAAACGGAGAAAAAAAGAGAAAGAAACAGCACAATTATCTGAATATCACAATTTCTAAATTTTGGAGAAAAGAGAAAAAAAAAATTTATACATTCAAGGGCAAATACATTTAGCTCTTCATGCATAACAAAAACATATTTGAATAAGAAAAAAGAAATGTCTTTTTATGCAAACTGATGAAATACAGTGTTTATCAGTGAGATATAAAAATTAATATCTCACAGTGTGGTGATATAGATCTGCCGGACCTACTTCTTAACTTATAAAGGGCATATATATGGGTATATAGCAGCATTTAGCATGAAAAAGAAAATGCATTGTTTTGAGTAAATATGGAATATATCTCATCTCGAAGTGATACAATTTCATATTTTCTCTCAAGCTACACGCTCGTGAAAATATTAAAATTGCATCACTTCTCAATGAGATATATTGCATATTAACCTAAAACAAACAAATATCCTCTATCTATACATACAAAATATATAAATAAATACCATAAATGATACATGAATAGATCCTGTATAGAACGAAATATGTGTACAAGGTAAAAATAAGTATCTCTGTTATTTATGTCTCTTGTTTAATCATAAAAATACAAGCAAACAAACAAACACTTATATACACAAACAAAATAAATGAATTATTATATCAAAATAAAAGCATCTGACTTTGCGTGTATTTAAGCACGGTCACCTCATACCTAAGAAAAAATGGGTGTACATAACGCTCAAACACTTTTGCAACAAATAACAGAAACAACACTGTTCTCCAGTACTGGACATCCACATTAACGGAGATATCACTGAAATATCTAAATTAATTTAAGCTGGAGCCAAGCCACATGACAAAGCTGGTACATAGTACCAAGAAGATTCTTATAATTTTCTTGTAGTACGAATTAATATTGCGACGCGCTAGAATGGCGAGGCCTTCTTATTTTCCGCGATGGCTTCTATGCCAAATCTTAGAAATTGCCCCAGATGGAGCGGGCGCCATTCAGGAGTGCCACTGGTGGTCCTAGATGTATAACCTTGTAACAATAAGGTTTCGTCATTGCATGTTCAGTACATAGCGAGAGTGAAAACTTAGGTATTTTAAATAAGCATTTTTTAACATATCCTGTGGCATCTGGTTACTATATAGTCTATCCCCTACGCAGAAGCGAAAAATAGCACGTCGGGCCGAGAGCGGCTCATTGATGGGACTAGTTACAGGTTAATTAGTTGGCGACTATATTTGTGTTGTTATTGTTTAAGATTATGTCTATGGTAGAAAAAGTCAGTGACACGTGCACATGTAAATTAATGGATAAGGCACAAAATAACTTCTTTCTTCACCAGAAAATTAGTGCATTGGTGTAACTATTATTGTTTCTTGCATGTTTAGTCCCTAGATCTAAAAGGCAAAATCAACTTAAAACACACACACACGTTTAGAATGGATCCTTGAGACAAGCCATTATTTGAAAGAGAAAGCAAATAACTGCTTAATCCATTTCCGTTGTCCATTAGTTCTGTATTATTAAATTACAGCTATAAAATAACGTAATGAGTGTTGCACTTGCAATTATGTTATTAAATTACAAATATTTTGAAATATTTCTCGGAAATGCTGAAACAAATTCTAACTAAAGAATCACGTGAAAATCACATGTTGACACAATCTACAAAATTCGAGGGGTAAGAGCGAAACTATGCTAAGTGCTTATATATCTATATACACTTAGCCTAGTTTCGCTATCACTCCTGGAGACTGTGGCGTCACTAGATTGCACTGGTGTTGGCTATATTAAGACATCTATCTTAAGATTTCCTTCCCTTGTTTAAGTGGTGATATTTCAATACGATTGTATCTAAATTAAAACGTGTTGGTAATCGATGCTGGAGATAACGTGTTTTTAATATAAATAAAAAATGCGAAAGCATGCAAAATTGTAGGCTAAAGGATAGTTGATGTTTATGTGCTGGCAACACGCATGTAGATATATAAGCACTAAGCATAGTTTCGCATTTTGTTCTCCCATATATTAACTTATCAGCGATATGAGTTCCGGTTAGGAAAATTTGCTTGCAGGTAAAAAATATATATATCAATAACCTTCAAAGGGGGTTATTATATTTGCCGATTTTACGTAGGAGAAAATGGCGATTATTTTTTCTTCTTCACTTGCTATTAATCGGTAAAGTGAAGTTGAAAAAGACTAATGTTTCAAACATTGTATTAAGTGCCTAAACTGCGTATGCCCAAAATTTCATTTCTATAAGCCAAGTTGTTTAAATGAAAAATAGAACTTAATTATGATGGTGCATTTAACCAGTTCAAAAGGAACCCTTGAAATGAGTTCGCCTGTGAGGTATCATGCGGTGAACAATTCATTTATGAAAACAGTTTGTCTCGGTTACAATTTTTCTCATTGCAGGATTTCAGGAGGGAAAATTTACAGGGATGGAATCCATACTAAAACTGATTTTTCATCATGAACATTCGTATATTCTATGTCCACCGTCAATGGGGTTCGCATAGGGGGGCTTATTTTGAAATGGTGATCGCCTTTTATAACACTGTTTTCAATAAAGATTGGAAATATCAAAAATTCTGTAACTCGGCTGATGTTGAAGTAAAGCTTCTTTGGAAATGGAGAAATGTTAACTTGCGAATGTAAACAGATAAAACACAGCAAAACAAATATTTTGAAATATTTCTCGGAAATGCTGAAACAAATTCTAACTAAAGAATTAAGCAAAAATGGTTCGACAAACTGTAACTCAACACTGAAAATGATAACATGCATAATAAACTTCGTCTCCAGCAACTTGATAGTTTTAGAATCAATTTTTTTTCTTGTATTCAGTCTGTGATTTCCGTATCATTTCTAAAACATTTTAAGTTATGAAGAAAGATAACTCCACATCCTCTCCATTTGTTTCTGAGATTCATTATTTCCCCTTCTTTGCATAGTATGTGGAAATTTTCGAATACAGGATGCTGCACAGTTACATTAGGCTTTGTTCACGGACCGAGATATTGGAGTAGTCCATTTTCAAAATAGGGACAGAGCCAACACTTGGTGTGACCTAAAAAGAATTATTTGAGAATTCACAGGCACTCAGAACCTTTAATGATATTCATCCTATTTTAATAATCTTAATAAGCCAAAAAGAATAAAAAAAGCTCATCCTCCGTTTTATAATAGAAAAATATATTATTCATCTATACACTGTACAAAAATGGATCCAGTCGACCTAGTTTTTAAGGGGTACACCAATGGGGAATGTTGCTTGTAGCGGGTTTTCCATGTTTTCTATTCCGTTTCCGTGGAATAAATAGTATAACTGAAACATTTCGTTTAAGTTTTCAAATGTGGCTTTAATCTTAACGTCTCTCTCTGGTTTGATTCGTCATTTATTCGCATCGGAAAACCTACTATCGACTGACGTCACCGAATGTGCTCCGTGATACCAAATAGTTCCGATATTAATACGCTGTGTGTTTATTCCGCTATTTATCAGAATCATCCTCATTTATACAGGTCTTAGTAAGTTATTTTATTTTAATATATTATCACTTTGCAGAAGATCTTATTTTCATTCTTTAAACTCTTTAAACATTGTGTCGTTAAAAATGTACTAAAAGTAGTTCGCTTCGTATTCCGCCATTCGCTTTCGTCGATGGTGTCGTAGTCGAGGTTGATTTGCAGTTTGATTGTAATTCAAAGATTGGGATAACATATTCATCATTCGTAGTGTAAATATAGTGGACCAAAGATCACTTAGGTGTTTTGTTCATTTCTTCAACGTGCCATACAGTTAATTGGCAACATAATCGGAAGATGACTAAATTGCCGGCAAGTTGACCCTTTGTGAGAAATAGGGATTTTAACGTTTTTACGCCAATATATGTTGGCCTTGTTATTGTGATACCAGATTCTGTGTTAAAAAACTTCTCCAAACCAAGGTAAGGCAACTAGAAATACGAGCTTTGTGTTTAATATCAGACATTGTGTGCAAACTTCGTAGGTTGAAGATAATGCTGATTTGATCGAGTGATTTTGGTGACGATACGTTTGGTGTGCATGACAGACATTAACTCATTTATGCTGTTCAAAAGTATTTCATTTAGTTTAAGAGAAACATCTCACGTAAGCTTGGAAGACTGTGGGAAAAGATAAAATACTGTCAAATTGTTTCTATTATATGAGACAAATTGAGAGAGCTGTTCATTTTTTTTCTACAATGAAAATTATAGTCCGTATCAAAGATCAACAGTACGTCCTTCTTGAATGTGTTATAGCCTGTTTTATGATTTGGATCCAAGATTCAAGAATATTCACATAAAACAATATATACAACAGGCTTTACAGCTGTTTTCAAACATTTGTTGAGTAAACATGCAGGGCGTAGCGTAAATGAAGGGCAGGCTTATAGATTAAAAAACAACAATAAAAAACATGAAAAAATATATATATATACAAGTGGAATTACTCTATTCAAGGTTTTTTACTATCAGGATATTTCTTCCTTTAAAAATGATATTTTATTCTGAAGGAAAAGTAATGATACTGTGATAGTGAAATGTCTTAGTACTCTTACCATCATTTTAATAAGATCTAAATCAAAACTTAAATTGATGAAAACTTCATAGCACAAAAAGGTGAGTACATTTGGTTTAACATCATGCCAGCAGTATTTTAGTCATTTGGAGACTGTATCTACTTGAGAAAGACATAATGCTGCCACAGTGCAGTATCACGACGTAGAGTACAAGACATGTGCCATGATGCGTGATGCCATATGTCACATTTTCCTTACACCATTTTTTTGTGTCACCTGAAACGGCAAATTTAATTGAGATTTTTTATATATATGATTATTTTTCAATAACATCACAAACATGAAAAGTACTTGAAATCTGCTCACATGACTAACTGAAATACGGAATACTACCGAAAAACCTGGATACCCCCAAAATACCATTTATTCAGGGTATTCCGGTTACTGCAGTCGTCCGAAAAACCTGGATACCTCCTAAAATACATTCATTCAGGGGTATTCCGGTTACTGCAGTAACCGGAATACCCCTGAATAAATGTATTTTAGGGGGTATTCAGGTTTTTTGGTAGTATTTCGGTATATATATAATTTCAAAACACTAAATTAACATACACAACAACATTAAGCAGTATATATGATATTTCATATTTATAAATACACTACACAAGCACATAATCAATTACACATTTATTCTGGGGTATTCCGGTCGAGGGAGGGTTCTGCAAAGTAGAAATTTTCCTACAGGAAATTTTGCATTATGTCATATTTGAATTAAATAATATAAACAACAGCATAGTACCTATGGTACTTCATATTTATAACATCAAAACACTAAACAAGCACAACAGCAATTAGCAATTTATGGCTAATTATCCCTATTTTGGGGGGGGGGGTATTCCAGTTTTTTGGTAGTATTCAAGTATTTCTGTTAGTTGAGAGATCCCTTGAAATCAATCACTGACTATTTAATTTGTGACAGAATGGATAAAGTAAGATGTCTTTTGCTTGTTTAAATTGAACCAGATGCTATATAAAATGTCAAACATTTGTATAAATGTGTATTAATTAGATTTTTCACAATAGAAATTTCTCAATTTTCTGCAGAATTTTCTCTCAAAACACAATGATGAGGTCTTTCATGATAATGTCTAATTAACATTGTAAGTTTTTCTCTTTATCTTTTTTATAGATCTGGTAATTCTTTATTGAAAATTATATTTATATGTGACAGATGCGAACTTCTATCCCATTTGAGGATTTCTGGTGCGATTTTAATGAAAAATATGCGAAAATATTGCTATGTCCTTGCACATAGGGATCACTTTATCCTCGTCTGTCTGCCCATCAGTGTTCCCACTGACTTTTTCTGGGGTACATTCACCTACTGTACCTGAGTTTTTGGGGTACAAAACAAATTTTGGGGGTACATACAGATCTGCCTGCGAGTAACTCGCAGGTTGATCAGGTTTTATGCTGTTCGTTGCTCCTCAGTGGGCTGGAAATGAGTATTTTGTAATTAATTTGGTAAGGTTTAACTGGTTTTCTTCAGATCAGGCTTTATGTGATACCTATTGAGGGCGTCAAAATGAGTCTATATGAGGGAAAGGGTTAAGTTCAAACCCTTGAGAAGCCATATCTCCTGCATTTTTAGATCAGAAATTTTGTTTTACAGCAGCTTTTGTACATTTCATGTTGCACCATCCCAATCAAATGGCTCATCATCCGCGGGAGATTTTCCTTATGTTAATTACAGAGGTGACATTGGCTATTCATAGATGTTATTTTCGCATTGCTTAGTAAATAAATGATGGGACGTGTTCAATAGTTGTCTTTCTTGCTTCAAAGTTGTCCAAACTAAACATTTACTTGTCGTTTTGGGTGACTTTTATTTTTTTCTGCGCCATATTCTGTGCGTGAATTTACATACAAGGTAAAACTTCTGTACATTATTTTATGAATCATACATGAATCACGCACATCTGTGCTTGAATGGGAACTCTAAGGAGGTGACACGTGTTTAAAAGGGCACTCTTGTATGACTTTGGTATGCCGCAGTCAGGGATTGAGTCCACAACTTCTTGATTCTTGGACTGATTCTCTAACGACACAAGTACAGTGATTTTTTTTTTTACAATTTTTGCTGCACAAGTCCTGGGACTCAGTTGCAATTGACCCATCTCTTTATCTGACACCAACAAGAACCATGCCAATATCCAGCCATAGCACAAGATACCTTCCCTACAGTACTTCTTCAGAGACAGTCATAAATACAGCTTCTTCCCTCGCAGCATCCCAACATGGAACACACTACCAGCATCAGTAGCTGAGGCCCTCTCTTTGGCATCTTTCAAGAGTGGGCTTTGCAACCAGACTTTCTACTAAGGGAACTGTTGTTCTCCCATTTGCCAAGTAGTTCCTACATGACAGACTTGAGATATGCCAGTGGGGTTTCACACCTTGGTACTGCCATGGAAGCTGGAAAGGTCTTGTCTAGATGGTCACAAACAGCAACTGGGTCTTTCTCTTTTTTTTTCTGACTTGAATTTTTGCATCTTGACCATTACTATCTTCTAACTTTAACTATCCTTTCAGAGTCAGACACTTTACCTTATAACTTATTCTTGCACACCGTCAAAAGTAATCTCAAGTTTGACTGATTGACATAACCATGTAGATGTAGCTAGGCTAAAAATATAAGTCCCAGTACAAAAAGTATGCATCCTACTTTTATTTTAGTAGCATCTTATCTTATATTTTATGCATCCAGTGGATGCACTGAGATCAAAACATTGCATCCACACCGAAATCATTGCATCCTGAATGCAGGATGCAGAGGTAAAAAATCACTGTAAAAGCCAGGACAAGGTGCACAAAAAAGATTTTTTTTTTATGGATGCAATGTAGAATATTCTTCAACTCCTGGTGACTTGTAATTGCATATTTAATCTTTATCAACATCTTCAAAGCAACCATTTGTATGCCCCCACATCACAGAAGAGGGGGCTATACAGGAATCTTGCTCAGTCCGACACTCACATGCAAGGTAGGATGTCGGGCGGGGATTTATCACCTTACTGCCTTAACTGATAGATCTTGTTTTTTTTGTTGTTTTTTCTTGACATTTGGTCTACTCAATTTGCAAAGACTGCTTATGAATAGACCCAGGACTTTCTTTGATAAAAACTTTCATGTAATGTCCAGAATGATTTATTTAATGACAATTTTTTGTTCACCTGAGCAAAAAGTTCTGATGGTGAGTTATTTTGATTGGTTTATGTTCGCTGTCAGCGATTTTCCTTCTATGTTATGTAGCCATCTATGGTTAAACTTTACAAAGATGAATCTAAGGTGGCCCCCTTTGTTTAAAGTAACAAATTTCATTTAGAAATCAGGTTGCTCAAGTAATATGAAAAGAAAACATGAAAAGTCATCTTGTTTAAAATTATGCATCAGAATTGTAAACTATTTGGCACAGAACTTTGCTTTCTAAAAAAAAAGGCTATATTTTCACCAAAATGTGAAATGAAAGCCCCTTCCCCAACATCTGACAAAAAGGCCTGAAGTCGTTAAAATCATTGGAATGAGCACTATGCTTGGGGCAAGTTTTCAGCGAATGGGCATTCAAGCTGATCTGGTTTTATACAGGTCATTTGCTTTCAAGCACGCATAGTTTTGACATATTTTAGCTTGCTTTTGAGCTTTGTGATCATTTAACTTCTTTCAGCTTTTATCTAAATTTATAGGGCTTTTTAGACTGATAGATTCCCGAGTCTGCACTCTGCTGTCTAGAAACCAATGATCATAACTTTCTGCGGATGGTCTTCATGTTTCATGGCTTTTCATTTGTGTCACAGTTATTGATTTTCTTGTATCTTCTCTTAAGTTGGCTATTTAGGTCACAGATATATACGATATTAACTAGGAAGAATATTTATTATGTTGCTTAGAATTCCCAAGAGGAATAAAAATTCCTCCATACAAAATCCTCACTTTAGTCACTCTTGTCCTAACGAGATCCCTGCATGCCTTTTTCTCTGGCCTTATTACTAAAAGTTATTTACTGCTTGTTTTCTAATTTCTAGTCAACATTTTATTGTCTAAATTCCAAAATTTCACGGAACTAAAAATGTTCTGCTAGAGGTTCAGCTTGTGCATTTAGTTTTATTGTAAATGAAGCTGGTTTATTTCCAGTCTTGGCATTTTTCCAGTGCAATGCATTAAGTGCATTTTGCAATGGAATGGTTACAGCCTTCACTTGTTTCTTGTTCCTGTGTTGCAAATCGCTGTAGGAGTTTATGCATGAGAAGAGAATGCCTGTTCCTCTGAGCTCTGCCTTTTTTAGCACACCTGAGCACGTGTGCTCAGGATGAGCTTTTAGGATCGATGAATGTCCGTCGTCCGTCCGTCCGTCGTCCGTCGTCCACAATTTGTTCGTTTGCACTCTAGCATCTTCAGTTTATGAGCAATTATCTTCAAACTTTAAAACAATGTTTATAATCATAAAATCTCGGCCAAGTTCGATTATGGCTGATATTGGAACATTAGGTCAGGAGTTATGCCCCTTTTAAAATTCAAAAAAGCCAGATTTTTGTTCGTTTGCACTCTAGCACCTTCATTTATGAGCAATTATCTTCAAACTTTAAAACAATGTTTATAACATAAAATCCGGCCAAGTTCGATTATGGCTGATATGACATTAGGTCAGGAGTTATGCCCCTTTTAAAATTTAAAAAAGTCAGATTGCACTTTGTTTGCACTCTAGCATCTTTATTTTTTAGGTCATGTCTTAAATTTCATAACATGTTATAACCATCAATTTTGGTAAGTTGGATTATGGCTGAAATGGACCCTTAGGTCAGGAGTTACGCCCCTTTAAATTGAAAAGCAGATTTCACTTTGTTGCCTCTAGGTCCAGGTCAATCTTAGAAACCTTTAACATCTAGAGCCACAGTTGGCCAATTTCATGAAATTGGTCAGGATGTTTGTCTACATGATATCTCGGATAGTTCGAAATTGGGTCATGTTGGGTCAAAACTAGGTCACCAGGTAAATTCAGTAGGATCAAATGTAGGCCACTAGTACAAATTTTAGAAAAACACTTTAGATGGCCAATTTTTTGGTCATTTTGCTAAACAGCTCATCTTAATCAGGTGAGCGACACAGGGCCAATCTTGGCCCCTTGTTTACATTAACAGTTATTTGGATCAGGTTTTGGAGAGAAGTTTAAACTAAGTTTAAAGTGTGGATAACTTCATCTGCATGAACATAGTCTCCAAATGACTGAATTCCCGAGATCACAAACCCATTATGTCATGTGGTCAAAAACAGTCATTAGGTCAATCTTAGAAATCTTGTGAACACTCTACAGGCTACAGTTTAACCAATCTTCATGAAACTTGTCAGGATGTTTGTTACTGATATCTCGATGATCGAATTGGGTCATGGGGTCAATTAGGTCACAGGTCAAATCTTAGAAAAACCTTGTGAACACTCTAGAGGCACAGTTTGGACCAATCTTCATGAACATGTCGGTTGTTTGTCTACATGATATCTCGAAGGGTTTGAATGGTCAGTGGGGTCAAAACTAGGTCACCAGTCAAATCTTAGAAACTGTGACACTCAGGCCACAGTTTTGGCCCAATCTTCATGAAACTGGTCAGAAGTTGTCTACATGATATCTCAGATGATACGAATTGTGTCATGTGGGGTCAAACAGGTCACAGTCAATTTAGAAACCTTGTTAAACTCTAGAGGCACAGTTAGCCCAATTCAGAACTTGGTGGAGTTTTCTACTGAATCTCGATGAGTTCGAATTGGGTCATGTTGGGTCAAACTGGTCACAGGTAATTCGGTAGGATCAAATGTGGCACTTAGTCAAATGTTAGAAAAACACTTTAGATGCCAGATTTTTTGTCATTTTGCCTAACACAGCCATCTTAATCAGGTGAGCGACACAGGGCCATCTTGGCCCTCTTGTTTACATTACAGTTATCTGGATAAGGTTTTGGATGATGAAGTTTAAAACTTAAAGTTTAAAGTGTGGCATAACTTCATCTGTCTCATGTAGACATAGTCTCCAAATGACTGAAATTCACCAGGAGATCAGCAATACCCAGTACAATTCGCAGATTTAAACTTGGGGAAAGATGTCAAAAGTATGTGCATTTCCCATTGAACAATGTGTTAAATTGTACACTAGCATGTATATTATTAGGTGTTTGGTGAGTGCTTGTTGATTACGTAGGTATACGTCTCATTTCTGAATAAAATGGTCAATATACATAATACAGTAAGCCCATCTTCACAAACATCTGATCTGTTTTTACACGTATATCTACATGTGTTACAGTGCCCCAGTTTTAATGCTGTGAGGACCCAGCTGTGGTAGATGTCAACATGAGTTTTGGCAGTGATGAAGTCAACTTCCTCGTGTACCGGTACTTGCAGGAATCAGGTGAGTAACATTATTAATGACTGGCCTTTCCCTGCAGTGATTTTATTTCATTCTCTTTCAGTCTGATGATGTTAGGTGCTACCATTGTGAGAATTTCTTCCAAGCAATATTAGAAAGTATGGACCTGTTCACTTCGTACCTTAAAAAAACTGAAGTGACAAGGGTCAATTAACATGATGCCAAAACGTTTTGGTGTCATGCTAATTGACCCTTGTCGCTTCAGGTTTTTTTTGTTTGGAAACCTGTGTGTGCTATATTTAGCAGCATGTTTAGAAACAGCCTTGATTCGCGTTCATTCATTGGTTGATTATTTCAGAACAAGGCTTTTCTTCTTTGCACTTGCCATATGTTCAATGCCATAATACTAAGCTAAGAATGCTTATTTCTTCATCTAACTTCTCGTTTTATAATGTTTAAAAGATATTTTAATATTATTACAAGATCTGAGAGATGCAAATTAATGTGCATGAAAGTTATTTTTGTTCTGTTAGGATCCAAAGTATAATGACACGAGACCTTTTTGCAGTTTGTTTTTACCGCAGTGTGCAGCTGATTAGAAAATGTCAGAGTCTTTTCATTCGATTAAAAAGACGATGACAGTACTGTATGAAAAGGTAAAGAGGAATCAAAGAAACGGTATGAAAAGATGACACGAAACAGATGGTTTTTCTCTAAATAGAAATGCTTGAAAATCATTAAACACTACTGAATAGACAATATCCAGAACTGTCATAAATGGATTTCCATGTAGCCTAGGTACAATGCAGGTGTTCATGCAATAATAATAACATGCATACTGAACAATAGTAATTCTAGTATTATTCTTTGTAGTCCTTTATTCATTTCTAACGGTAAAAATGCGTGTGTACCTGCATCGAATTAGAAAAACACTGCTAGGTGTTTTGAAATAAGTATATTGATCTAAATATGACATGACTTTATACTTTGGTCTAGTTCAGTTTAGGTCAGGGGGTCTCCGTGGCCGAGAGGGTAAAGTCGCTGACTTTTATCACTCACTCAGCCCCTCACCAAGTGGGTTCGAATCCCGACAGGGTCATTCAGATTTTCATGTGAGGAAGCCTTCCAGCTGGCTTGCGGTAGGTTGGTGGTTCTACCTGGATGCCTCCGTGCATTTGGGGTTAGCTGGACATCGCAATATGACTAAATTACTGTTGAATCGACAGTAAACTCAAATAGTCAAGTCAGTTTAGGTCAGGTCTTGTAGGTTTTCTAAATTCCAGCTCTCAGAAAAGTTAACATCAAACCCAGCGCAGTTGTAAATCCAAATTGTATTGGAGTATACCATATAGCATGCATTTAAATATCATTTGCCACCTCATGTCATGCATGTGGCAGTTATCCCAAAGACAGGAAAAAAAATGTTTCATTTTTGCCAAATTTTTGCTTATTTTACTTACAAATTTTTTCCTCATTGGCCAGAAATTGTTGATAAACTTCTCCCTAGATTTGCCGTAATAAGTAGAGTATCTTCCCCAATTTAGAACATTTTACTTATAAGCAAATTAAAGGATATGGCCATGGGTCAGAACAAATTCTCATGACACTGAATTTTTTTTTAAAAATCCCTGTTTATATTAAGTCCTACTGTAACCAGTGTGTCTAGTAAAAATATAAGCAAAGTTTTTAGATCACCTGAGCACAACGTCTCGGTCGTAATCTTTTGATGTTTTAGCCCGATTAGACAGCTTCTTTAGGGAGCTGTCTGATCAGGGTCTCCATTGTTTGCCCTCAGATTTTACACAGCCTGTGCTTCAAAGAAAAAACAACATCATGGTCCTATATTATACCATTTGAAGTTTCAGTAAATGAAAATTATGGGCATCAAGTTAAGAACAGGAGTATACTCAGTGCTAGGATTGAAACTTTTGTAAGCAATCCAGAAATGCCCATTCCATGACCTGACAGTCCAGTAATTTTCTGTCAATTATATATACATGTCTGTTATAAGTAATATTGTATAATAGCAAGGGCCACACTTCTGAGTCATTGTGTGACATTTGTTAGTGGTATTCTCGAGTTGTCAACAATGTCCCAGTGAACTTGCAGTAAAACTGTTACAGCATGCTGTGAGTTTGCTTGCTAAAGCATGACCATTCTTATATTCAGGACTTTGTTTAATTTGACTTTACACTCATTTCTCAGTATGTTTTTTCATATGACAGCCATACAATGAAAAAAAAAATAATTTAAAAACACGTCTGACCTACTTTCTCAAACATCCTGGAATTTGTCATACCCTGGGAACCAAATTTCCATTTTTTTACAAACAAGTTCTAAACTGTGACATTTATAATATTCTATGAACGGTTTCGACAGTGCTTAAAGGTTGTGCTAAGTAGGACTGTGTCTGACATTTTTGTCTAATTGATTAAGTTTAGTTAATTGCATTAGACCACACCCAGATTTTGAATACATTTTACGCATATAAAAGGATCTGTCGTTCCTTTCAGCAGAACATTTTTTAATGTAGTCAGAAATTTCTTACAATGCTAGATATTTCTGTTTTTAGATGGGTTTTTACCAAACTTCTTAATTGAATTTTTGTGTTACTTGCTGTAAGCAGATCTATGTGAGAGAAGGGATCACTTCTCCATTGTCTGTCACACTTTATCCACCACACTTCTTTATTTTGTAGCCCCTATCTTAATCAAATTTGCTATCCCCTGCCATGAATCTGTTGTTCAGTTGTTTGTACAGAGAGGAGTGGGCAGCTGTTGTCTGTGTACCATTTATAAGTTTCACTGTTTGTCCTTTGAAAGTATGCCTGATCAATGTGTGTTGAGCAAAAGACTTGGCATCCTGATCAGTGTCTTGGCAAAAGATGACAACATCAGGATATTGAGAAATAGGGATGTCATTAACTGTGTTGAATATATTGTACATGGATGCAGATAGGAAGGTGTGGGGTTTGAAGTTGAACCTCATTTTGTGGCAGGAGTCTCATGACCTTTCAAGCTGCAAAGTAAAATTCCAATCCAGGGTTTGTTGTTAGGGATTACTTCAGGCATAAATTTAAACACAAGCTTGAAGCATATATACATATTATAACTGTATCCATGATTTTGAAATTTTTATTTTAGTCATCTAAGTTGAAAGATTAAAATGAATCTTAGATTTACAGTGACTTTTAAATGGAAAGAATTAAACATCCATATTTATATCCAACAGCATAAATATTTCATGTCAGGAAAAGAGAATATAAAATTTAGAAATTAACATCCAAGGTCAAAAGGTTAAAACTTAAATTTCACAACTACAAGGTGGAATGTTCAGCTCTGCAAACACAGACTGGCAGAATTACATTTAACTGGAATGTCAGCTTTGTTCTTTGATCAGGTCTTGTCTAGTTTCTTCAGAAATCTTTGCATTTTTAACCACATGTAGCTAGAAACATTAGTTGTTGATATGTACATGGCTTGAGCTTTTTAGATTCTTGCATAAGTAAATTCCTGTAATTTTCTCCTTGGGAACACCTCGTTTTCTAAAATAAAACTGGAAGTTTCAGGGGGAAATATTCTTAACCACAGACAAAATTATGGGAAGCCAACAATTATGAATGATAGCTCAACCTTCTTGAACTTTACTGAACCTCAATGCACTCTTTGACTTGAAGACATTATTACTCACAGCTTCTTTGAATGGTTGTGGTTAGAAATGAAGTCACAGTATAAACTTAATTAAGGGTCCATAGTGTATCAAAATATTGGATTGTGTAAATTTTGCACTCTGCAGTTTCACCAGTGGGTAGGGTCAATGGGTATGTAGGTAGGTTTTGTTTTTGACAAATATACGGTTATAATTAAAACAATGATAAAGAAGAGCAAAAACAAAAATAAAAAAATAAAATTTTTGGAATAAAAAAAGTTGAAAAGAGGCCTTTTTGGAGTGCTGGTGGCAAGAGTGCCAACTAGATTTTTTTGTAGGAATCAACCTAGTTCAGTAATACAATTGGATCTCGGTTATTCAAACATACATTATCCGAAACCTACCTTTTATCCAAACCAAACTGATTTTTCCATATATATAAGTTACTATAGTTAGATTACAACTCTTTACTCACTTGATTTATTCAAACATAACCCTTTATCTGAAGTAAATTTGGGCCCCCAGCGTTTAGTTTACCTGTCTGCCATGCACTGATTGGCTTTTGTGTTTTTACAATTTAGCTTTCTAACTGTGAAGGGGATATGATATCACTGTTAATACTTTAATACAAGGCACATTAATTTGAATATGATTTTGACTGGCAATCAATTGAAGGACACCATAATTTGATTAAAAGGGTATAAATGTTGCCTGATTTTCTCGCAGTCATCTCACTTTGAGAACAAGCAGGCAATATCTAGGGAAGGACCCAGCAATGTGAATATCCAGATCAGCTAATATATCATTTTCACTTTTAGCTCACCTGAGCACAACGTGCTCACCCTGATCACCCTGCATCCATCGAGCGCCGTGTGTCATCATCAATTTTATTTTGCTTTAATCATCATCTCTTCTGAAACCACTGGACAGAAATTGATTAAACATGGCAGGGGTGATCCTCGGGTGAACCTTCACAAAAGTTGCTAAAATAAACTTGATCTATGTAGAACTCTGGTTTCCATGGCAACGGAAAGAAAAAAATTAAGAAAACTTTAAAAATCATCCCCTTCAAAACTTCTGGCCAGATTTCAAAATGTTTTAATACAGATGTAACCCTCTACCAAAATTGCTAAAATTATTCTGATCTATTAAAAAATATGGTCACCAGGGGCGGCACTAATTTGCCTCAATTTACCCTCTACCAAAAACTGCTTAAACAAAGTTGATCCCTTGAAAATTCAGCTTCCTAGGGATTATTTAGAAAGTAAACTTACACAAACCTGATGGTAATGTTAATGACTATTATCTTGCCAAGGCTGACTTGGTATTGGACTAGTATCTCCAATTATGGCCCTTGAAGTATAAAAAATGTCACATTTAACTTTGTTTACATTCTAGCATCCACATTTATAAAGCAATCTTGATCAGGTGTATACATAATGTTAATACACCAAGGATTATTATGCCTTGTATGGGAGTTATGGTCCATAATACTTAAGGTTGCCTTTAGAGCAGTGGTACTCAGGTGAGCGATATAGGGCCATCACGGCCCTCCTTGTTATATTTCGTTTTGCCCGATATCAATGTATTATCACAGAGAACAAAAAGGAACAAAATGGCCAACATGTAAGGTATTAAATTAACAACAAAAGCGCATTTGTTAGAAACCTCATTGATTATTTACGAATAGAAATAATTTCATTTAGATTGAAAGACATGATCAGTATTTTGTTATTATTAGATAATGAATTGAAACACTTGTACTCACAACATACCATTAAACACAAACATTTAAGCATGCATACAAACAGTTCCATTTGACCATTATGGATTTTTTAAACAGATGCTTTATTCAAAGTGAAATGTCGGACCCGACGACTGAATAACCGACTTCGAATAACAGAGATCAGACTGTAACATTATAAGTGTCAAATTTATTGGAATGAGGCAAAGTCTTTTTTAAAGCTTTCTAATCAGGAAGTTAGATTAAGAATGTATACATGGTTATCTACAAATGTGCATCATGTCAGTGGTGGTTGAGTATAAGATTTCTTTCCTTTTGAATCATGGGAAGCTTTGGTTTGCACATTTCAACTGAGGGGCTCTGACAGGGAAATTTGTATCATCTTTGAGAAATGTTTTTGGTCATCCCAGTGCCTCTGCATGTACTCATATTTCCCCACCTCTCAAGGATGTTGGAGTCTAAAATAGAAAATATACATTTGCTTTTTCCTGGTAAATACATTTTTCTCCCATATCTAGGACCAAGAGGACGCCATCATCATTGCCTGTGAGATTTCAATTCTGATTGTTGTTAATTAAAGTTTGACTTTTTTCATAACCACATTTGAACAAGAAAGGTTGTTTATTGTTTCAGGGTTTGTACACTCAGCCTACACATTCGGTATTGAGTCCCACATCAGCCAATCCAACATCAACGGGGCACTGGTTCCTCCTGCGGCCTTGCTCAGCATCATACAGAAGGGGCTACAGTACACAGAAGCGGAAATAAGTATAGGGGAGGTAAGCCAAATTTCTTTAAGTCTGAGGGGGGGAAAACAGCGGTATGAAGGATTGCCAGTACTTTTAAATAAAGTCAAACCTGTGTATGCTGTCACCTCTAGTTAACAGCCAGCGTCTTAACCCTTTTCCTCATAGAGGACAACATGAAAAGACCTATGCAAACAGCATAAAACCAGATCAGCCTGCGATTTACTCGCAGGCTGATCAGGTTTTATGCTGTTCACTGCTCCTCAGTGGTCTGGTAATGAGGATTTTATTATTAAATTTGGTAAGGTTTAACTGTGGTTTTCTGCAGATCAGGCTTTATGTAGTACAGTCGACTCTCATTGTTTCGAAATCGTCGGGACTGTCAAAATTAAGTCGACATATCAGTTTGTCGAGTTATCAGTAGCTGGGATACTTTGGGTATTTTGTTATTTACCTCAACATTCAGCAATAGGGTTGTTCCTTGTTTCTTTTCTTCTCATCGTTGATTTAAAAACAACTGACATTGAACTTAGTATTTATATATTTTCAACTGTTTGTTTCATGTGAGTTGTATTAGTTTTCTGGCAGTAAATACTTCATTTTTCATATTTCATGTCGTTTTTGGGCTTTTAGGCACACTTAATTCAAAGGGGAGTCACTCTGCTTATTAGAGCACCGGCATATTTTCACTTCCTGAGAATTGCAAATGGTTGCAAACAACTGAGATTGTTGAAGACAGTTCTGTTTTATGTTTTTATTTCAATATGAATATGAAACGGAAAACAAGCAAAACATGTATGGACACAAACAACGTTGAGTAATTAACGACACTCACTTACGGCATCATTTTGTGACACCAAGAAGTAGAGAGTGACTATCAACGCGCAGTGTTATTCACACCTCTCGCAGTCACCACAGATAATTTCTCGAGTCGACATAAAGTGTGAAATTAAATAGCAATCTAGAAGTTTGGGACTTAGATTCTCTAGTCGACGTAACAAAATGGTCGAGGTAAAAAGATCGACATAAACATTTATTTTTATTATAGATAAGAAGGAACAAATTTGGGACTTTACAAATCTTGTTGAGGTAACGGAAAATCGACTCAACCGTAGTTGGGACAACGAGAGTCGACTGTACCTATTGAGTGCGTCAAAATGAGTCTATATGAGGGAAAGGGTTAACAAAGGCCAATAACTGGATTCCAAGCAATGAATTTATACAAAATTTAATCTCTGAATCACAGCCACCCCTAGATA
>CM037784.1:60139537-60189537 GCA_021229015.1 Solen grandis | reverse complement strand
AATACAATTCAACCTACGTCACAGTTTTATATAGATTGCAAATTTTAACAAGCTAGAAAAGTACTTGAGCAGTCTTTGGCTTGCAGGTGTTTGTTTAATCTCCGACCACTTATTTTCATGGGAAAAAAATGTGAAGATATCAACTTTTTAAGATAACTTGAGCTTACCCTGGTTTTGATATTAAATATATCTACTTGGTGCCCTGCGTTTGTCAGATAATTCTAATGTAGTTGAAATCATCTTCTTTTATATGAACTCAGGATTTTTTTAATGATAATTGAAACCTTTGGATACTTGTGAAGCTCTAGGGGTGTTGAGAGAAGACATACAATGTTTGAATACATTTACAGGGGGAATATTATATACATTGGTTAATTAACTTAAACATCAGCAGTTACAACAAAAATGTTTGTGTTTTCTCCATTAAGTTTGCTTTGATGCAGTCTTTGATGTTTACTAAGGACCCAAGTCTCCTCTCCTGAAGTTGGCATCAGCCTACACCAAAAATGGAGTTGATTGGATCAAAGAGTGTCTGGCTTGCATGCTTTTGACTTGAGCTATAGTCAAAAAGCATTTTACAAAAAAGTTCAGAAATATCTTAGGAGGACATACACTTAAAGAAAATGAAAATTTTAGCCTGTCTACATCCTGTATAGTCTAGAAATAGGTTGACCATGCAGTATTGCGGTTTTTGTTTTCTAGGATGGATCAGAGAAAGTGATCGAGTCACTGTCGCTTATTGATGCAGTAATGCCGGACGTAGTAGAGAGCCGCAAACAACAACCCGCCAAAACAACACAGATCAAAACAGAAGCGGCCAACACAAATGGTGAAGAAAACTCAAATACATTACGTGAGTTCATGTTCTTTTGTTTTGTTTCTCTGTGTTTGTGATTTTAATGACCTTTGGTAAAGAACCAATTTTCACAAATTTGGCAAAAAAAAGCTACAAAAAGCACAAGAAGAATTGATAGATTTCATAAATGAGGAAATTGTAAATAAAACTTATTAATCATATTGATTTTGACATTTCAAGTGTGATTATCATTCTTTGAACCATTTTCTATCTGGTTCTTTATGAAATATAACAACAATTACCTGAAATTGTCTTAAGACATTTAATTTGGGGAAAATGGTTGCTTTTTCATTGGGAATAATTTTGTGATCCATATTATGAATTAAAAAAAAGTTGCTGTGAGTGCCTTGTTCTGGTTTGAAATGAGGCAGATTCTTTGTTGTTTTCTAAATAGTTTGGAAGTTTGCAATTGTTTCCTGTTGTCGTTTTGTGTTTGTAATGGACTATAAGTAACATTGTAGGGTTGTTTTTTTCTTCTTTGAATAAATGGGGCTGTTCATAAGTAGGTGCCATTTCATGCAGTTCCCCAAGTTTCCTATTGACCTCAGGATGTTTCTTTCTCATATGTAAAGATAATGACAATATTTTCTCAAAAATATGGTATTAAGGCCCAATCATATGAAAAAAAGGCCTGCCTCATATACACAGGGATGGCAAAATCCGTTGTCCGAGTCATACATTTGCATGCATGGACAATAATTTTCACTGTTGACTTGTCTGTGGACAACCAGTAGTCCTAAACAGTAGCAAAAATTCAAATCTCTAAACTGCAGGGTTTCAACCGAAGTTTATGGGTATCTGTCAAATAATTTTTTTTTGTTGTGCATTTTACAAAAACCTGGAATAGATATGAATATTAAACCATTCTGTTGTGGTTTCATTTCTAAAATGTTAAGAAATAAAATTATTGGTCAAAGTCAGCGCTTTACCGCACAGTCTGCAAATTATACACAACGACAGTAAGTTCTTTGTCAAATGAATTGATTCCTTCTTATCCCTTTCCCTCATAGAGGACACCATGAAAAGACCTATGCGAACAGCATAAAACCAGATCAGCCTGCGAGTAACTCGCAGGCTGATCAGGTTTTATGCTGTTTGCTGCTCCTCAGTGGTCTGGAAATGAGGATTTTGTAATTAAATTTGGTAAGGTTTAACTGTGGTTTTCTGCAGATCAGGCTTTGTGTGATACCTTTTGAGGGCGTCAAAATGAGTCTATATGAGGGAAAGGATTAAAAAAGGGGAAGAATATCCCAATCAAACACCCAATAAGAAAAAAAAGACAATGACTTAAAACACAATTAAACAAATCATAAAAGATCATTTCAAGAATCATGGCTAAATTACAATAAAGACTTTGCATGGCTTAGAGTCAACGAAGATGGCTTGCCGAAATGTCAAATTTGTTGGCAATTTCCTGCCTTTGCTGACACAAACGGGGACACTGTCAGCTCACGCAAAAAGCTCCAAACGTGCATTGTGTCAGCCTGGTGATAGTGACACTAGAAATAAACTCAAAAGTGCATTGGCTGACAAACAGTGCTGCATGCAATAGCAGATGTATAAGACAATTCTGTGGTGTTTGATTGTTAAATCGGTCAGTAAAAAAATGTTTCAAGTTTCAGTGCTGTGGCAGTTATCATAATGGTATGGGATTTTTAATGCCTATAAAACTATTTTTTATTGTTTAACATCCAAGATATATTTATATAAGTAACAAGTGTTTTTATTAATATTTCTTTTAATTGATATAATTAATTTTATTAAGTGTAGTAATAAAATTTCCATTATTTTCAAATTCCCAAATTTCATACTGATAGTTTTCCAAAAAGTATGGACAAGTAGTGTTTTGCTATGGACAAGTGAAATTTTAAATTTGGTTGTCCGTGGACAAGTAAAATGAAATTAGATTTTGCCACCCCTGATACGTAATGCTGATTTGTTGCACAACTTGAATTTATACTTCCTATTTGTATAATTTAAATTGATGATGATGATGATGAAGTTTTATTGTGCATATCATGAATTAAAGAAAATTTTGTAGGTGTGGTTACTTGTGTTGGTAGTCGGGGGAGGGGGTTATGAGTAAGTATCATTCATTTCAGTGTCGAAAACCCATGAGCACTCATTCCGTTACTCCAAACTTGCCCATGGGATTATTAGTTAGCATTTGCTGGTTATCCCACTAGGTAGTGGAGATTTTTGGACCAATAGAAACTCTTGTACTTAGTAAGGACTACATACCGCACTTAGACAAACCTTTACCAACTTACAGCTTTTAAGTCTTCAACTGAAGCATACTCATTTATGTTAGCAGCATTTTGATAGGTTGGCGTATGTCTTATGAATATTGTAATAAAGATAAAGTGCTAGCCAAGTGCTAGACAATAGTGAGCCATGGGTATCCGACACTGCATTCACTTGTGATCTGTGTACAAGTCCTTTTGCCCGTGAAGTGACAGTCTGTATGTACAAACTGAATATTGACCTCACGTTGTGTCAATACTTCAGCTTCTAATAGTCGTACTTAATCAGTCTCATGGCCTACCTACTATACAATCAGGGAAGGTCACTAAGTTTATATCATAGGCCATCTCTAAATCTTAATTGAGTCACACATATGACCACTGCACAGTTAGAGGCTGATAGGATAACTCAAGTACTGTTATGTGTGGTAATTAAAAATGTTCTAGACAAACAGCTAATGAAGTGTTATGGAGGTATTAACCCTTTCCCTCATAGAGGACACCATGAAAAGACCTATGCGAACAGCATAAAACAAGATCAGCCTGTGCAGGCTGATCAGGTTTTATGCTGTTCGCTGCTCCTCAGTGGTCTGGAAATGAGGATTTTGTAATTAAATTTGGTAAGGTTTAACTGTGGTTTTCTGCAGATCAGGCTTTATGTTGTACCTACTGAGTGTGTCAAAATGAGTCTATATGAGGGAAAGGGTTAACTTCAGATCAGCTTTGGATCCTGATCATGGTAAAGCGTTGTGAAGACATGCTGGCAGGGATTAGGCTAGCTGAATCAGGAATGATGTTAATGGATGTTAGTTCCGATAATTGGGTCACCAGCAGCTAGCTGCCTTCCCTGTCATGTGGCTTTCATTGGTTTTTACCTCAAACTGATCTTAAAACATCCTGCTGCACAACATTACTGAAGCAGGAAACTTTGTTAGTATCGAATCTGACAGTATGTGAATGTCAGTAAAAATGTCAATTATAGGTCTAATTGATTTTTTTAATGAGATTTTTTTTTTTTTTTTTTTTTTTGATCCGTGTGCAAGCCATAATGATGGACTGTAGTATATATATAATAACATAAATATCTCATGTATATATGACTGGAATCGATGAATATTGATTAACTAAACTTTAATATAAATTTCTGAGAATCTGAGCTACAGTATTGTATTAGAAAACGCGGGGAGATCTTGATCAGACAGCCCCAGGAAAGAGGAGTATTGTTGTTGTACCATACTTTAAAGTCCATATTTTTGACTTCAGAAACCGACAATTGCAGAAGAAAGGTCACTGAATATTTAGATGTCTCAGGTTAATATTGCCAGACAGTAGTAATACAGCAATGTTAAAAATATATGCCAGAACTTCAGTAACTGGTTTCATTTCTGCGCATGCATGTGCTTTGCAGTCTCAAAACTGCAGTGGTTCTGAGTCTAATATTGAATAGTATTATATCTACTTTTGTGTTATAATTTGTCATGTTATCATGATATCCATTGAAACTTGTTACACCATAATTTTGTTATTAATTTCTTTGTCAGAAATTTCTTGAAAAAAAACACAACAACAACAAAAAACAAACTTATTATACCCCCACTATCCCGGGTAGGGGTGGGGTGCAGTTTAGGAATCACTTTATTTGTTCATCTGTCAGTTTTTTGTCCAAGCTCAAACTTAACAATGCCTCGTTGGATTTTTAAATTGTTTCAATATTCACTATATTAAGACAGAGTGTTGTGCAAAAGAACCAGATTGCTAGCTCAAAGGTCAAGGTCATACTTAGAGATCAACAAGAGAAAGTCATTGCCAGTATTCTTGTTTATGGATGATTACTCATTATGTATTGATAGTTGCTAATTTTCTTCCCATCATCTTCTTAAAAAAATTAAAGACCCTCATTATGTTGATTTCATAGAAGAATTATAAATTGTTTAATTCACTGACTTTGTGTTTTGCTGTGGTTAAAATCCAGACTACCTCTAAAATGATCAAACTTATGTGACAAAGGTTACAGGCTACATTCTTCCTGCATGTTGCCAGACTTTGATGGGTGGTATGTCAGCTGGTAATTAGCATTGATATGTTATTGACTGACAAAAAGCAGGGTAGTAGGGGTATTAACCCTTTCCCTCATAGAGGACACCATGAAAAGACCTATGCGAACAGCATAAAACTAGATCAGCCTGCAAGTAACTCGCAGGCTGATCAGGTTTTATGCTGTTCGCTGCTCCTCAGTGGTCTGGTAATGAGGATTTTACAATTAAATTTGGTAAGGTTTGAGTTTGGCTTTCTGCAGATCAGGCTTTATGTGGTACCTATTGAGTGCGTCAAGATGAGTCTAAATGAGGGCTTTCTGCAGATCAGGCTTTATGTGGTACCTATTGAGTGCGTCAAAATGAGTCTAAATGAGGGAAAGGGTTAATCACCTTCAGTGATAGTTCTAGTTTTGGGTGGTCCCGGTTTTCTGCCGGGGAAAAAAGTTTTTAATAAATAAAAATGTAAAGTTCTGTTGTTGATTGAATCTGTTGAAAAATAAATCAAATTTGTTAAGTAATGTTTCTTGATGATTCAAAAAAGTTTTTACGTAAATGAATTCTCATTGGTATAATTTCCTTTATTCTGTGTATGCAGTAATAACATCATCTTTATTGTAGAAAACCCATTGCACATTAGTTTTTTTTTCTCCATATTTCCTTTTTAAAACCTAATACTTTTAGTTTGAAACTACTAAGAAAGGGAGA
This sequence comes from Solen grandis, assembly GCA_021229015.1. Classification (NCBI taxonomy): domain Eukaryota; kingdom Metazoa; phylum Mollusca; class Bivalvia; order Adapedonta; family Solenidae; genus Solen; species Solen grandis. The sequence goes on along the minus strand of CM037784.1, from coordinate 60,183,697 downwards.
ACTGTGAGAAAAAAAAAGAAAGCACAATATATACAGATATAGTTAATAAAATCATGTTTATCAATAGACACTTAAATATTCATAGGCAGGTTTGCCAACATGCAGATAAGGAAGGTGGGTTTGTGAAACAGACTATAGCCATTATCTCTCTGTAGGGACTGAGAGAAGAAAAATCAATAGCCTGAGAATTCACAAGGTTTGTGCTGAGAGGCTGGGAGGCATGGCTCAGACATTCTATTTATGATTTCTTTTTTCTTGTAACTGAACTATGGTAACAATATGGATCCATTATAACTCAAAAATCAATATAACACAATAAAGAAGTTCATCTTCTTAATGGCCCATTATACTTCCAAAATCAGTGCATATTCTTTGGACAGAAAAGCAAAATGCTGGTTAAAGATTTGTAAGGAGATGCAATCTGTACATACTCATTGACAATAACATTACTACAGTGCATAAATAAGAAAGAATATTTTGTGAAAGATCATTCATTTGTTTATAAAAATACCTGATTTTCATATCCCATATATATTTTCATCATTTTTCTGATGCTTTCTATACACTTTCTGTTTGTCTCTGTTAACAAGGACACAATTTGATGATGTAGCAGATAAATTTTGATTTGGTGATGATTTTTCAAATTCAAATTATTTTCGATTACGGACCATCTTCAGGAACACTAGCCAGTGCAAAATGTAAACAATAGGAGTATTTTGACATCCACAAAAAATACTAAATGAAGTATTTTGAACAATATTGTGTGTTTAACTGTTATTTTACAGTTTATGTACCATTTGCGTTAGTCTACAATATTTCAATGTTATTTCATCCTTTGTTTTTCGTGAAAATTGTTTCCTTATGAAATATGATGGGCCTTTAATAGTATGTGATTTGCTTAGTAGATTTTACATTATAATTTCATCATCTTTTTTTTTTTATTTAAGATATTGTTTTTCATACCTTTGCAAACAGAGTTAATTGAGATTGGATGGGTATATAGGAAATATCCCACTTAGTATATTTATGGTAGCCCTAGTTAGTACTTTCACCAGTATAGACCTGGATCAAGGTGCAAGTGCCTGATCAAATTCATTAATTAAGTTGAACCTTTTTCCAAAAGCAATTTTTTTGGTATATGTGTTTGTGGAAACAATGTGGTCTACCAAATGATCTATTTTTGCCTGTTATAGTCTCCCCTGGAAAAAGATCCGTTAACAGTAATATACTTATCGTTCAGCAAAAGTATGAATGTAAGTTCATCTGATATTATTTGACAAACATTTTACGCGGTTTCTCTTCAGGAGCCTAAAAACAAGTACCTTACTGTAAAGAATTACCATCTGTGTTTTGTACATGCCAAGGTACATATGCATGAGATTGCGCATTGCACCATAATGAGCTGTATGCAACCAGTTCTCCGTGCTGTTGGATAAAGGGCGGCAGGTGGCGGTGTTCTGGTGCAGGACTGGTGTAACGGGATATTGACAAGTGCACCAGCCTGCTTTGCCTGTACTGATTTTTTCTGACTCTCAGAAACGTGGTGGAGATACGTCTGTATTTTTTAGAATAAAATTAAAGCAAGTAATCTATAGACAAGATTCGACACCGGGTATGATTATTATTAAAAATACAAAACAGTGTCAGAACCTGATCTACCAGCAAATTTATCTGTTGTGTACCTATTAATAAACTGTGCCATTCCTTTGCTTGGGCATGTCCATTTTAAGTTGATTTGGTTATCTAATTTCAACGAAATTATCCCTGAAAAAACTGTATTAATATCTATCACTCTATCACCAGCATTGGTAGAAAAATGTGTAGTGAGACTTTTTTTTGGTGATGATCCAGTTTATAAAAATGATTTATAAATAAACGATAGTATCTGTTATGAAATAGATGTAAATTTTTAGATTTAAACTTTTTGAAGTTAAAAAGATTTGTATTACATATACATACTATATATACATACTAATTCATTTCATAGACACTAGCTGAATAAATAGGTGGTTTGTTTGACCCACTGGCTGAAATCAAACAGTCTGTATTCTCAGGTTTGATATCATATAGGTAAGATCCTATACTCCTCTACCTTAACCCTAGGCTGGTGATTCATTCAAAGATAAAGGAAGTGTATACAGATATTTGGTGTCAGGTGTAATAGTATCAGCTGAGGGCACATGTGCAGGATTCACCAAGCTGTCTCAAAGGTCAATGGTTTGAAATTCAGATAAATTTTTTGTCTCGGTGTCCCTATTGTATAACATCTATTGCATTTGTGTAATTGTTTGTACTTATATTGTCCATTTTAGATTTATGACTTCTTAAATTGTGTATTACTGCAAGTGAACAGCTGGCTGATTAAGCTTTATACTGCTGTCTATTCGTTAATCTGATTGAGATGAAAATGTTAAACCGTAAAATTGACGAGGTCCTAGCTTTGTGGCTAATTGGTTATGTTGTTGACTCAGTGATCAGTTAGCCCCTCATGGCTGTGTGTCCCAGCCTTGTTCTGGTCTCTTGGATATTTCAGTGAGGAAGCCCTTTAGATGGTTTGGGGTATAAGCAGTTCTACCTGTGTGCACTTTTTCACTTCTAATAAGATGGATGCTTTATGACTGAAATAATGTTGTGGCAGGATAGTACAGGTAATTTTCTACTCTGGCTCGCTGGTTCCCAGCCCTACCTCGAAAAATTTCAAAAAAAGTTTGAAAAAGGGTGCATGGAACTAGAGGAAACACAGGCCAGGGAGTACACACAAGCATGTCAGCTTGACCTAGTGTTGACTGTCCCAGATATCCCATTGCACGCTAGTGTGTGTTATTGAACCGTAAACCACTAGACTGGTTCTGCTGTGACTAGACATGTGCCAGGCTGGACATGTGTAGCTGTCCTTTGTGTACTGGAGAAGTTAAGATTATAATTCTTAAATGTGTGTGTGTGTGTGTCCTGTTGAATTAAATCTGCATCAAGTCTGAATGTTACACAATTGAACTAATCAGAAGAGCTGTTTTCAATCAAATGAAGAACAATATAAATTGCCTTTATGCAGAAACCATGTGTTTTCAAAATCCTTATTTTCTAAGATTTCCTAAGAGCAGCCTTTGTTTGGAAGTTAAAATCTAGTTATAAAATCAAGGAGATGAAAGACCGGCTAATTCCTGAGAAACTTTGGATCAATATAAAAAAGATACCGCTTTGCTTATTACCATACTCGTCTTCCTTGAAACAGACTATAGAACCGCATTAAAACTGTCATGGGGAATGAGTGATATCCTGCCCCCCCCTCCTTCTCCCATAACAGCCCTAGCTAGAGAGTGTAGGGTTATTTAAGTCATTTATCAAATGCCTGTGTTGTCTGTGCGCTGTGATGTATGATGGAAATGGTTGATTGGGTGTCACTTGGGAGAATTGCTGAAGTAAAATGAAAAATTGTTTTATTGTATTGTTTGTTTTGTCTTTGAAAATTGAAAGACATGAATGAGTAATTGTACTGTTAGGGGATTGTTCAAAATATAATAAATTTTTGAACAAACTTGAATCCTTATATTTCTACATTGTTGATCAAATCCTCTGCAAGTCCGACTTCTTAAAAAGAATTTTAACAAACCTGAAGCGTTTTACTAGTCTGGAGCTTGCAGGCTTGTGCTTTTTTGATTAGATATTCAGATATTTAATGCTACCAACTGGGCTGTATTAGAACATCGATTGAGTCAATTAATTTAAAATCTCATCCTAAACTGGATAGGGAAGATACAAAATGTAAATGCACATGGCTTTATGTTTGATAAATGTAAAATCGGGTGACCCAAGTTATGGATGATATTTTCAAATGCAGATACATTTAGTAGCTGCTGTCAATGTGATTTAAAATGAGTCTATATGAGGGAAAGGGTTAAAATGATCTATATGAGGGAAAGGGTTAAAATGAGTCTATATGAGGGAAAGGGTTAAAATGAGTCTATATGAGGGAAAGGGTTAAAGGGCTAAGTGCAAAACTATGCTAACCACATATTTAAACAAAAAAAGCAGTTACAATAATTTTGCTACAAGCACAGATTTTCAGTGACATTCCTATGGCCAAGAGATCTCTCGTATTCCCTAGAATAAAAGACTTCCCGATATTGACTTTCTGAAGATTCCAGTTTTTATGGGTTGACTTTTTATCTTTGCTGCACTGAAAAAATCTCTTTCAGCTACGTTCTGGAGGATCTTTGTCCAGGACTTCAAACTTTAAGAATCCCTGTGAGTATCAAAATAAATATAGGACGGCGATATGATGGCAACCTTGACATTGTTGAGTGCATCACAAGGTCTAAAAATAGATGGTCCTATACATCGACCACTGTTGTCAGCCCATCTGTCCACTTAACCAGATGATAATGTTTCATCATCCATCTTTACACATTTGTAATCTCTAGATACAAGTATTATCTTTTACGCAGCCTTGGTCCCTATGTACTTTTATACATATATGTATGTTCTACATCTTGCATTAAAGGCATACATATGTACAGATTCTCTTTCAAGGCAGGGTTCTTTTCTTCTTTAGCTCACCTGAGCACAACGTGCTCATGGTAAGCTTTTGTTATAGCTCTTTGTCCGTCGTCTATGCGTAGTCAACAATTTGGCTTGTTAACACTCTAGAGGCCACATTTTTAGCTCGATCTTCATGAAACTTGGGCAGAATATTTGTCTCAATAAAATAATGGATAAGTTTTAAATTGGGTCATGTGGGGCCAAAAAGTAGATCACAAAGTCAAATCTTAGAAAAACCTTGTTAACACTATAGAGGCCACATTTTTTGGCAAATCTTTATGAAGCTTAGTCAGAATGTTTGTTTCCATAAAATCTTGGACAAGTTTAAACTTGGGTCATGTGGAGAAATTTAGGCCACATTTTTGGTCGATCTTAATGAAACTTGGTCAGAATGTTTGTTTCATAAATCTTGGTTTAATTGGGTCATGTGGGTCAAAAAATAGGTCAGGAGGTCAAATCTTTGAAAAACCTTGTTAACACTCAAGAGGCCACATTTTTGGCCCAATCTTCATGAAACTTGGTCAGAATTTTTTTATGCCTTTCTTCTGTCATAACCCATTACTTGATCAAATTGCATAGTGGCATTTTTAGACAATATAAAAAACGCAACATATCTTTCTCATTTAAAATCAGGTGAGCAATTCAGGGCCATCATGGCCCTCTTATTTTCTTGGAAACTTGAATAGAATTTCAAGGCCTTGATAAATTGTGTGTAGAAAATATTTGTAACCTGACAGTCTAACTTGCTTATTGAGACATGTACAATATGATGGAGACCCCCATTTTACCCTTAATATAATTACTTCCTGAAATTCATGTACAAATTAATGACTTGATGAATAGTTATTGAAGAATATTCATTTTCAGGAACTTTTCATGGCACATAATATTTTACACATTATGTTCCATAACGCTTTCTCTTATTTTTGATAAAATGGTGTCCCTTTTTACTTAGAATATATCCCAAATTGTTTACTCTCTTAAATTTTTTCCCACTACTTTTGAATTCATATACAACCTATACAGCTGTAGTCTTGTCTGACAATTCACACAGCAAGGTGATTTATAAGTCTGTCCTTTGTATTGAAAAATGTAACCTGCTTTTTTTGCACAGTTTTTTTTTTTTCTGTTTGAAAGGGGCTTCATACAGTTGGTTGTAGCTTAACCCTTTCCCTCATAGAGGAAACCATGAAAAGACCTATGCGAACAACATAAAACCAGATCAGCCTGTGAGTAACTCACAGGCTGATCAGGTTTTATGCTGTTCGCTGCTCCTCAGTGGTCTGGAAATGAGGACTTTATAATTAAATTTGGTAAGGTTTAACTGTGGTTTTCTGCAGATCAGGCTTTATATGATACCTATTGAGTGCGTCAAAATGAGTCTATATGAGGGAAAGGGTTAAATACCCATGAACTTGGATCTGTCCTGGATATTGCCTTCACTAACAACCTGGCTGGAAATTATGCCTGTGTACTTTTCTGACCAGAGTTTCAAATTGGCTAAAAATCATTATCAATAATCGGTAATAATTGGACAAGGGGATTTGATCAATCATAGATTATGTAATCAAAATGTTTGTTAAACATGGATATACAGAATATGGATCGAAATAAAAAATAAACAGCATCTTTATCTTATTTTAATCAAAGATTTAACTTTCAAACAAGCATATAATTTCATACAAGCTTAAATAAGCAGAAACAATGAACAATAAACATTAAACACTATAACTTATACTTTTGTGCTGTTTGACTTAAGTTTCACAGTAGACAGATTAAAAAAAAAGAAAAGAAGAAAATAGCTTTATACAAGCTGACTTTATAACTGGCAAGGAAGTGAAATCGATTTTAAATGGATTATTGCCAACCTCGACTGTAATCGATCAATCATGGATTATACTACGAATGTGACATACGGCTTAATATTTGGAGGGAATATTATGTACTGTCAAGGACTGGTATTTTTAACTAAGTTAATTTAGGCAAATGGTAATTCCCAGTTGAACGAATATCAGAATTTGGGTACATACTTGCCTGTGAACTTTAAAATGCCGATTTCTTTCATGTTGTTATTGTGTTAATTTGTTAAGCGGCAAAAAAAAAAGTGCAAAAAAAAGAAAAGAAAAATGGAAGCGTGATATGTTTATTAAATCGAGGCTGACGGTCTGTGGCAAGTAATAATCGTTCATGGGAGAATAAAAATCCATCATTCGTAAATTCATGAAGGATTGGGATATCTCACCCTCGGGATCAGAAATTTCAGGCAGGGACTCGACGGAGCCTCGTCCCTTCCTGAAATTTGTGACCCTTGGGTGAGATATCCCTATCCTACATGAATACTCATGGTGGATTCTTATAATCTCTAATTCTGACTACAGCATGATCTCTGTCCACATGAAAAACATACCTTCATGAATTTTTATCATTAACAACAAACAGGTGATATCAGCTTACTTATTACCATATATGAATTTGATTCTATTTATTGTAACAAGACCAAGGATGTCATAGTTACATAACACCTATTGCAATCTACAATCTAGATTGTATTCTAATAAGAAAGACAATGTGATTGAACAGTTTTGTTATTGGCCATACAGTATTGAAATTGAGGGTGTGGTGTACAAAGTAGGGGGAGGAAAAGAGAGGAAATGTATGTCTTTCTCTCTTCCCAGACAACACAAATATTCCAGATTTCACTGTGAGATTGATACATGGGTCTGAATCTTGGAATGTATTAGGTCTGTGTACGCTGACTTTCCAATATCTCTATCCCCCACTCTGGGCCAATGCTTAAATATCACACTGCACCAGCCAAAAAAAATCAATAGCCCAGGCCCATCGTATTCTGTATTCCCCCTCTTCCCCCCTACCTCATTATATATTCCGAAACAGGCTATAGACTGTAGGGAGGAATTATTTTCGGTCTAATTGGTTTTGTTGTGCTGGGTCTATGCCAAGAGCTGGATGAGATAAAAGCGGGAGATATGGCAGGGTTTATGTTTACATGTCATTCACCAAGGTTAAGGACACTTTACCTGGGCTGTATAGTGGCCCATACCTAGCCAGCCATAACTTTGCCAGCCACACATTTTTTTTTTCTCAGCCCCCCCCCTCTTTTTTTTTTTTTTTTTTTTTTTTTTTTTTTGCTGTTGACAGCATTGGGGTACTAAATAGGGTTTGTTGTAAATGTATTAGTAACTATTGATAAAATTTGTACAGGTTAATGCACAATTGTCATACTTTGGAATGTCCCATTTTCTTTGTGTGACATAAAATGTTTTATAGGGTAATTGGGTATACAGAACAGATATCTTAGTAATTTACAGCAACTTTAAAAGGAAAGGTTAGATCTGTATCACCTCTTTAAACCCCTGTGACAGCCTTTGCAGCCAATGCGGACCAAGATCATCCTGCACGTCCATGCAGTCTGATCATGGTCTGCACTGTTCACTATTCTGTCAATAAATTTTCAGCAAGCACCCTCATAAACAACTTATGATATAGTCCAAAATGAAATATTTATTCCATTCCATGCCTGTTAGTGAAGAAAAAAAGTCTTTTATTCTGCATGGGATGTTCCTTTTTATTAGCACCTGTCATTGAATATTGTTCATAAGAAATCTAATTATCTTGTTTTGTTTCCTGATTAAAGTGGCTGGCATGCTCACATGTTGCTGTTGCTTATTAGGGTCAGGTTACATTGATATTGTTCTCAGGAAATAGGTACAGGTGTGTGTGTGTGTGTTTCCTGGAAATTATCACACTTCTAGAACTTCCTACAGGTCATTATTCTTGTTAGTGTACAAATCCTTTCTTTAGTTCTTTTTTTCCTTGATAATCTCTTTTTTGGGGGGAGAGAGAGAGAGGGGGGCGGGGGTGGAGTTAGCACTTTCTGAATGTAAAATAATGTAAATTGAGTCAGATACTCCCCACCGGCATCCTATTTCATTTATAAAAGTGGTTCCAGTTACAATTGAACTTAACCCTTAACCTGCTGAATTTCTCAAATGGACTTAGCCATCATCTTTTTTGGAACTGTCCATTATCAATTTTAGGGATAACAAAATGAAAACTTGTACTTGGACAGCCAACAGTAAAGAGCCAGGCCAGCCTGCACATACTGGTAGCAAAGGTTAGCACTTACGGTTCCAGCAGGGTAAGGGTTAAATATATTAGAAGAGTCTTGTTTATTGATGCTAATTGTAAGATTTTAAATAGGCTTTAAACTGAGAGGGGTTATGTGTGGTGATTTCTAGAATCATTGGATCATGTGTGACAACAGGCGTGTGAGTATGTTGTTTTTCTGGAATTTGAGAAGTTTGGACATGTATCATTCCAACCTCAGTTGTTGTTTTTTTTCTTTCTGATGTTACAACATTCTCATCTCAATGGTGCTGGTTTGTAGCTAGCTGCAGAAAATGAGACCTCATGGGGCCTCTGTGGCTGACTGCTTATAGGACTTCCCATCTCCTAGCTCATCATCACCTTGGGTATAAGTCCCAGTCAGATCACTTTCACTCATATAGACTCATTTTGACGCACTCAATAGGTACCACATAAAGCCTGATCTGCAGAAAACCACAGTTAAACCTTACCAAATTTATTTGTAAAATCCTCATTACCAGACCACTGAGGAGCAGCGAACAGCATAAAACCTGATCAGCCTGCGAGTTACTCGCAGGCTGATCTGGTTTTATGCTGTTCGCATAGGTCTTTTCATGGTGTCCTCTATGAGGGAAAGGGTTAACTCCAGCATATTATTAGGTTCCTTATCCTATTCATTGTCATAAAGCAGTTATAACTTTGTCACTTTTGGGCTGATTTGGATTCTCACTGGTTGTAACTTACAGATAGATGTACGGAAGAGTACAGTCAGTACTTTTCCTTTGAATTGTAAACAAGTTGAGATAACAGAATGAGCACTTATAAAGATTTTAGCTGGTAGATTGGACTTTGTTTTACACCCTTTCATTGTGTTCTGAAAGGATAAGAGTGAATATACAGTAATTGATGAAAACCCTGATCCAAGTGAGATCCTAAAACTGATATAGTTCAACAATTTCAGTGACTGGAACAGAACAAAAATTTCTTTGTCAATTTCCCCTCGAGTGCCTTCGTCTTGTCAAGAAAGCAGGTCATATCCTGGTTATAAATAGATCAGTCTATTTTGTAGGTAGGGAAACAAGTGCAGGCAGTTGTCTGGCTTGGGTAAGTTCAAGTAAAGAGATGGAGGATGTGCAGGTTGTACAGTTAGTGGGCGGGGTCCATGGAAAGGTCAGAGTCAATGTCTGGTGAATTGTTTGGAGAGAGGGAGGGAAAGGGGGGATTAGACTAGCCAGCTGTCAGTATGTATGGGAAGTTTGTGGGCTGTCTGTGGTATTTGAGAAAAAGGTTTGGTGCATGTTGCCTTGGTGTTAATACATGCACACTGATCTACATTGATGACTCATACATTGGACTGGGGTGTTTGCTTTGTGTGGCGGGTGATGTAATTGTTGATTTTTCACTTGACAGCTCTTGAATCCTGACTTTTTTTTTGGGTCGTTGTGGGGGATGGAGGGGGGAGATCTAGGGGAGAGGAAGAAGTCTTAAGCAGCATTGAGAAAATGCTGGAAGTACCACAACAAGTAAACATTGACACTTATTTTGAAACTTATAAAATAAAATCGGGGGAGAGAGATACATTATGATACATTAATATTATCTCATTTATAGTGCTAATGGCCATATTTCCCCTTGTGCAAACCCTATTGGGATATGAAGGAATCTGGATACTTAATATGACTGGACTTGTATGAAATGAGGAGTAAACACGCATCAAAAGATAAAATATGGCATGCATGCTTATGTTAAGGACAGTGCAAGATTTAATCATGCTCACATTGCAGTAAAGTTACATGTATATACATACAGGTGTCACATGTTACATGTATATACATACAGACCTATTCGAACAACATAAAACAAGGTCAGCCTGCGAGTTACTCGCAGGCTGATCAGGTTTTATGCTGTTCGTTGCTCCTCAGTGGTCTGGAAATGAGGACTTTTCAAATAAATTTGGTAAGGTTTAACTGTGGTTTTCTGCAGATCAGGCTTTATGTGGTACCTATTGAGTGCATCAAAATGAGTCTATATGAGGGAAAGTGTTAACAATATTTATTCCTCATCATATAAATTTATATCGTGATTTATGATAGTTCTATTGATGAGGTACTTTCAGTAGCTGCACATGGTCCCCCAGATGTCTTCCTGATTCTGAGCGTAGGAGTGGTGTTTTCCTTTAGCCTGTGCATACTTCTGTCACTGTGGAGTAACTGGATATCTGATATATCTGGAGGGAGAGAGAGATAAAAAAAATCTGGAGACTGTTGTTTCATGGGAAGGTATATGCTGGCTGGAATTTTCAATTGGAAACTGCTGTGTAATCATATCTCTTGCAGGTATCTATGGTGTGACAGGTTTTTCTCAGATTTACTTATTGGCGTCAAGGTCATTTTGAATGTTCATTGATGTGTAAGGTAGTTGTTTGCCATCTGAAAATGCAACTGTTTTGGAACTTGATCAGCCTGTAAGTGATATATGCATGCAGGTCTGGTTTTATATTGATCTCTTCTTTTGGTGTAAATAAGGCGTGGCAGCAACATGGAGAAGCCAAGTGATACTGTGAAGAAATTGCATTGTATCCAGTAGATATCTGGATCTCTGAAGTGTGTAATGATGGGTATCCCATCTGTAGGATCTGTAGCACATTGGAGATCCAGTACAGCTCATTATAACATAGTCAAGGTGTCAGTATAAAGCAGTCCAGCATTGGACACACAATCTTAGCAATTTGTAAATATGTCATCAGATGCATTTTCACATATATAATGTGGTTCAACATAATGCAGTGTATAATGAACATAGACCATACTAAACCAATACAGTTTGTCCTCTTCATAATCTGGCCCTTGTACTCAAAGGTTATACCTTCCATATATATATATATATATATATATATATATATATGTGTGTGTGTGTGTGGAGGGGGGGTGTATTTCGATAAATGAAATGTTAAGCCGTGTTTGATGTATGTTATGTATATGCAAGGGCCGGGCAGCCATATAGCAATAAACTATTACCTACTTACTTACAGTGCAATGTGTGAAAATACTGCATAAATCATCTGGCACTGTAGACAGACTAGTGGAAGTGTTCATGGTGTGATGTTTGAATCTTGTGTTTTTATGTTGACAGCGAACCACACGGGAGACAACATGGAGGTGGACGGAGGGGTGGAGATCCCCAGCAGTAAGGCAACTGTGCTGAGAGGACACGAGTCCGAGGTCTTCATCTGTGCATGGAACCCTGTCAATGATCTCTTAGCTTCAGGGTAGGTTGGATTCTCGCAATATTGACAGAAGTTTCATGTTTCTCAAAGTGAAGTGAGGTGAAACAGTGCATGTTCCTAATGCGCCTTTAAAAAGATTCCAGTATCTTTATAGCTTGTCTGTTTTGAAGAAAAAATCAAGCTGTTATGATCGCTGGGTCATTGAAGTTGTTGTTGATGTGCAAAAGCTTTAATCTTGCCTATTACTCAAACACTTTTAACAGATGAGAATTGGCATCCACATGCAGTTGGTTCTCTTGTTTTAGTCAGGGTGGTGTAATAGGCATTTATCACCATGATATCAGTGATAGACCTTACTGGCACAGATTAACCCTTTCCCTCATATAGACTCATTTTGATGCACTCAATAGGTACACATAAAGCCTGATCTGCAGAAAACCCAGTTAAACCTTACCAAATTTAATTACAAAATCCTCATTTCCAGACCACTGAAGAGCAGCGAACAGCATAAAACCTGATCAGCCTGCGAGTTACTCCCAGGCTGATCTGGTTTTATGCTGTTCGCATAGGTCTTTTCATGGTGTCCTCTATGAGGGAAAGGGTTAAACTACTAGTGTCTAGCACTCCTGTTCTATACAGGTCAGGAGATGATTTGACTTAATTAATTGATAAACCAATCAATGGGACATACAGTTAATAACTATATTACTTTAAATAGATAGTTCTGATAATCAACTCTTAAAAGAGCTCTGAAATACCTTTATTTTGTAATGAATGTTAAACTAAGGATAATTTTAATTTTCCATTAAACTTTGTACATGTATAGTGCTAATCTGATTGTTATAGGAACTTTCCAAAGTATCAAGACGAAAAGGTATGATATATAATAGAGTGAAACTAACAAAAACAACTGTCACTGATTTTTGTCAACGAAAATTTATCTTGTTTGAATATTTTTTTCTTATACAAAATAAAATTCATGAAGGATTTGTATATTTTAATTGTGTATGTCGGGGGGATTTTGTTTTTTAATGGTAAAAAGAATGTCATTTGTTTATTTATTTCACTAGTTCTGGTGACTCGACAGCCAGGATCTGGAACATGAACGACAACAGCGGAAGTGCCAACCAGTTAGTCTTACGTCATTGTATACAGAAGGGCGGGGCCGAGGTTCCCAGTAACAAGGATGTGACATCGTTAGATTGGAATGTATGTACTTCTGGCTGGTCTCCATCACTGACCTCTCCATTGTAATGTGATTGCAATATGATATGGACCATATCATGGCCCCCTTCTTAATTTGTTTATGTTGTCACTTTATTGAAATTTAAAAAAAAAAAATGGAAAAAAAAAAGAGTAATTGTAATGAATATAATCTAATACAGTCAACCCTCGTTACACCGGCAGTGTTCGTAAATCTCAATTTTGCCGGTGTATCGAATTTGCCGGTGTAATGAGCGAATCCTATTTTCCTATTTACACATCCCACCCACTTAACCGTAATGTTGATTTCGGTAGATGGAGATTTTATATATAAAAAATGAAATGGCTAATATAACTTTTAGGATGCATATGAATTACTTTACACGTATTTCATGTATCGTGTGTGTGTGTGTGTGTGATTTGTAAATAAACTTTGTTTTACCTGTAAAATTATACACATATTTATGCTTTACCCTATTTTGTAAATATGTAGACGCTACATGTATATACAACTTCCGGTTAGGTATAATAGCTTTACGAACATACTTATATCGTAAAGGGAAAAGACAGAATAAACAACAAACACAATGGTAGGTTAATATCATTCTTTTTTAATAATTAGGGATGTTGTTTTTTTTCAACAGAATTTTACACTTATTTTTCTATATCTAATCTGTGTAACCAATAATTCACACATGGGCCTCATCAAGCACATGTATAAGCAATGGAATTTCCCACCTAACACTCCATGTAACTTATCTTCATAATTAAATCATGATTTAATTCACATAAACTGTTCTCATTAAACAAAAATTAAATCTTTGGCTTCGCTGTAAAGAAATCCATAAGCGTCGCCTGGCGCCCCACAGAATGTGAACTCAAAGCTCGCATTGGCCTCCACAAAATAAACAAAACAAACTGATCACCTCATTAATTGATACCACTTATCGATATCATCTGCAAACAATGCAGCTATAGGTTTGATCAAAAGTATGTTTTTTATCCGTGTTAAAACAAACAAAAACTGACCACCACACCTATTTCAATCCCTTACAACGGTTATCTGTCTAATTAAAGGCAAGTTGTTCACACGTCTATTGGAGTGGCTTCCCATTTTTTCTCTCTCAAACATGTAAACAAATGTTCAGCAGTGATCACCCGTGTAGATAGGTAGTGTACCAGCAGGGGACTAGATTAACGCCTTTGGCGAAAATCCGCAATGATCAAAAGCCGTCCGTAAGGCTGCCGCTATAACGAAAAGTGATCACACAATGAAATGGAGATTTGTCTGCCAAAAATTGCTGCCTGTACCGGAAGCAGAATTTGTCATTGTAAAGGGAGAAATAAAGAACAAAGAAATCCGTTACATGACTTTTATTGCCGGATCCCGAATTAGCCGTTGTATCGAATGCCGATGTAACAAGGGTTGACTGTAAATTCATTTCCCAGCCTGCAACTCCTTGACTTTTAGACTGCTATAGTCATCAGAATGAAGATTTTGAAAGAGCAAGCCCAGATTCATGTATATCTCTATTAATTATCAGCAGTCCAATATAATGTATAGATCTCAATTGTAATTTTGTAAAGGGTGCCGAGGTCACGCTTTTGACAGCAGATTCAAAGGTTGTTGGTTTGAACTCTGTTTGGGGCAGGTATTTTTCATGATCTTCCCAGATGCAAAGAACTGGTTCAAACCTGAAACTGTTAAGACGGATTAATATACAATAAGTTATAAGGACTTGCTTACCAACTGAAAAAATGAATAAGGTTAAAGTAAAGTTAGATATCCTGAAACAGGGTTATAATTTCTTATCCCTCTCAGTGGTACCTGGATTGGACCAGTACCTTCAGACAGGGAAGGTTCTTAAATGTCGTTGTCCTTAAAGTGGTTGGAACCCACAACCTTCGCATAATGGATCTTTAAGGTACTAAACCAGGCCCAAGATTTACAATATTGTACATTATGAAAGTTATGCAATCTACATTCACTACATGATGTTTCACTTAGTTCCATGTATAGCGCGCGTCCATTATAACACTGTCCTAGATATTGTTTACTAACTGGACCCAAATTGTAACTCATGGCAGCATTTAAATGGCTCTCAGATATGATGTCCATGGTAAGGGTTTTTGGTATCGTGATTGAGTAGTGATCTAACTTGTATTCCTTTCATACTTTAATGCTTTTATTTGGGAACTGGGTAAAAGATTGTTTTCAAGACATTATACAATGTCCTCTTGTTTGACTGTGAGGAAAGTGTGGAACAGAGGCAGATGCGACTTTTCCTTTCTGTGGGAAGTGGAAAAGTCATTGGTCACAGTCACATTTCAGAGTATTCTGGTCATCATTGAGTAAAGACTGTGTAATAAAACAAGTTTAAATTTCATGAATGAATTGTATTGCATACAGGTGAAGAGAAACAAGTCAGAAATAAAAATGATGGAATTTGTAAACAATGCCATCTAGATGTCAAAAGCTTCTGGTGTTAGAATAATAATTAAATGGTTATGTTCAATATTCATTACTTTATTTTCAGTTTGACGGAACATTTTTAGCTACAGGATCTTATGATGGATACGCTAGACTTTGGAATACAGATGGTAACATGGCTATTATATTTATCTTATAGCTCAAATACTTTTTTTTTTTTTTATATAATCATTTTCATATTTTCCTCTTTTTTAGCTCACCTGAGCACAACGTGCTCATGGTGAGCTATTGTGATCGCCTTTTGTCCGTCGTCCGTCGTCCGTCGTCCGTGCGTGCGTGCGTGCGTGCGTGCGTCCGTCCGTCGTCAACAATTTGCTTTAAACAACATCTCCTCATGAACCGCTGAAGGGATTTTGACCAAACTTCACAGGAATCATCCTTATGATGCCCTCTATCAAAGTTGTACAAATTATTCAGATTGGTTAAAAAAGTAGGTCACAGGAGCTAAAAATAGATTTTAAAAATGCAAACTTTGAAAATCTTCTTCTGCAAAACTGCAAGGCCTAGAGCTTAGATATTTGGTATGTAGCATCATCTAATGGTTCATTACCAAGATTGTTCAAATCATAGCCCTACGGTGATAAATGCCCCCGCACCAGGGGTCACTTGTTTTACATAGAGTTATATAGGAAAATGTTTAAAAATCTTCTTCTATGAATCCATAAGGCCTAGAGATTAGATATTTGGTATGAAGCATCATCTTATGGTTCATTACCAAGATTGTTCAAATCATAGCCCTATGGTGATAAATGCCCCCGCACCAGGGGTCACTTGTTTAACATAGATTTATATAGGAAAAACTTTAAAAATCTTCTTCTATGAATCCATAAGGCCTAGAGCTTAGATATTTCATATGCAGCATCATCTAATGGTTCATTACCAAGATTGTTCAAATCATAGCCAAACGGTGATAAATGCCCCCGCAATAGGGGTCACTTGTTTTACATAGAGTTATATAGGAAAAGCTTTAAAAATCTTCTTCTATGAATCCATAAGGCCTAGAGATTAGATATTTGGTATGTAGCATCATCTTATGGTTCATTACCAAGATTGTACAAATCATAGCCCTACGGTGATAAATGCCCCCGCACCAGGGGTCACTTGTTTTACATAGAGTTATATAGAAAAAACTTTAAAAATCTTCTTCTATGAATCCATAGGCCTAGAGTTAGATATTTGGTATGTAGCATCATCTTATGGCATTACCAAGATTGTACAAATCATAGCCCTACGTGATAAATGACCCCGCACCAGGGTCACTTGTTTTACATAGAGTTATATAGGAAAATCTTTAAAAATCTTCTTCTATGAATCCATTAGGCCTAGAGCTTAGATATTTGGTATGTAGCATCATCTTATGGTTTATTACCAAGATTGTACAAATCATAGCCCTATGGTGATAAATGACCCCGCACCAGGGGTCACTTGTTTAACATAGAGTTATATAGGAAAATCTTTAAAAATCTTCTTCTATGAATCCATTAGGCCTAGAGCTTAGATATTTGGTATGTAGCATCATCTGATGGTTCATTATCAAGATTTTCAAAATGGTGGCCCTTTGGAGATAAATGACCCCGCACTAAGTCTTCTCCTCTGAAACCATAAGGCCCAGTGCTTATATATTTGGTGTGTAGTATTGTCAGGGCTAAAATGTTTAAGATTGAGTTATATCAGAATTCTTGTCTGTTTAAAAACCTTGTAATCAGTTGTAGCAATGGTACTCAGGTGAGCGATCCAGGGCCATCATGGCCCTCTTGTTTTAAGTAAGATTAGGGTTTAGATTTAAGCTTTAAAAAAACAAATCTATTTACTGTTAGAATATATTTTGTAAAAGTAACTTTAGCCGATAAAAAGTAACAGTATCATTCTTGATATGTTGTGCCTTTGATTCTTCTGGTTATTAAATATCAATCAAGAAAAAAAAAAGTTCACACTGTATTGAAAAATAAAATAAAAGGTTCATGCATATCACTTATAATTAATAACATTTGTGGCAAATCTGACTGTATCAAAGTATAAAATCTTTTACAAAAGTAGTCTTTTAGTTTTGTTATTAAGGATGTGTACTTATTCCGATTGCTTCTTACTACTGGAGTTGATTGCATGATGCTGACACAGACTTCTGTTCTTGTGTTACAGGTAGCTTGTTAAACACATTAGGTCAACATAAGGGTCCCATATTTGCATTAAAGTGGAACAAACGAGGCAACTACATATTGAGTGCAGGAGTAGACAAGGTAAGGATTGACACTTCAACACGCAATTAACCGTTCCCTTGACCTTGAGGTTCATAGCATCTTCACAGTAACAGGTAGTTATGGATTTGATTCTTGTTTGTTAAAAATGGTACTGGTTTATCCGCTGTGCTTGGCACTCATCATGTAATGGATTTCAGAAGTGTAGATCTTATGTCTAGATAACTGGGTGTAAATTTTGGGGTACAAGAAATTATCATAGAGGAAGACACCTATGTACAGCCCCTGTTAGAAATCGAAAAAAAATGCCCTACCCCTGTATATTTTAATAGATTGTTATTTTTTCTGTTAATATAACTGATGTTTTGTTTGTTTCAGACAACAATTATTTGGGATGCTAGCTCAGGAAGTTGTACCCAGCAGTTTTCTTTCCATTCTGGTAAGTGAGCAGACTGATTAGGGTTCATACTGGAGAGATGACAAACCGCCTGTAACTAAACTTAACAATATTTTATATTGATAGAGTAAAAGGAAACAAATTCAAACAATTAAAAAAAAAAAAAATGTTTTTTATGTTGATTGGGAAGCCAAAGTTTGAGCATATCATTCATCACTATCGTTGGACCACACCTGGAGTTGATATCATGCCGTATGCTAACAAATATTGTTCAATCTCTGCTGCAATGTAGAGAATTCCAGTTCATATCATGACATAAGAAACCATATGACTAGAACTTTTTATTTACCGTCTGATGTTAAAGACATGTGTTGTGCATGTCATGCTGTTTTATACAGGGATTATGGTTTACTTTCTAGGAATAGAAAAAATAAATTGGAATATATATATTTGTAATCTTTCCGTTATCGAAATCAGATGTAAAATAATAATGAGTACCGGTAGCTGAAGAAAAGGTACTTTAATTACTAGTCTCTCATGTTTCAACATTTCTTACTGTGGTGGCTTGGCCTAATATGGCTTTTCTTAGAAGTGTAATTGGCAATTTGATGTTTACGAGAGGTTCTATATTGGGGAGGAAAAAAGCTTTATCATAGGTTCTTGTAAGTAATTATTTATTTTAAGAAGGTTTTTTTTTTTTGCTTTTGAACCCATTGTTCTATGATATTTCAGCTTGAAAATGACATGTGACTTCTTTCCAATGTTCTTTGTGGTGTGTATTTCAGCCCCTGCGCTGGACGTAGATTGGCAGACCAACACAAGTTTTGCGTCCTGTTCCACAGATCAGTGTATTCAAGTCAACAAATTGGGCTGTGATCGGCCAATCAAAACATTCCAGGGGCACACAGTAAGTATTTGGTCTCATCAGTCAGGGAAGAAGTTTGTACAACCTGTTAAAACAACTTAGTCACATCTATTTCCAGTTTGATAAAAAATTCTCATCTCTAATGTATGTGAATAGCATTCACTTGAAGGTGCTTCTTTACCAGTACTGGTTTATTTTTAGCTCACCTGAGCACAACATGCTCAAGGTGAGCTATTAGGATCACCCTGCGTCTATCGTCAACAATTTGCTTTAAACGACATCTTCTCTGAAACCACTGGACAGAATTTGATTAAACTTGGCAGGGGTGATCCTTGGCTGAACCTTCACAAAAGTTGCTTAAATAAACTTGATCCCTGTAGAACTCTGGTTGCCATGGCAGCAGAAAGAAAAAAATATGAAAACTTTAAAACTCCTCTCCTTCAAAACTACTAGCTACTACTACTAGCTAGATTTCAAAATGTTTTAGTACAGATGTTCCTTAGGTAACCCTATACTAAGGTGAGCGATCCAAGTGTGATTCTCCTGGTAGCAGTATACTTCACCATCATTTGTATTGAAGGACAGATTTAAACAAGTCCTTCTACAGTCATCTGTAAATATATACCATGCTGTGATATAAATCAGTATGACATGTTTGTTTAATATATACATATACATCATATTTTCGTCATTTATATTAAGGGGCCGTCGTGGCCGAGCGGTTACAGTCGTGGACTACAAATCTCTCAGCCCCTCACCGCTGTGGGTTCGAATCCCAGTAGGGACTTCGGATTTTTCATGTGAGGAAGCCTTCCAGCTGGCTTGCGGTAGGTCGGTGGTTTTACCCGGGTACCTCTGTGTTCTCGGGGTCTTCCTCCACCTGTAATTAGCTGGACGTCGCTATATGATTGAAATACTATCGCAGCGACGGTAAACTCCAATACAACAACAACAACATTTATATTAATATGTGTCAGCAAAGTTTAATATTTCAGAGACATTCTAGTAATTGAAGGCAAATTATTTTCATATATTGGATTTGTTCTATTATTAAGTATAATTCCAGTCCTTTTTGTTTGTAGGCATTATATGACAACTAGGCAAAGTATATTGTATTTGTCTCTCTGTCCAATGAAATAGATTTTAGATTTTTTTTCAATGTAGCATCTGGAAGCTGAGTGTATACCTCTAGTTCCAGTATCCTTGGTCTGATACTGTTGAATGTTTTGCATCTGTTATAGTGTATTGGAGCATATTGTATATGGCAATCTGGAATGTGTTACATAGACAGATAGTTGTAACACAGTATGCACCTTTGGTAAGATTAACCTATCCTACATGAACACTCATAATGGATTCTTGTAATCTTCCATTGCAACAAATGTTATTCTGCAGGATTTTGCAATCTGCAGATGATCAATGCACCTACTTGGCACATGAACACTAAATGCCATTCAGAAATGACAAAGAAAATGTTTTGTTTTTCCATGTTTAAGGAACAATTACGAAACATTCGTTTCACGGTTGAATTCTGATCACTTTGTTCATTTCAATGTTATAACAAAAAGTAGCTTCGAAGAGTACCTCCTTCTACAGTGAAACTCCTTACAACATACTTGTGCATAAAGATTAACAGAAATCTGCCTTGAAGCTCCTGATCTGCTAGAGTTAAGAGTATCGTATATGTCTCCTGGCCCCAGGTTAGTACAAACTGAGGATCAAACTGAAATGTAATACTCAAGTTGTTAGTTGTAGCTAAGTAAGACTTAAATGCTTAGGGTGAATTTAATTTTTTTGGTTTTTAGCTCGCTCAGCGTGTGGGCCACGTCAAGCTCTAGTTTCCACATAATCACTCCTTAAAGGGTCAACAGATTTTAATAATGTTTGGTACACAAATTTATCCCAATAAAATAAAGGTCAAGTTCGATTTTGGGCAAAATCCATAAATCTGTGACAAAGTTATGGCCCCTTTTTGACTTAGAATTTGTAGAAAAAACACCTTGTCTGCATGATAACTCCCGAACAGGTTGACATATTTGAATAGTGTTTGGTCCACATGATTATCCTAATCAACTGAAAGTCATGTTTGATTTTTGTGTTAGTCTCTTGGCTCCTTATAGTTGAATGCATTGTATATTTGATGGTACAGTAAAACCTCATATAGGGACCACTTAAATATAAGGACCGCCTTTCCATCACGACCATGATTTTTCAGGATCTTTTTCCCATGAAAGTTTACTTTGGTGACAGTGGTCCCATGACCAGATGTATTATTGAGATAATACTTAGCTGTATGTTTGATTGTGTTGTATATGGATCCTGCACAGGAGCATATTGTTAACACTTGATTATCGTTGTTTCAGAATGAGGTTAATGCAATCAAGTGGGACCCACAGGGTAACTTGCTGGCTTCATGTTCAGATGACATGACACTCAAGGTAAGTCACTCCTCTTCTTTCTTCTTTTATTGTAATGGCTAGCAATCATTTTCTGATTAGTATGGCCATATTTTAGACTTTATGGTCAAGGATTAGAAGAGACAGTAGTTGGAAACAAGGGAGTCCGGGTGCTATACCCTTGCTCCTTTTGCGAATAAAGCCCTTGGTTCTTTTATGTACCTGGTGTATAGCACCGATAAATGGGAGACAAATTCCTGGGTAGAACCAATACTGAGTACTGTGTCATGCTCAATGAATGCTTTGTATAAAAGAAAATCAACAACACAAATCTGACTTAATTTCCCCCATGCGGCTGATTTTTACCCATACTAAGACCATGGATAAAACTATTTTAGATTTATTAAACTTTTCATAAATGTTTAACCTCTCAGAATTATTCTCAATAAGAACTGGCTTCCTGAGATTATCAGTGTTCAAGACAAGATTTGGCCAGTTTTACAGAAAAATTGGGAACAAAAATGGACCTTACATGATTCTGCTGTCACCTTTCTCTACTATCACTGTATTAGAATTATAGATAGAACATTAAGACTCCTGTGACATTGCTCACTCTGCATGTGTGTTTCATGCATTTCAGATATGGAGTATGAAGCAGGACACGTGTGTACATGACTTACAGGCCCACAGTAAGGAGATCTACACCATCAAGTGGAGTCCTACAGGCCAGGGCACAGACAACCCCAACGCTCCTCTCATACTGGCAAGGTAGGACGCAGGCATATTGTACAAATACAAATTTGAATTTGAGATTTTCTTAACTTGAAGGTTTTAAGGAACATACTAGCTGGCTTTTAGAAATTAAGATAAAGCATTGGCATACTTGTGACCAATGGGGAATGAAACTGTATTTAACATTGACTATCTGTAAGTCTGAATAAAAATGTATAATAAATTTGTAACCTTTTTACTCCAGTGGCTTTCACAAGGAACACTGGCTTCTTCCTGTTTAATAACCACATTTGTGGTATATATACGACCATCTGTACTATTTACAGTAACTTGAATGAGTTACAAGAAATTTTATTTTTGGTTCTATTGATTTAATACATGATTTCATTTAGTAGACCCTGTTCTAGAACTTGTGAATCCATACTCATTCTTATTTAACTCTTTTATTCAGATTCAAAGAATTTTAATATAATCAAAACAAAAAAACAAACAAAAAAAAACAGGTTTACTCAATTGTGTTAAAACCATGTTTCTTGACATTATAGCGCCTCGTTTGACTCGACAGTGCGATTGTGGGAGGTTGAGAGAGGCACATGTATACACACGCTCACTAAACACCAGGAGCCAGTCTACAGTGTTGCCTTCAGTCCGGACGGCAAGTACCTTGCCAGTGGATCCTTTGACAAATGTGTTCATATATGGAATGTCAGTGTAAGTGTCCCTTCCTCTCTAAGGTTTTTTTCATATTAAACCAAAAAATATTGGCGTTGTTTTGATGCCTGGGCAAACAGAGGCAACCCAGATAGACAGACTCTTCTTGGATCCTCCTCTGTTTGCACATACAAAATTGTACCTCAGGTCCTACTCAGTCTGCAAGGCAAAGATAAGACCCATTGTTTCATATGTATGCCATTTAAAATTAATTAGTAATGAATATTCATCAAGTCATAAATCTGTTCATGTATATTCATGAGGTAATTATATGCTTTACTGCTTTACTTTGTGGGTGTGTCCTGTCCTATGCCGTGTCCCTTTACTTCAATATAGTATTTCAAGTACAGTTAAATGTATTCTTGATATTGTTCTATATTTTCAAAAAACTTACACTCTAGATTGTATTTTGCTTACTTTGTGCAAACTATTGTAACATGAGAGTATTGTGTAAAACCCTTGTAACTGCTTCTTTATGTAGATGTAGTTGACATAGTTTTACACAAAGTCCTTAAGTTACAATTTCTTTATCGCTTGGCATGCCTGATTAGTAAAAAAAAGGCTATATCAGTGATATAACTGCCAGTTATATTATGTGTGTTTCCGTGGTTGTTACAGACCGGAGCTCTGGTACACAGTTACCGTGGTACTGGGGGCATATTTGAGGTATGCTGGAACCATCGTGGGGACAAAGTGGGAGCAAGCGCATCTGATGGCTCAGTAAGTAACCATAATTCAGAGTTAATTAATCCAACTTCCATCTTAGGCATACTGCAGGATTATTTTCTATCATGCTGGTCTGTTCCTTGAAGAACTAGCTCAGAGATTTTGGCCCTCAAGTTTATGGTAATCTGTGATTGAAGACATGCAGATTATTATTTTATATATTATAAATAAGTTTTGTTACTTCAAATGTATGACAGATGAATATTTGGTGTTAAGCAGCATTTTTAAGTTGTGTCTTTTAACCAAATATTTTGTTATTTTTAATGTCAGATATAGCATTTGCTATTAAGCTCTTGATTGGATTGTTGAACCCTGTTTGGGGGCATGGATTTTTCATGACCTTCCTATATGAAAAGTCCTCCTCCAGCCCAGGAACCATTGAGATAGATTAGTAGAAGTTGTAAGAACTTCCCTGTTGACAAAAAATGAATGAGTTTAAACTTAACTAAGTTCTTGATAGACGTTTTATATTTAGAATAATCCCCAAACCTAAATACAGGTCAACCTTTGTCAATGGTCACTTATACTAAGCAGCCTACCTGTTCTGAGCAGCCAGTTTTTAGATAACCCCAATTTTTATCTATATGTATATTACCTTTATGTATCAGTTCACCTATTCTAAGCTGCCATGTCATCAAATTTCTTTGATTGGTTGCAAAAAACAGGCTTAAATGTACAGTAAAACCTTAAAGGTAAAATAAGGTCATGGGGCCACAATCAGTCAGTCTTAAGAATTAGGTGGTCTGAATATCAAATCGAGAGTATATACAGGAACAAGGTCCTGAAAATCTCAGTCTAAATTGTCTTCATATTGAGGTGGCCTTTATTTGAGATTTTACTGTACATAATAGAGTATGTTAGAAGAACACATCATATTCATGATTACAATGAATAAAAGAGATAGTTAGGATGATGGTTTATGTGAATTGAATTGTTTTCTTTTTCTTTTCCAGGTCTTTGTGCTAGATCTGCGGAAATGAACCACACAGAGAAGTTGGTAAATAAATAGTTTTGACATGAAGGCATCTGGTGCATTGACATTGGAAAGAGGTAGATGGCAAATTGAACATCTTTACGAAGGCAGCAGCCTCCAGATGGCTTTCTTGGGCCAGGTCTGCGACGATTGCTCTTTGTCCACCTGGTGATGCTACGTTCTGGATGAGGAAGCTGCAGTAACTTTACTGGAACCCTTGTTTGGGAGTCACTGTGTTGAGGAAAGAGCGACATACAATTGGGGGGAAAACTATTCAGGGATTTGGCATTTTGTTAAGTACCAATGGTTTAACATCCAGGGAAAGAGAACGATTTTTACAGAAAACGGATTTTGGTAAATAAAAAAAAATGAAGGCTATGGTTTGATGGTTCGGAGGATTTTCCAGAGGTTTAGACTTGATGTAGTTTTGTGGCTGTCGGTTGGGAAACTGTATTCAAGTGTGATGATGTTTTAAGTACATAGAAATATTAAGAAATGAACACTTGAGAAATGTACTTTGTGTAAAAGATGAAAAAAAGTGTAAAAGATTTAAAAAAAAATAACTTGGAAGAAATAATATGTGGAAAAAAAGATAATTGTTATATTGAGTCTTGCATTTGTTGAAGGGTGACTGGACCATAGAGA
The DNA here is from genome assembly GCA_021229015.1 of Solen grandis. Lineage (NCBI taxonomy): Eukaryota > Metazoa > Mollusca > Bivalvia > Adapedonta > Solenidae > Solen > Solen grandis. The sequence goes on along the minus strand of CM037784.1, from coordinate 60,158,491 downwards.
TATGAGATGTTGGATGGATGTGTGAGCTGAAATTCATTCATATTGAATGTAGGATAATAATGTAGGATGTGCTTGGGATCCAATTTAATGTATGAATCTGACTCATTACATGATCCTGGTGACCTTTTTTATGTAAGGAGAGTTATTTGTTTCTTTGGTTCTCACTGACAGCAGAATAACACAAGTGCTGGAATAGGGCGGAGAAATTGCTCATCAAAGATTATAACATTGTTTATTTAGGTCATGTGATTGAGGGTAAGGTCATGTGATCATGAGGTAGGTCATATGATCACATGGTTTCTTGATTTGTTGTTTAATAGAGTAATAGGACGCAAAGAATCAATGTCAGTTATTTTACCAAATTGTTTGTGTTAATGTTTATGTATTTCAGGACTAGTATTTTTTCTATTAATTTATTGATTGATCATTAATATCAGGTTGCGATTTGTAAACCTTTTTTTTTCTTTCAGACATGCTTTCCTATTAAATAGAACAGATGTCTGACTTAGATGACTAGTTTCCTTGATTGAGTTTCTTGTATTTAATATAGCTGTGCAAATATAAATGCTTAATTATGAAGGTACATAGCTGGGTTTTATTTTGTCCTGTATAGTGCCATTGACCATTTCTAATGTTTACATACAGAATTATCAGCTTATTCAATAGCTATACTGGAATATCACATGATTAAAGTTTGGCCTTGTTTGCACAAAAAAGACCAAACATGTTTGTTAGTGGTTGTACAAAATCAGTTTGTCATCATAAAAGGAAAACAAACATTACGAAAAGGTTAAGGTAATTTTAATGGAAAGACTAGAAAGGTCATATATGTCAAGGATAAGGTCATACAGTGTGTTCTCAGAGTTCTTACAAAATGTGATTTTATTTCTTTGAATATTAGTACTGGAAGAAATCTTAACTGATTATTCATTTTATTGATAAGAAATGTTTTGTTCTGAATAGACAAATAATTATGCTTTGTTCATCAATATTTAATTTGATGAAATTGTTTTTGATATGAGTTAGTATTTGAACATTTTAATTGGTGCAAATTGTTTGGCTAGACTTACATATGAAAGCATTGTTCAGGTTTTCTTCCGATGTTGGGAGATCATTACAATGGATGGGTATTAAGATACCTGTTGCTAAATCATTCACAGTTTTTCTTACTCTTACAAGTTTAAATTGTCATTTAGACATTTACCACAAAAGATATCACTTGTTTTCAACTTGACAGCGGTGTAAAATTCCTTTTTATTTCTTCTCAATCTTCCCAATTTTAATACAGTAAAATTAAGAAAACTGCAAAGAAATGTTTTGATTTTTCACTTACCCTGCACAAATGAACTTGCCATGGCAAGTGGGCATTTGGAATTATATACCCTTGCTGGATGTCACAGTGTGACTGAAAAACTGTCTGAAGCAGTCAAGTGAAACAAGGCCCTGTATTTTGACTTTTTGCCTGAAATAAGCATTAGTTAAGCAGTTCAAAAGAAAAAAAATAACAGAAATGCATTAGTTGAAGAAGTGATATTAACATTATTTCATCCGAATAGTTTAATATCATTTTGAGTCACATTTTTGTATGATAAAGGCAGTTTAAGGCTTCCTACATATATCCAGAATACTTTGCTATTTTCTGTTGGTTTATATTTAATTACTACAGTTTTGCATTCATCAAAGTCATTTTAGGAATGACTCTAAAGCAGTGGAGAAGTGTGTGTGTGTGACAGATATGGTCTCCAGGAATGGCTGTCATTGAAACAAATGTAGTCGAGAGAGTGTCCATTTCACTTGTGAACAAAACAATGCAAGATTTCAAATAAATAATTATGATCCAAGAAACTGCAGTTTTTTTTTTGTGTGTGTTTTCTTGCCATTTTTATGTTGCGTTGTTTACAATGCAGCATATTGTAACCATTTGCAAAATTGACAATACCGGATGTCTAAGTTCAGTGCCCTCTAACGGGCAAGATATATTTGCACCTGTTTGCGTAGGCAGGAAAAATTATCAATGAAAATACTATGAATGAAATTGTAAGAAGTAAGCCAGTGAAGTGCAGAAGTTAGTGGACTTCTGGCATGTAATGTGTCCTTGGTTAATCTAATATGAATATGGCGAATAAAATTGTTGTTCGAGAGTCACAGCTACAAGATCCATTTGTTGAGAGAAATCAATAAAGCAATTCCAAATTACAAAACACACTTTCTACTTTACTGTTCCAATTTATGCTTAACACAACAATAGGACTCTAGTCCTTTGATTCTGTGTCTAGACTTTATAGTGAGATCAGGCATACCAGTACTAGGCCTGTATGAAGCAAGAAGAACACTTTTACATCATGAATCCTCTGTACAAAAATATGTTAAAATGACTATTCATTTACTTAATTTTAAATGGTATATAGAACCAAGGTTTTTTCTTTCCTGTGCAGACGGTTTTGAACTTTAACCCTTTCCCTCCTAGAGGAAAACATGAAAAGACCTATGCGAACAACATAAAACCAGATCAGCCTGCGAGTAACTGGCAGGCTGATCAGGTTTTATGCTGTTTGCTGCTCCTCAGTGGTCTGGAAATGAGGACTTTGAATAAATTTGGTAAGGTTTAACTGTGGTTTTCTGCAGATCAGGCTTTATGTGGTACCTATTGAGTGTGTCAAAATGAGTCTATATGAGGGAAAGGGTTAACTACAATATGATATGAGCAAAGGGGTTAAAACATATCTGAGGTTGAAAAAAAAAAGAAAAAAAGAAAGAATAATGTTGGCTTTTAAGGTATTTCTTCCATATATCTTTGGGGGCCTCCGTGGCCGAGAGGGTAAAGTCGCTGACTTTAACACTCACTCAGCCCCTCACCCCATGGTTTGAATCCCGGCAGGGACATTAGGATTTTCATGTGAGGAAGCCTTCCAGCTGGTTTGCGGTAGGTCAGAGTTTCTACATGCATCGGGGTCTTCCTCCACCTGTAATTAGCTGGACGTCGCTATATGACTGAAATACTGTCAAAGCGACGGTAAACTCAAATAGTCAAGTCCATATATCTTTGGTATTGATATGACCCCCTTTGGAATTGTTTTGCAAAGGATGGTTGATTTCTTCACTTTGTTTCTGGTCAATAACTTAAGAACGCTTAAGCCCACAATTCTCAAACTTGATAAGAGTATTGGGTTATGACTACTAGATGACCCCAATTGAATTTGGGGTTACTAGGTCATGGTTGCAGAGGTTGCAGTGACCTTATATGTTAAAATCTTTCTGATAACTTGAGAATGCATGAGCCCACATTCCTCTTAATGAAGTGTTGGGTCATGACTACTAGGTGACCCCTGTTGATTTTGGGTCACTAGGTCAAGGTTACAGTTACCTTGAATGAAAATGTCTCCAGTTGATGAATTGAGATCACGTGAGACCACATTCCTCAAACTTGATGGGATGTTTGGTCATAAGTAGATGACCCCTACTGATCTGGGGTCATAAGGTCAAGGTGGCACAGACTTTGTATGTGAAAATAACTTGAGAATGCTAGATCCTACATTCCGCAAACTAAATATTTTGTTTTCCTTATTGGTCATGCTTCTGACTGCATGTCCAGGGGGCATATGTGCCATTCCAACATCTCTTGTTTAAAGCATTTTATGTGTAGAGATGGACAGTGTAACAAAAAATATGTTCATAATTGACATTTTAAATGATTTGTTCAATTTCATTTACCAAATGCTGGAAAAAAGTAATTGACTGTATATTTTTCAAGCATTTCAGTAATGAACAGTGATTTGAATACCTTTAAATATTTTGAGCAGATTTCATTAGCTTTTTCAAAACTCTTACCACCCAAGTAAGTGTAGATGGCTTTTTCCAATGCATTTGCAGGTGATATGAATCTGAAAAATTTGGAATTGTTTTATTTTTTTCTCAATCCATAAATTGGTAAAACTCAAAACTTAATAGGGGATATCTGGAACTCTCATTAATGACTTTTCCATGTAGATACAAACAAGGTGTTCATGTAATGTTGCTGAAAAGCATGCAGCACAACAGTAATTCTATCATTATTTTTTGTGGACCTTTGCTCATTAAAAATCTGTTTATACTTACGTGAAACTTGGAAAAAAACTCTCTAGGTCTTTTACAAATGTACTTGTAGACACACACACACACACACACACACATATACACATGATCAATATAACGGTCTCTAGCCTTAATCAGAAACAAGTAATGTTTAACCCTTTCCCTCATAGAGGACACCATGAAAAGACCTATGCGAACAGCATAAAACCAGATCAGCCTGTGAGTAACTTGCAGGCTGATCAGGTTTTATGCTGTTTGCTGCTCCTCAGTGGTCTGGTAATGAGGATTTTACAATTAAATTTGGTAAGGTTTGAGTTTGGCTTTCTGCAGATCAGGCTTTATGTGGTACCTATTGAGTGAGTCAAAATGAGTCTATATGAGGGAAAGGGTTAAATTTAGTTGAAGTGCATATGTTTTGCTTTTATCTCTTCACAAAAACTGTAAGTTGTATGTCAACTTAGTGACTTCCTGAAATACTTTGTAAAACATAAATGAGTTCTTACATAAAGAAGCTTTTTAGGTTTTACTTACAGCTTAGTTGGACTGGTTGAATGAGGGACTATTTTGCTGAGTGGTAAGAGAATCCCTCAGTAAATGGGAGGTAATGGATTCAATCCTTTTGTTCCTTGACATATTGAAGATATTGAACAATGGTACTAGTCGTTACCATAATTCTTGATGCTCAGTGTAATTATAAATGAAGTTCAGGCCCAGTTTACCTCATAAATATTCATGTATAAATTTATGACCTGATGGTTTTTTTTTCTTTACTGTGCAGAGTCTGAGCTACAATATTGTATGAGTAAACCGACAGCTCCATCCAGGAACTCTTTGATCTTAGCCTGCTTTTTGCTTATGCATCAAAAGGAGTCTATATGAGGTAAAATTGATAATGTGACTTTGTGTGGTAGCATACCAGGTTACCACGGTGAGGCAGCACTGTATCATACTGCATTGTGTTTGTTTGATTGTTGGATTTAAGGTCCCACTGACAGTATTTTTAGTCATTTGAAGACGATGTCTACTTGAGACAGATATAGTGCTGCTACACTGCAGTATCATACTGTAAGCATGTGGCATGATACCACACCCAGTCACATTATCCTGACACAAGGCCAACCAGTCCTGCAACTAACCTTATGTGCTGAGCGCCAAGCAAGAGAGTTATAACTACCATTTTCTTACGACTTTGGTATGTTGCTGCCGGGGATCAAACCCGAGCATTCACTTTATATCTGGAAGGTTGTAGGTTCAATCTCAGGTTGCAGTTTAACAAAAGTTGATAAAACCTGAAACTCTTCTATCTCCCTCACATGACGCTCAGTATATAAGACTAGTTCCAAACCTAGTAAGCTTCTTGTTAGGACATAGTAATTGGAATTGTAAGCAAATGAATTTCTTTTAGTGGGACTATACATCCAAACAAGCAAATAGATAAAAACCAAGCAGGAAAAAGATTCAGTAATATACATAAATTCTCAGGTCAATAAATAGATCACAAGACAGCCTACACAAGTTTCTACTCTCACTAATAAAATCAGCCAGACAAGTTACTGTACCATTGATCTCAAAGTGGGGACATAAAATGTTTTTACACAAACATTCTGAGAATTTTCCTGAATATTGGAGAGAAAGAAATAGATTCACAAACCATCTAATTTTCCTTGAAAGTGGGTCATTTTTTTTTAAAACTTTAGACATTAGTTGCATTTTGCTCTCTTCAAATTCAATGCCTTCTTTTGTTTATGTACAGTCCATCATTTGTTGCTGGCTAAAGAGAATCGAATCCTTTGTGTGAGGATGGACAATGAAAACTGAAAAAAAAAAAACCTTTATTTTACATCAATTACGAAACAAGTTCTCACAACTTATATGTATCACTCTCGATGGCTCTGGTGGCGGTTCGCATGGTAATTTTTGTGACAGGAAACCGGAGAGCCTGGAGAAGACCCATGAGTCAAGACGGGTGATCACTGTACCCTCACATGCATGTGACCAGAAAGCGAACCCAGGACGCATTGGTGAGAAGCGAAGCGCATTACCACTATGCTATCCAGGCAAAGTGAAAACTAGTAAAGGTATTTCTTTTGAGTAATCCATCCATCATTAAATTATAGTCGTCCTTGTAATGCTGAAAGACTTCAGTGTAGATGCAAGCATCCATTGACTTGGAATTATATGCTCTTTAGCTCTAAGTCTATAACAGCTTGCATTTACTATATAATTCCCATGATCACTTGATGGACCACCTTAATATCCAGTGACAATAAATGTATTTCTCGTATGATGGATGGATTACCTTAATGCATTTCTCTCAGTTTTTTCCTTAATGAATTTCATCATATTTATCGAAAGAACATGTGTGCTTAACATTAATGATGTACATATGAAACAATTGCTATTTTCTTTGCAGAATCTGAGCAGAGCAGTCTGGTCTGGGTATGTTCTGGTTGCCAAGTCATCAAAACACGACTGTATACAGTATTATAATGATTTGATCTATCTCTTCATACTAACCCCTCTCGCGAGTGTTTAAAACAGTTCTAGAGAGGTTCGTGAAAAGTTAGGTTGAATGTAATAAATAACTACACATGAGCCTTGAGCCAACTTAGGCCTAGTTTAAACTGAATCAGTTACTATTCAATTTCATCGTACATATGCGTAGACTGTGCATGAAACTATTGAAACAAACTATAATCAAGGGGTTCCGGTGGGAAAATTTCGCTATTTCAGTTATTGAAATAGACTATAAAGAGAAAAGACTCCGACGGGGATCGAAAAAGTCGGTAAAGAGGCCCATGAAAAGGGGTTAAAACGAAACCATTCTGAAACTAAACACACTTACAAAGTATGCATATTTTACCGAAAAATGCATGACTAGCCTAGAGAGCAGCCTTGAAGAATTGTCTTTTGGTGATGAAACATCCTTTCTCAGAATATAGCTCTGTTGTGATTTGAAATAATTTACAAGTTTGACGCATTATTTTAAAGCTATTTTATTCGCGCCTTTCCTTTGTCAAAATGTGTATTAGATCAAGGCATGTGATCTTGCTAAAGAGCCGCGCCAGTTTTAAGTCTTTGCTCTTCAAACCCCGTTAGTGCCCCAATATTCAAGATGTTATCAACAAGTCTGGTTGACTAATATTCGCACGCGTTTGTATTGATCGCAGTATTGATGTCATACTGTACAGTTCTAAATTCGTACCATATGCTAAAGTTCATGTGATATACTTGTACAATGTCAACCAATCGCATCGTTGCACATAAAACTTAGAATCACGTGTTTAGGCGCATTCTTCAAATACTTAATGTCTTGAAACAGACTATAGTGGCATTTCAAGCGCCTGTCGATCAACTTAGAAATTCACGCGCCAGTCCAAACAAATACAGGAAACAGACTATAACCGAATCGAGGCGATGTGGAGATTTTTTTCCCAGTGTCTGATCAATAGTCATCGGTCATGTTATGTACGGAGCATGCGCAATTATTTCACGTGGTTGCGCTGGTTAGATTTTTGTGCCCATATCTCAAACGTTTGTCCTTGCAACGATCTCGCCGAACGGCTGCCGATACAAATATATTATGAAAACGGGGGTGGTTAAACGAATATTGCGTCATGAATATTCTGATTTTGCTAGCGGTTATAAGAAAAAAATGGACGTTTTAGATCTAAGATACAAAAATACATATTTATCAAATTTGATAATCAATGAAAAAAGGAGTACAAAAATATGGTAGATCTAATAGATTTATTATCGGACAATTTTCTCGTAAAACTCCTTCGTGCAGTCTGATCATGGTCTATTCTGTTCGCTTTTCAGTTGATGAATTTTCAGCAAGCAAATATGATACAGTCTAACAATGAAGACAGTCCAGTTGTGAAATTAAGCATGGTAACGAATCGTGGCGATCTCTTGGACATTGCATATATATATATGTAGGAAAAGATTCTATTTGCAATGTTAATTTTGACAGCGCAGATTTTATCAATCGGTCCCGATAAGACTCCGCTAAGTGACAAGGGGGTCGTATGTTTGATCCTTGGTCGCGACATACCAAATTCGTTACAAAGATACTTCTGTTAGGCGCTCAGCACATAAGGGTAGTTTCGTAACTGTTTGGCCCGATGCAAGGGTGACGTGTCTCTGATTGGAATAATGCCGCTTGTCTACGGTAATATAGATCGCAACACTTTATCTATCTCTGTAGCCAAAGTGTCCCTAGATGACCGAAAGCCAAAATCCAACGTTTTGTTTTAGTTAGACACCATAAACCAGCCAGCACACTTTTCTTTAAGGCCTAAAAATAATTTGTGCCTGGTCACTAAAAGCCTAAAAGGTGATTCTATTTATTTATTAATTTATTTTGAGACAGACTGCAGATTTTTACTACACCTGTCCAACTTTTAGCGGTGGAAAGTTAAGCCCCGCCAGTACTTTTCACGGTAAGGTCAACTGCTCACTGCAAACAGTATCACAAATAAAACCACGTGTTCATTGGTGTGGACCAAGTCAACCGTTGACTACCTTCCACTATGAATTTGTTCTTACTTACAAACTAACCAGTGATATATGTCTAGCTATTGGATAGCCCGCATGTCAAACTGAAAACATGTGTATACATCGAAAATATCAGTGTATAGTATAATTCATATATCAGCTGTACACCTCTTTAACTGGAAGGGATTCATTCAGTACTAAATAATAATACTAATGTAAAACATTTCTAAGGGAAACAGTGCACTTAGATTTACGAAAATTCATTTTCAGCTGAGAATACGATAGTCTTTGTTTCTTTTGAGATGGGAACAAACGGATAGTGGGATTTTAAGGTCAAAACACCAAAACCGTCGCAACTACCACTACCATCACCACCATCACTATCATCTTTATTACACTATTACTTACGTTTACTTATTTCTCGATTGAAGTCACTACTAAGAGCTTTGTTAACATAAATAGTACTTCACTGACTTTTTCAGTAATCCGGGCATTTCGACTTGAAATATGTACGACCTTTTGGTATATTTCCATACAAACTGTTGGAATAATTGAAAAAAAAAAATCTAAAGCTAGAAGCTAAAATAAAGAATCACGTGAAAAATATGTTAGTCCGTGGTTTGGTAGATAACCCATAGCCTCCGGATCTCCATTGTGGTCGCTGCACGAACTTACAGTAGGTAATTATCTGACCCTAAAAATAATGTCTTACTAATGACAATGGATATTTCGAATACTATTATTAATTGGGGGTACTGATCATGCAATGTGTAAGATAATAGGATATATTATTGACAAGTCTAATGTTGATTTACCAAGCCTTTAAACAATTAGCATTTCCAATTACTTCTGACTAACTTCATAAGTGATCATGACTTTTCTATTTATGAATAAATGCTGACACATAATTGCAAGGATAAACCGTTAATTGCCTTTATTTATGAATATGGCGTATAGATACCAGTTTATGTTTCATAAAAGATTGGCAGGAAATAAGTTAAAGAAATAGATAAATTATCTTCTGTAAGTTTCAGTCATCAGTTTGTTAATTGCTATCTGTCTTGGTTCAAATACAAATAAGTCATCAGCAAATGATGTTTCTTTAATCAAGGCACTTCGTGTTGCATATAGTCACGAGTCGAGTCATGCCGAGAGTATGTCATATGCACATAGTTTATTACAATATGGTCCAAAATTAATTTAGTAATTGCGTTGCATGAAATTATAACCAAGATGAGCATCAACAAATTGTAAATAATATCTGAATGTATTCTGAATTTTGTATTATCTGGAAAAACGTTACATTTATTTGGAGTAAATTTATCGTGTGTAGCTGTATGTATGTTAACCTATAAATGGATGGTTGTATGTGTAGTTTGTATATATATTATATGTGTAGCATAATCAAGAATATATTTAATGCATAATATAACTAACTGACGTATATATAGCACACAAGTACGAGTACATGTATGTATGTTTACATACATATTTATAATGTATGTGTAGCGTATAACAAGTATGTATGTATATAACCTCTACAGGCATAGTTGTATGTGTAGCCTAGAATATATTTAATGCATAATATAACTAACTGACGTATATATAGCACACAAGTACGAGTACATGTATGTATGTTTACCTACATATTTATAATGTATGTGTAGCATATAACAAGTATATATGTATATAACCTCTACAGGCATAGTTGTATGTCTAGCATATAACAAGTATATATGTATATAACCTCTACATGCATAGTTGTATGTCTAGCATATAACAAGTATGTATGTATGTATATAACCTCTACAGGCATAGTTGTATGTGTAGCATATAACAAGTATATATGTATATAACCTCTACAGGCATAGTTGTATGTGTAGCATATAACAAGTATATATGTATATAACCTCTACAGGCATAGTTGTATGTGTAGCATAAAACAAGTATGTATGTATATAACTTCTACAGGCATAGTTGTATGTGTAGCATAAAACAAGTATATATGTATAACCTCTTCAGGCATAGTTGTATGTGTAGCATAAAACAAGTATATATGTATATAACTTCTACAGGCATAGTTGTATGTGTAGCATATAACAAGTATATATGTATATAACCTCTACAGGCATAGTTGTATGTGTAGCATATAACAAGTATATATGTATATAACCTCTACAGGCATAGTTGTATGTGTAGCATATAACAAGTATATATGTATATAACCTCTACAGGCATAGTTGTATGTGTAGCATATAACAAGTATATATGTATATAACCTCTACAGGCATAGTTGTATGTGTAGCATACAACAAGTATATATGTATATAACCTCTACATACATAGTGAGTTATATGTGTAGCATAAACTAAATAAGTATATATGTATACAAGAGTTGTCAGAGGACAGCATGCTCGACTATTCAAAATGCTTGTTGGTAAATAAAATAAGATCTATTTCTATTCTTGCCCTTCATATACCCTGTATATAATAATAGTCGAAAATGATATACCTTGATAGCCTAATACCCCTAAATAGGTTAATGAAGTCATAAATCAATCCCATGCATAGTTACTGTGACATAAGCATAATAATAGTGTGCATTCAAAACTTTAACCGAGTATCCAAGTTAGAAAAGGGCAATAATTTGTATAAAATTCAGTCCAAGAGTTACCCTCCTTGGTTTTCTGATGCTCCTGAACACGCTTCCAAACTTTCTAGTCATTGCCATAAACAATTTCTGAGATATAAGCTGGATAGTAGCTTGCATGCAAAACTTTAATAAAAAAGTCTAAGTAAAAAAGTGGCCATAATCTGCATTATATTCAGTCAAAGACTATCTGCAACTACTGGGGTGCAAGCAGTATCCGTGATTTTTAGCGGTTTTATTTCATTTCTGCTGTAAATGTGTTATACGAATAAAAATAGTTTGCAAAAATAAACAGGTAGGTTCGATGCCCATCTGACACAAACATATCGAATTCTTACGTCACTCGTGTACTAAGAGGCAGAGGCCCCAAAAGGGGCACTCCATGTTACTATTTTGGGTCGCAACATAAACAGTATCCGTGATTTTCTTTTTTGTTGTCATCGCGTAGTGATACTCTTTTAAGACTTATAGTCTTTTCTAACCAGTTAAGATAAAACTATGATTTTTATTACGATCATTTAAATAATCTAAATCAAGTGGTAGGCCTGCCGGCAGACGGAATCGTTCGGTAGGCTATTTGAAATCAATGTTTGATTACTTATTTCTTTTCTAATAACATGAAAAACACATGCTGTTTTATAGGAGGGGATAATGGGGCGCAAATGAAAAAGGCACACGCAAGCTTACTGATGGAGACGTGAGAATATTGATCTAAAATAAGTTTGTTTTTTAATTTCTATAGTTTACTGTAAAGATAATTATATATCAGGAATTTTTCACGAAGAGAATACAAGAATTTTCAAATACATGTACGTTGTTCAAAACAGATTCAGCTGACAACCATGCAGACAGGAATAAAGGTTTGGTTGATCAGATATTTATTTTGACCTGTTCATCAAGAAGTTACACAAACATTATCAGCTTCTTTTCAAATATTTAAGCAACATAGCACGAAGCTACAGTATATAAATCTAAGTATTTACATCTCTGATTAAAAGATCGGGTTCGGAGGTAAAATTAAATGAATAAGGCCGTTGCTTTATGGTGGAAACCACGATTATTCGACGGTATTCGACCGCTTATGGCTATGCATACATATAGTTTAAACATATTTTATTGTCAAAATGTTTACAAGTACACACATATCATCAACATGGTTATAAATATACAAATGACAAATGGGTCTAGCCACAAGTTCTCTCAACTTAGGTTAAGGCCATTCCCAAACAACATGAATATATTTGCAAAGAGGCTGGTCATAATTAATGTCAAATAAATATGTCATGAAAAATATGAAAATTTCTGCATTTAATCAAAATGACAATATAATAAATATATAATTGAGCTATACATTATTTTATGTTTATATGTGCTATAAAGTGAGAGGCTAATTTTATAAAAGGAAAAGAGAGAGAAATAATAAACAAATACACCAGAAACAATAGACATATGTTGGTAACCGGAATAAGCGTTGGTTATTTAAGTTTTTAATAATAAAACTGTAATAAAATTTACGAATGATCAAGTAGAAAAACGTTTTGTTTCCTCTATAAAGGACAGTACACATAAGAAAATTAACTTATTATCTTCTAAAGTTAAAGATTCAATACCATAGAGTAGTTTTGAAACACTAAGTGGATGAAATCGTCGTGTTTTTTGAAAGAAAGTGATTCTTCTATTGTCATATAACTTGCATCTGAAAAAGTAATGGTCTGTAGATTCATTTTCATCACCACACAAACACATAGGGTCATGTAGTGTTATGGCCGGAATAAACTAACACGAGACGGTGGTGGCTGGCAATAGATTTATTCAGTCCCCAAGGTATCTGGCAAGGTCGTGCTGGGGGTGGTCTCGAGGCTCTAACAAGATCTCTCTAGGTATCCCACCAGATCTGCTTGCAAGACCCTTGACCGGTCAGCTTATATATTGGCTGGTTACCAGCCAGCCAGACAGTAAACATATGTATTATATAATAAGTGTCAACGACAGTCACAACTGAGACAGACGTTGCACAACTAATGCAACGGTCCTGACAGTAACCATATGTATTACATAACACTCCTTTTTTTCCTACTTAAATTTACAGTTATAGTTGCCATGCCTGTCAAATAAAAATATACATATATTTTTGAAATGAGCGATTAAAAAGTACGCCTGCCATAAAAATAGAGACCAAAATTATTTTTACATATACATAACAAAAGAAACAAAATAAATAAATAGAGTAATTGCAGCGATAATGCTGTATAATATGATAGTTAAGTCCCTTTTAAGGATTGGAATAACATCAGATTTTAATGAACTTTAAGAACATTTTATATATAAACCTCGGGGTCTGTTTGTTAGCCTGGTGCAAATCGTAGATAAGTTCCAAAGAAACATTTTAAACACAATCTTTGAAATCTGTTGGTTAGACTGGTGTAAGTCGAAATAAGTTCCAAGAAACATTTTAAACACAATCTTTGAAATCTGTTGGTTAGACTGGTGTAAATTGAAATAAGTTCCAAGAAACATTTTAAACACAATCTTTGAAATCTGTTGGTTAGACTGGTGTAAATTGAAATAAGTTCCAAGAAACATTTTAAACACAATCTTTGAAATCTGTTGGTTATACATATCAGCACGAATCTAAATCCTTCAGCCCGTCACCGGTCTCTCGCGGAACGCAAGCAGCAGATGTTGGAGGCAGCGAGGCTTCGATATAAACAGAAACACAGCCTTTCGTAGCCTACCAGAGATGTTTGCCTGAAATGTTTCATTTTTTGTTGCATGGCCATCTACATTGTTTACATTTTGTCAAGAGAGATTTTTTTTTTGTCACAGGAAATTTGACTATTTCCTGACCTTGTTTTAGAGGGACGATTTTACATATTCTAAGAAGTTACAGGTGAAATGTTGCTAGAAAATTTGCTGTGACTAGATATGTGAAAAAAAAACTTGAGAGGTTAAGTTCTTATTTGTTCAGTGTATGCAAGTGTTGTAGAAATGATTATGTTAAATATATTCATACAATTTTGCTAATTGTCTGCATATAGATGATTTCAATACTGTCATTTTTTTTCTTAAATTGTTTGCAGCATTTTGTATTAGTTTGTATTGTAAAATTTAGAAAACATACACAGCTGTAACCATTTGTTAAAGTTTTGCTTATTTAATCTCATTGGAATAAAGAAAATAAAATTCTTATTTTGATAATTTTTCTTTTATCAAAGTGTTGATGGAAAGTCCTGAATAGTGATAAATTCTATGTGCAAATGTATTCAAGGAAAGCTAAATAAGCCCACACATACTAGCATACAATTAAAAACACCAATGGATATTTAAACAAGCCCTGGCTCTCTCCAGGAATTTCAGTCGCTGATTTCTTTAGAAACACTCAAAGAGTTTCAGTATTAACAGGGGCCTAGTGTGTCACTGTGAAGTTTCTTACAGTAGCATCTTTAATTTTCATTGATCATGTACTGAAGAGAATTTTGTGAGTACATTTAATTTCAGATTAATGTTGCAGGAAACTTGGGGTCTGTGAAATAAACAGCTTTCGTGGGGGGTAATATTCATGGATAAAAGCCTCCAGGAAATCAACAAAAATTGGTGCCCATGAAAATGAGTGCCCCATGAAAATTTATGATTTCATGTATACAAGGGTCTGTCAGAAATAACAGTCTTAACTCATGTATATTTGAAAATGTATTATAAACAGCTATATTGATTTATAATAATTTTTCAGTGCAGTCTTCCTTGGTATGAACAGCCCAATATTAGATGTCATCCTGATGTCATTTAACTGCATATGTTCATGTAATATTGGACAACATCACGCCAAAGATCAAGATTGTATCCTGGTCACGGCACCAAAGAAGTCCGTGTAGTGTTATGGCCGGAATAAACTAACACGAGACGGTGGTGGCTGGCAATAGATTTATTCAGTCCCCAAGGTATCTGGCAATGTCGTGCTGGGGGTGGTCTCGAGGCTCTAACAAGATCTCTCTAGGTATCCCACCAGATCTGCTTGCAAGACCCTTGACCGGTCAGCTTATATATTGGCTGGTTACCAGCCAGACACTAAACATATGTATTATATAATAAGTGTCAACGACAGTCACAACTGAGACAGACGTTGCACAACTAATGCAACGGTCCTGACAGTAACAATATGTATTACATAACAGTCATCTGTTATATGATTTTGAAATAAGTTATATTTAAGTTCACTACAATTGTTTCTCAATCTTGTATGGATAACCGAAAGTCTACGTTTGCCAACAGTATAATATTTGGGAACCTGATGTGCTGGAAACATTTTATTTATATTTGTTTTAAATGTCAATAAGGATTGTGTCTCTTTTAATGATTGCGGAATACTATTCCACAATGTAATTAAAGAAGGTATTACAGAATTTGCAAATATTGCAGTGCGAATCGGAATAGAGCTTATATTTTGAGAATTCCTTAAATGATATACTGTTCGATTTTCAACGGAGACAGGTAAAATGTCATTAAGGTAGTTAAGAGTTAGGCCATTTTTTTATTTTAAATGCTAAAACTAATTTCTGATACTTCCTCCTATCTGATAAAGACAACCAACCTATTTCTTTATAGATGTTTGACAAACTTATTGATCGTGTGGTTCCAGTTACTATACTCGCAGCTTCATTTTGAATTTTTTCAATGCTTTCCTTTTCATAATCGGTACAATTATCCCAAACAACGGAGGCATATTCAATAATTGGGCGAAAAAATGAGATATAAATTTGATTAAGGGAATCTCTGTTTATTTGAAATTTCAGTTTTCTCATCATACCAAGAATTTTGGACGCTGATTGTATTTTATTTTGTATGTGCGTGTGCCATTTACCGTTTGAGCTAATGGTGAGTCCTAAATGTTTATGGTTATCAACACAAGTAATAGGAGCATGCATACATATCATTACGATTAAATTAAATTTGGTTGTATCCACCATCAGAAAATCCAGTCAGTATATGGCAAATTATAGAGATCACAACCTATCATTTTTTTTTACATCCCTTAACCAAGAATATGACCTAAGTTTAATGTTTATCTTTCCAAAGTCAATATTTCGTAACGTTTTATGAAAATTTTTCGCATATTCCCTACTGGTTTGTATCAGCAACCATATTACATTTATGTTCTTAAACATAGATTAAATTTACGTCATTTATGAAGTAAGACCCATGGGCAGAAAAATTCAAGTCTAAGGCAAAGTTAAGTCAGGGTATTTTTTTAGCCGAGTTTAAAAAAATCCTAAGTGGCGAAGAGCGCACTTTCGCTTGTTTGAATTTTTATTTGTAAATCATACTATCAGATCTTGCAAGCACTTCGGAAAACACATAAATAATGTAATAAATCTATTTCTGTTGTTGTTGTTTTACCGTATTAACAGAAACTTATATCACGGTTGGTTAAACTAGGACATCGAAGCTACGTGCGCACGCAACGTAAATTATTACATATATAAACACCCCTTATATATGCTTAAATACAGAATTAAACAATGACGGAGAAAAAAAATCAAACTGTATATACTCTGATGCAAAGGTGCTCTTTAAACCATAAAAAGAAAATCATGAACGTGAACAAAACAACAAACAGCGATCATGGTTTTAATTTCGTGATATTTTAATGTTCCCGTCCGTCAGTGCAAACTGCCAGTCTAAAACCAGATGGTTGCCGAATCGATAACTAAAATGAAACCCCAAACATGTTGCTTGTTGGTAAAAAACATAATTTCGGCGGTCAGCACATTTTCTTCTTAATTCACTTAATTATGTACTAGAGGGTGTGAGTAGGGCCAATAGAGTCAAGAAATGTTTTTACAACAGGGATATATATATGCCCTCAAAATTGTGTTTGTAACGTGTATAACTGATACACGTGTATAAGCCATGATCGGCAGGTATCGACTTTTTACATATGAATATTTCACCACATTACCTAAACAAAAGTCAACACGTTTATTTCTTTTTCACATGTTTTATTTTATACTACTACCACTGAAAATTTCTTTTCTTCTACCATTCCAGTTACATGTATACTTACTGCGTTGAAAAATATATGCGTCCATTTCCTTGTAAATTCAATTACACGAAACTGAATCTTATATATCCAAATTAATTATTTCAAAAACGTGATAAGATTTTTTTTTTAAATTTATTCACAGGGGGTCTCTGTATATATATGATATAAATACCAATACAAGACCTAATTAGCGAACTTAAAATAACAAACGAGAACGCACGCGCACAGTCGCACGCACTGATCCCTCGCGACATGGGCAGCTTATTTTCACTTGACTGATACATAATCGATTGTAATTTCATGAATATTCACCCTTTCTTGCTAAAATTAGGTTTCCACACTGATATTAATGACAAACTTTGAGTAAGTGGAACTTTTTCCAACACAGTGTCATATTTGACGATACTATAAGTAAATCACGGATACTACTCGTTCACGGTCACTGCTCGCATCCCAGTATAGTATGATACCATTGAACATATTAAAGAAGTTTCAAATCAAACCCATGCCTGGTTACTGAAATATAAGCATGAAATTCCTTGCATGCAAAACTTTAACCAAAATTTTAAGTTAAAAAGGGGCCATAACTTGAAATATATTACATCACGTGTAACCTTCCTTGATAGTATGATACCCCTAAACATATCAAAGATGTTTCAATCCCATGCCTGGACTCTATGAAAGTACCTTGCATGCAAAACTTTAACCAAAAATTTCTAAGTTAAAAAGGGGCCATAGTTTGTAACATATTCCACCAAGAGTTATCTACCTTGATAGTGTGATACCCCTTAACGTATTAAATATGTTTCAAGTCAATTGCATACCTGGATACTGAAATATAAGCATTAAAGTACCTTGCATGTAAAACTTTAACCAAAACTTCTAAGTTAAAAAAGGGACCATAATTTGTAATATATTCCATCAAGACTTATCTACCTTGATTGTCTGATGCCCCTTAACATATTCTTAAACTTTCAAGTATATACCATGAATAGTTATTGAGATATAAGGCTGATAGTAACTTGCATGCAAAACTTTAGCCAAATTTTCTATTGCATGCAAAACTTTAACCAAAATTTATAAGTTAAAAAGGGGCCATAATTCATATCAAATTCAGTCAAGAGTTATCCAACTTGGTTGTCTGATGCCCCTGAACATATTCATAATCTTTCAAGTCAATACCATAAATGATTATTAAGATATATGGTTGATAGTAACTTGCATGCAAAACTTTAACCAAGAGCTGCAACGCCAACGCGGACGCCGACGTCAACGCAAGGGCGACTACAATAGCTCTCATATTCTTCGAATAGTCAAGGTAATAAGCACTACATGCATAGTTGTATGTGTAGCATAAACAAGTATATATGTATATGTATATAACCTCTACAAGTATAATTGTACGTTGCTTACACAAATTGTTTGTTTATTGGGTTTAATATCCAATCCACAGTAAGACTATGTCTACTTGATACCACACCCAGCCACATTATCCTAACATCGGACCAACCAGTCCCGGAACTACCCTGATTTGCAGGGCGCAAAACAAAGGATCTATCCAGTACTATTAATATTTACGATTTTGATATGTCGCAGCCGATGATCGACCTCACGACCTTAGCATACACAATTATATATGTATAACCTATATATAGGCATATAGCACACACCGATAAATATAAATTATGCTATA
>CM037784.1:60123926-60139437 GCA_021229015.1 Solen grandis | reverse complement strand
ACATGTTAACATTAGATGTTGAATGCTTTGTAAATGTTTTAACATTAGAGGTGTATGACATGACTGTATGTACATGTATAATCATGATGATTTTAAATGCTTTTGTGACCATTTATGTTGATATAGTGTCCATAGCTTACATGTAAATGTTGCTTAATGTGTAAGATTGACTGAAGTATTACTACCTTGTAAGAAATCATTTAGTGTATCTGTACTATTATCACTGACTAATATAACCATGAAAAGGAATTCTGATTTATTTGAAATTTGTTAAGGTTATTATTCTATAACAATAAAAATGTAGATGGGAGGATTGGACGGCTGAAGGGGAGGAGGAGGCCGAAAAATTGTGGTTGTATTGGTCAGTGAAAAGTAGGGCTGAGTCAGGGAAAAGTCAGGGAATAGTCAGGGAATTTTATTTCTTCAGCTCTGTGGCAACCCTGACCTGTGTAATGAGCCTGCACATCAAATCATTGTTTTGGACAAATGTATAAATCTTTCAATGTACAAGGAAACCACAGTCTGGACAAGGTCTCTTTCCTTCAACCCTGAAGTGTGACTTTTACCTGATGAGCTGTCGTCCCAGGGGTCAGGCCCCATCCCTTCATATCTCAAAAAATGTTCAGATCCCCACCCCTAAACCATATATATTCTTGTTCATGATGATATGGATTGAATGGTACTTCTTTTATGTTCACATGGGTCACCAAGAGGTCAGGCCCCCCACTCCCTCAATTTTACTTATAACATCATATCTCAAAAACTGTTCAGATCCCCACCAATAAATCCTATATATTCTTGTTCCTCATGATGAGACAGATCGAATGGTACTTCTTTAGTGTCCCTGGGGGGTGGGGGTTTAAAAACCATAATATCCCCACCCATAAACTATATATATTCTTGTTCCTCATCTGATCAGATGGATAGAATGCTACATCTTTGATGTTCACATGGGTCACAAGTGGGTCAGGCCCCACTCCCTCAATTTTACTTATGACCTTATTTAGTAACAATTATATTATTACTTGTTAAAAGTTTTGTCAAATAAATACATTTATGAAAGACAGCGATATTAGTTTAAAATCCATAGAAGTTTTTACTAGGTAAAATTATTCTGAATTAACGGTACTGCTCGTGATGCATTCTGGATTTCTTATCCATCTTATAAGAGAGTCAAAGAATGAACCCACAGATTAGGGAGTGAGAAAAGGGTCCTGTCTTATAGACAAATAGTCTTATAGGTGAGTTTCTATTGTATTTTTTTAATGTACCAAGTATTTGATTAATGATGTGTAATATGCCATAATTATTGTGTCAGATGAAAAAAAAAAATTACCAACCTACCTACCCACCTAAAACAAGAGGGCCATGATGCCCTGAATCGCTCACCTGATTATAAATGAGCAACATATGTTGGATTTTTCATATTGACCCACTTTTTGACCCCACATGACCCAAATTCGAACCTGTCCAGGTTTCATGAAAACAAAAATCTGACCAAGTTTCATGAAGATTGGGCCAAAAATGTGCTTCTAGAGTGTTAACAAGGTTTTCCAAGATTTGACCTCATTACCTACTTTTTGATCCCACATGACCCAAATTCAATCCTGTCCAAGATTTTATTGAGACAAACATTCTGACCAAGTTTCATGAAGAATTGGCCTAAACATATGGCCTCTAGAGTGTTTAACAAGCCAAATTGTTGACGAGCACGTGGCACGACGGAGGCCGGACAAAGGGCGATCACAAAAGCTCACCTTAAGCACATTGTGCTAAGGTGAGCTAAAAATATGGGTCGGGTAACTTCAAAGAATTTTTTAAGGTCAGCCTTATATTGAAAGCATTTTTACAAAACAGTGCAAATTTATTTAATATATTTTTGTTTTCAGTTTTTAACAGTTCATTATATTTGTACACACTGGGATTTTGTATATAAAACTTTGGAACATATTTGTTTCTAAATCTAAATATTTTGGACATATAATAATAAAATGATATTCATCCTCTATTTCATTTTTTTGTTACACAAAGAACATTTTCTTGACTTAAATTCCTTTCTATGTTTTGGTGATGTCCAGTTCAATATTCAAGCTATGTGTTGATAATCTAATTTTTGCCAAAGTATTATGTAATGCAGGATTATCCATAATTCTCAAATAAGGTGACATTGAAAATGATGTTTGATTTCTTTATTTGTTTGTTCTGTATTTAAATCAATGAATTACTTTTTAAACTATAGCATCTTTAAATTTTTGTATTTTTTTTTTTTTTTTTTTTTTTTTTTTTTTTGATGAAATTTACAAAAAATTAATAAATAATGTATAAATAATAAATAACGGAAAAAAGGGATAATTTTTTTTATCCCTATGCTATGTTTTTCGTTTTCCCATAAATTGATACTTAATGTCTTTAAAATTTAAAATGTTTTTTTTTTATTTCATGAACGCCATCAAAAAATTCCATCACATATTTTTTAAAAAAGAAAACACATCAAAAAAAAAAAATAAAAATATTTCATTCTTAAAAATTTATCATTTCCCAGAGCTAAAGCTAAAAAAAAAAAAAAGAATTTAAAGTGAGGGGTGAACAGCATAATAAACCCCCCTTTTAGGGTTACCATCTTTAAACCCCTTTAAATTATAATGCTTTTCACCCACTTAATAAAATGCCCGGGTGAACAATTTTTTTACTTGATTGGTGTAATCTGTTTTCAGAAAAAGGGGTTTTAAAAATTTAAAAAATTTAAGCAAAAAGTAATTGAGGGCTAAAAGATACGGTTATCATGTATATAAATAAGCAAACATCAAAAAAAAAATTTTTTAAAAAAAAAAAATGTTGACATGATTTGGGACTTTTGATTTTACTGCCCGCTTTAAACCCAGTATTTCAGTCATAAGTGGGGTCCACAATATCAGGGGGAGTAAGCCCCCGAATCCACAGAGGCATCCAGGTGGGAACCACCGCCCTTTTACCACAAGCCTTTGGGAAGGGGCTTCCTCACATGAAAACCCAAAAAAAAAACCCTCCCAGGTTTCCCAATGAGGGGCTGAGGAAAAAAAAAAATTTTTTTGTTCATGTAAAAAATAATAATTTTCAAAAAAAATTTAAAATCATAACCAATTTAAAAAAAGTATGTGAAAAAAATTAAATAGTGAAATGGAAAAAAAAATACTTGGATACTTTTTGGGACCCAAAATTGTTTTTTTTTTTTTTTACCTCAAAGAGTGGGTACTTTTTTGGTTTTGGCTACTTTTTGGGACCCCCCCCCCCCCCAAAAAAAAAAAAAAAAAAAAAAATTCATACTGCTTAGTACTTCTTTTTAGTCACAAGTGAGGGAAAATTCTTTTTTATGTTTTTAAACCCCTTTAAATGTAAAAAATTTTTTTTCCTTTTTTAATTCTTTAAAAAAAATAAAATTTATGGTGTCCCAAGAAATAAAAACTGGTTTTTCCCCTTTTCAAAAATTTTTTAAAAAAATGTATTACAACAGGTGAAATGGTTTGTCACTTTGCCTCTAAAATAGCTCCAAAACTTTTTTTAAAGATGGCGAAAATGTTGAATGGGGTTTGAAAACCCCAGGGGAGGGCCTGTTTTTCCCAAATTTTCCTTTCCATTTCCCGGTTTTCAATAAAAAAAAAAAAAAAAAATATTTACGGATATTTTAAAA
This sequence comes from Solen grandis, assembly GCA_021229015.1. NCBI lineage: Eukaryota > Metazoa > Mollusca > Bivalvia > Adapedonta > Solenidae > Solen > Solen grandis. The sequence continues at coordinate 60,135,770 of CM037784.1, read as the reverse complement.
AGAAACTTTTTAAAAAGGGTTTAAAATTTTTTGTTAAATTAATGCGCTGAAAAGATGGCTTTTATGACAGAAGATTTGGCCCTCCACCACTTTATAATAATAGTTTTCGGTGAAAATTTTGGGTGAGGGGCCCCAACCCTTTTATTTTCTGACATGCTTCCTAAGAACTGAAACGTTTTCCACTTGCGGGTCCGGTTTTTCGCACCCGGGTTAGGGGTTTGGTTCCCTTTTTAATTCTAAACCTAGGGAAAAAATCGCTGATTTTAGATCTGTGGACAATACACGCACTTTGCAACATTAACAAAAAACCCAAGGACTTGAAACAAATTTTTTTTTAATGTTCTTTTGGGCTATACAGTATCTTTTTTAATTTTTAAAGAACTATTATTAAATAGCCCATACGGGAACATTAAAAAAAATTTTGTTTAAAGCACCTGTTCAAAAAATCCCCCACACGGTTGAGATTGGTTTTTTTTAACTACATAAACATCAGAGCAAAAACCTTTTTTTTTAGTTTTTAAGTAATATTTATGTTTTTTTAGGCCATCATTTTTTGTTATTCTGTTTTTTAAAAAATGCCGACCAAAATTTTCTGTAAAAGTGAAATAAAAAAAAGGAGATCATGAATTTTTTTTTTTAAATTTAACCCGCCGCCCTTTGGGAAAAATTAGAGCAGAAGAGAGAAAAAAATGTCACAGAAGAAAGCCCGCAGAGTTTGGAAAATCACTTGTTATAGTTCTTTTTTGAAAGATACGTGCTTATCATTATTTTTAACTTTTCCACCCTTTAAACCCTACCATTGGACAAAAAACCCACTTTTGGGGAAGAAAAAGGGGTTTCATGGTGTCACTTTATTTTAGGGGCCCAAAATTAAAAGCAAAACCCTTTTGGGAAAAGGTGCAACATGGTTCAAAAAAAGGGGAAAAAGGGCCTTTGCCCTTCGGGAGGGGTTTAAAATTTGGCCCATTTTCGGTAAAAAAAAAAAAAACGGGGTTTTAAAAAGCTGCCTTTTTATCTGAAATAATTCCGTTTTTTAACACAAGTTCACCTAAAACACCCCCTCTGTGCCCCCCTCTACACAGTTTAATTTTTCCCCTTGTATATATTTTTAAATTATATATATCATTGGATACCTTCGAATTTTTACTTGCAAGACAAAGGGGGTTTTTAAAAAAAATTGGACTTTTTAGGACAATTAGTAATGAAATTTTATTTGGAAAATTAGAAATAAAACCCCTATTCTCAGGGTAAAGATTTAGGGGACCACGGGTTTTTTTAAAATTTAAACTTTTACTCGTTTTTTTTAAATTTTTTAAAAGTTTCTCTTAAAAATTTAAAATTATTTTCTTTACTGTACTTATTTTTTTGGTCGCGTACGGACAGAAAACATGATAAAAAGGCCCGAAAAGGGAAAATTGGGAAAAATTCGCTCAGAGCCCCCTCCCCCGCAAATGGTGACGTGTGGGGGGCCTTTTTGAATCTGTACCCGTATGGAATGCTTTTGTTTACCAGAGTTCGTTTTTACCTGCCCGGGGAAAAAATATGCTACTTTTAAAATTTTAAAAAAAATTCATTTTAAAATGTTTTAAAATTGGGGGGGAAAAACTGTGGGAAGCCCCTTAAAGTAAAAGCCTTGTTTCAAAACAAAAGATCGGGATTCGAGGGGGTGCTTTGGTTTTGTGTATTTTCAATTTTTCTAAATTTTTTTTATTTTTTTTTTTTTATTTTTTTTTTTTATAGGGCATCAGTACAAAAAAGGAAAAGCGAAATATGTGAGTAATTAAACGTTTGGAAAAAAACCGCAGTCAGCAAAAATATTTAAGGCAGAAATACCCCGGAAATTTCCCTAGATCCCAAAAAAATCAAAGGGTATAATTAAAATAGTTGTTTATGGTTATATCAAATTTTAAATTTTTTGTATTTACAAAAATCGTAGACATGGGGATGGTTTGCTCCCTTGCTTTGGGGCTTAAATTTTAACCCCAAGGGTGTAGTTCCAGAACTGTCAGGATAATGGACTTGGGGGTATCATGCCAAATTTTTGTCTATGCTGATACTGGGCCCCTATGACAGCATATATCTGTCCCCCAATAGGGCATTTTCCAAATGACGAAATACTGCGGTGGGAAATTTTCCCAAAATATCATTTTATTTATTAAAGTATCTTATTCTTCCCTTTTGGGAAGAAACTGGTAATCAAACACTTTGGAAAAAATTTCCCAAAAAAATAATTTGGTTCCCAAAAACAATAGAAAAGGGAAAATTTTGGGCTACAAAAAAGAAACGTTTTAATCCCTTTTCTTGGAAAAATTATTTTTTTGGGACTAAATTTTTTTTTAAAGGAAAAAAATCTTTAAAAACAACTTTTTTTAAATTTTTTTTATGTTTTAATTTTTTTTCTATTTATTTAATTTAGTAATTTTAAAATTTGGGGGGGGGGGGGTTTTTAATTGATAAATTTAAATAATTCAAAATGCCCAAATTTAAAATACAGGGCTATATTCTAGTAAAATTGAAATTTCAATTTAAAGAGGGTAAATTGAAAAAATTTTTTTTAATGATGCTTTTTTTTTTTGAAAAAAAAAAACTACAAAACACCAAACTTTAAAACCCCGCATAAAAAAAACATGAATGGGGTTTTGGGGGACGACCAAGATGTGATCGAGTGCGCATTGTTTTTTGTTGATGTTTATGATTTATCATTGATTTAGATATCATGTGATGGTGTTGCAAAAAATAAATGTTCATATTTGAATTATAAAAAGATATAAACTTAATTTTTGGTTTAAAACGTCATAAAAAAATCGATCATATCGTGGTTTTTTTTGAAACGAAATATAAACTGACAAATCGATTAAATATTTGCGAAATGGGGGTATTCCCAATTTGCCAAAGGACAGGGCCCCCCCTACAAAAATTTTTTCCGCTTTGGGGAAAGGGGGAAAAAACTGAAAAGGAATTTCGAGGGCAAAGGGGTCCCGGGGCTGCTATCCCCCCCCCCCCCCCCCCCCCCCCCCCCCCCCCCCCCCCCCCCCCCCCCCCCCCCCCCCAAAAAAAAAAAGTTTTTTAAAAAAAAAAATGATGGAGAAACCTTCTGAGGTGGGATCTGGGGATTTAAAAAGGAAAACTTTTTGTTTATTTCTTAAATTTGATGTAAAAATTTGGGTCTATACTGAGGTTCCCCCTGGGGAAAAATCGACCCTTTAAACCCCATGCCCCCCCAGGGGACGGAAAGTCCCACGAGAAATGGCACTGATAAGGGTCCGGGATTTTTCCCTTTTAAACCCTTCATAAAATTTTTCGGGGTTTTGTACAAAGGCCCTTTGGGAAACCCCAAGGTTTTGGGAAAACTTCCCGGGGGCCTTCTCCGGGGATCAGCGAAGGGACCGAATTTGAAAAAATTTATCGCGGGGGGTTTTCCCCGTAATTTGGGTCTTGCAAACCACCTAGGGGCGTCGGGGGAAAAATTAAGGAAAAATTTTATGGTGGAGTTAAGAGCCAAAAACAAAAGAAGACTTTTTTTTTTTATGAGGATTTCCCCCAAAAAAATGTCCCTTGGCCTTTTTTTACCGCTCAGTCTAAAATTTTAAAATAAAAAAGAAAAAAATATTTAAATGCCCTCAACCCTTTCCGATTTTTTTGCGATATTCTAGATTCTCTAAAAGGTTTGGGAAAGGTTTTCACAAAGGTCCCCCAAAAATTCGAACATCCCAGAAAATTCCCCCCGATACTTCGGGGAGGGCACCCTTGAGCATCGGGGATTTCCCCAAAGTTCCGTGAAAAGCTTCCCCGGGGCTTCGCGGATGTTTTCAATGAAGCAATGAAATATTTTCATTTTACAGTTTTAAAAACTGTGCAGATTTTTTTATACAGATTAAAAAAACCGGGGGGGGGGGGGGGCTGGGGCACTGGCTTAAAATTTTTAAAAAGTGTTTTTCCCCCCCCCCCCCCCCCCCCCCCCCCCCCCCCCCCCCCCCCCCCCCCAAAAAAAAAATTTTTTTTTTTTTAAAAAAAATGGCCCTTTTGTACACTGTCAAAATTTAAAGAAAAGCATTAAATAAAAATCAGTTTTAACCCCAAAAGGGGGGAAAAAACCCGTTTTGTTTAAGATGAGAAAAAAAACAATTTTCACTTTTAAATTTAAAATATTTTTTCCAAAAAAGGGAAGGGAAAAAAAATGCGGTATTAGGTTTTGAATTCTTTCCTTTCCTTTTTTGTTTAATTGGGAAGCAGGCTCCCCACAGCCCTTTCCCCCGGGGAAATAAAAAAAACCCAAAAACAAAGAAAAAAAAAAAAAAAAAAAAATTAAAAAATTTTTTTAAAAAAACTTCAGCGCACGTTTTAGGGTGGGACGGTTGCAGGTGGGCTTCCCCTTCCGCGTGTCGTTTTTTTTTTTTAATTTTACACATTTTGGTTTTTCTAAATGTTTAACCAGCAAAAAAACAAACAAACAATAAATATGTAGTTTAAATGTATCTTGCCATAGAAGGTAACTTTCAACTTTTTTTTCTAGGAAAAGAACTATATAAGCTTAAAGCTTTCGTTCTAACCCTATTCCTTGTTTATGTTAAACATTTGAAATATTTGATTGTATGTATTATATGGGAATAAATATTTTTAAATAAAAACAAAAAATATTTAGTAAAAATATTTTTTTTAATTATAAAATCTGTAATATCCGTTTTATTTCGCATAAATTATGTTTTCGGTGCATTAGTATTTCGTATCAATGACTTATCAGTAACATTGCTCAATGACTGATAACCTGATTAAGCTTATTTAACTTTTCTCATGGATTTATTAATACATCGTCTTTAAGTCTTGTTTATGTTAAAGCCTGGAATACACGAGGGCTTGTGAAGATATATGGATGTCGGGGCCATGTTTGGACTCAGCAAGAGACCGATGGTGGAGAGAGAGAGAGAGAGAGAGAGATAAAAATCATTTATCCATTGAAAAGTTTGGAGTCAAAAACGATTCCGTAAATTTAAGAAAAATGTTTATCAAATATAATTATGGCCAGTTTTTTGTTTTGTTTTTGTGTGTGTGTTTTTAATGAAATATTGATTATATTTAGAACTATTTCTTTGATGTATGACGTTCAGTTAGAGGGAGAATACTCATCTTTAAGTATTGTTAATAATTAAATAAGGCCTGCATATTTATCTCCCATGTCTCTGGATCTTTGAACCTGCTGGCTGAACTTCGTATTCACGATATATTAATAAAGTATTCTGGATAAAGTGCAGTTTCTTGATAAATATAAAAGTTATATAAATACATTCACTTCTTTTTTAACACACTGGGACTTGTTCCGCGCCGAACGTACGTTTATCGGAATGCACACATATAGTTATCAGATTTTGAACAATCGTTGTTTGATGTTCAAATATCGTTACATTCGTTTTCCTTTTAAAAGTTTTTATTGCCAAACGGTTTGTCAATGTATTTCGGCATTGCATATGCCTTTAATTAACAGAAGTGTCTTGTGTTCTTTCCCCCCATTTCTTGAAAAGTGGTGTGACAAAGTTAGCATTCAATACTCACAATTCCAGTAACAGATTTTATGAACGTTCTATTTTTCAACGTCGTATATTTTAAGTTCCTGAGCAAATGTGCTCAATGTGAGCTTTGAGGCCGTGGATGTCCGTTGCCGGGTCCGCGTAAACTTTTTAACTTAAAACGACTTTCCCCTCCAAACCCCGGGGCCAGTTTTTTAAAAAGAAACTTCACGAATTTTCCCTGGGGTGAAAGCCCTTTTCAAAGTTGTTCAAAAAATTTGTTCCCATGAAAACTCTTTTTGCCAGGGAAACGGAAAGAAAAAAAATGAAATTTTAAAAATCTTTCCAAAACTACTGGAAGGATTTCAAAGTTATTTGGAACGATTTTCCCTTAGGTCCTCTTCCAAGATTGTACAAATTATTTTCCCCGTTGAAAAACAGGGCCCCGCCATTGGGCGAAGCCCGTTTTTCTTTAATGTATATAGTAAAAATTTAAAAAAATCGCCCTTAAGGTATGGCTGGTTTCAAAGTTAATTTGGCCCGATGTTCTTGGTCACCTCTGCCAAAATTTATCAAATTAGTTTGATCTGTTTAAAAATTGGGCCCCGGAGGCTAAGCCAATTTTCCCTATATTATATATACAATTTGAAATTTTTTTATGTCTAAAATATCACTTTTTAATGGTGTCTGAGGGCGACCCCTTTTTTTACATATCATAAGAGTTTCTGTTTCTTTTCCTCCCAAATACCTGGTTCTCGATGAGCGACCCGGGGCCATCAGGACCCCCCTTTGTTAAAAAATATTTCTTGTTTTCCATGATTTTGTATTGAATTTTAACAGTTTGTTTTTCTTTTGTTTGTTTTTTTTTTTAGTGAAAAAGCGCGCGGGATAATAAATTTCCCCGGGGAAAATCAAATCAGGCCCCCTAAACAATGTTAAAGTTAAAAATAACCTAAGAAAAAAAAAAAAATTAATATATTAGTTATTGGAGTGGGAGGGGGGAAAATAAAAAAAAAAAAGCGGGCTCAAATCTTAAAGGCTCTTGTATCTTAAAATTTATTCATTTTCATGAAAAAGAAAATAAAAATAACTTTTATATATGTAGATAAAAAAATTTATGATAAAAAAAACTTTTTTTAAGAAATAATTTCAACATTGTAATTTCAACTGTTTTAAGGGGCCTTCTGAAAAAAAAATATCAATGTTCATACTTGATGATGAAATTGAAGATACTTTTTGGTACTTCATTGTAAAATTTCAAATCTCGAGTAAAAAACCCAGTTAAATGGGAAAAAAAAAAACCATAATAATTGTAAATTTAAATGCAATAAATTGTACATATTCTTTGAACACACACACACAACACACACACACACAAAAGGTTATTAGGGGTAAGCCCCGCAAATGTGGACACAACTTTAATAACACAAAAATTGGGGGGCACCTTTTTAAAATGAGGAGGTCATTGGCAATTTTTTAAACCATTCAAATGTTTATTTTTTCTCAAAACGTGAAAAAAAAAATAAATTTGTGTGTCCTCAGTGGGGGTATCAGCCGGGTGTTGTTCGATTGGTGCACCGACCCCAGAAATTAAAAATTTTTTGGGTTTCGGTTTACGCCCACCGCCTGTCCTCATTTGGTTCGCGCCAGCAGGTCCCATTTTTACAATATTTTGTATTTGTATTCCAAAAATTTTTATTTGAAAAAAAATCAATGAATATGCTTTTAAATGGAATTTAATTTAAAAACCTTTGCTTGACATGTTCAATTGAAAATGTCCCATGTTTCGTGGGCTTTCAGGTTAAACTTTTTGGGACACACTGCAACAACTTCATGGCGAAGAATTTTTTCTACATTTTTTATACACATAAGGACAATAACTTCAATTGTTGATTAAAAAAAACACTTTACCCTCTCAAAATAAGTGTATTTAAAATTTTAAAACTTTTTTTAAAACGGGTCCGAAAAAAAGCCCTTTCGGCCCCGTTCCCATTGTCAAATACCCTTTTAAAACCCCCAAAGGAAAATATTTTTTCCTCTACTTACTTAAAAAATTAATTTTCGATCTTAAATTGTCAAAATTGCACATAAAAATGACGATGATCACTTGTGTTTCTGCATAGAAAACCATTTTTTTGTAAGTTTTATAAAAGATATTGACTGAGAGCGGTCAAAACGATCTAAAAACCTTTAACCATATTTTTAGGCTTACAAGTCCCCCAAAAATTTGAGTAAAAAAATTTATAATTTTTTTTTCACTTTTGATTTTTTTGTACTTATTTTTTATCAAGCATGAAATTTATGATCTTTTTTTTTTACAGGGACATTTTATTTTTTTTGTTTGTTTTTTTTTAATTTTAAATAGAAATTTTAAAAAATTCTAAAATAATTTATTACCATTGTTTGTTTTTTTTTTTTTTTTGTTGTTGTTTTTTTGATGGATACTGTGGATGTTAATTATAAACTATAATTTACAAACCTTTCTTTTAAATTGTTTGGTTTTTAATAAAAAATTAAAAATCAATTTACAAAATTACCATTGATCTCTGATGGTATTTTGTCTTAATTGAATTTAAACCCTTTAGTTTCATCAATTTTTAACAAATAAAGTTACCTGGTTTAATACTGTTCCCGGAAAAAAAACCCAGCTGACAAGCGTTACTTAGAGATAAAAATAGCTCAAATTGTTGTCCAAAAGGTTACAAAATTTTTCCTTTAAAATGTTTTAAAATATATTTCATTCCCAAAATTTTAAGACCCGCCTTTTTGTTTTAAGTTCAAAAGTTTTTAAAAAAGAAAGATGGGTAAGTAAGGTGCGTGTCGATTTTTTTCTCTGCTGTTCAGTAACTCTACTGAGATTCACTGGAGTGGGGCCAATACGAAAAAAAAAAAATAAAATAAAATAACCGGAGCGGATCCATAGAGATTAGCTGTTAAGAACAATATATGCTATTTTTCTAAAATATTTTTATAATAGGAGAATTCTAAATAATAGGGGGTTTTGGTTTTGTTTAAAATCCTGAGACACTTAAAAAGAAGCTATTGTAAAAAAAACAATTTTTATTTTTAAAAATATTAACAAAATGGGGAAACAAAATTTTTTAAATCATATAAGCTTAAAATTTCAAAATTGATTTTTTTCGATACTAGCCAATTCATAGGGGAAATTTCGAATACACTTTTTAATCTTTACATTTAGAAAGATGGAAAAAAAAAAAAAAAAGTTTTCTGCCCCCTGCAAAAACCAACAAATTTGCCAGATGATGTCGGCAGAATCCCCAAATTAGAGCAACAGATAGCGCGTATTTGTGTAAAAACCAAAATTTAATAGGGAAAAAAACAAAAACAGTTGAAAAAAAAATCAATGCATATCAATATGTAACAAACTATTTTGATACCAAAAGGTTCAAACAAACAGTACCAATCCGTTTTTTTTTTTCAAAAGGGGCACAGTAGAAAAGAACAATAAAAACAAAAGGGGGCGTATAGTGCCTGTTCTTACAAAAATACTCTTTATGAATTGACAATCGGAAACCCGCACTCTTTGCGTTGCATTTTTGTTTCAGATGTACAGTAAAAAAAATTGCCACCAAAAAAACCAAAAAAAAAAAATCTTGATTTGTATTTTTTTATGAAAACAAAAAACAACAAAAACCAAATTTTTGTCAATGAAATACTAGCAATTTATTTTTGCTAGGAGTGATTAACATGGGAAACCAGAAACTTTTTCAACACCTTGTCCATTCCAATTTTTTTTTTGCCCAGTACGTCTGCTTAAAAAGCATAAATACAATATAGTCTAAACCCAAAAAAGGGGGGGGTTCCATTCCCAAATATAACAAAATTGTGAGAGGGATGCATTGCTTTGGTATATAACCCGTCAGATTTTGTCTTTTTTAAAAAAAATTGGAGGGGTGGCAGTATGTATAGGTTTGTTTGTTATCGAGGGTTTAACAATTTAACCCCTCTGCTTAGCTTTTAATACATATATAATCAAAAAACACTGGCAGACTTTTCCCTTTCTTTGGCCCCCCAAGTGATACTTGTAAATTAATGGAATTTTTCCGCTTTTGGGAAGTGGGGAAAAATAAAACCACAAATATTAAAAAAAAAAACAAAAAAAAAAAAAAACATACACACAAAAAAACCAAAAATTTTGAGGAGAGAAAAATTAATAACAAGAATATGTCCTATGACACAAAATTTATGAAGGGCCCGTTAAAAAATTTTAAAATTATTTAAATTGATACGAAACAAGTTTTCAAAACTTAAAATTTAACCTCTAAAGGGGTAGGGTGCAGGAAAGTGGGTATTTTGTGGGAGGGAAAATCGAAGGCCCGGGGAAAAAACCTGTTTGGCGGGTGACCATTCAAAACCCGTCACAAAAGTGACCCGGGAATCAAACCCGCGTCATTGGTGAGAAGCGCAGTGTGTTACACTACGTGTTAGGCCCAAACCCAAAGGACTGTTGTCAAAATCAACATTTTTTATAAAGGTTCAAAACTCTGGAACATAGTTCGTTTAACAAAATGAAACAAAATTGACATGTGTTTCAGATTTATTTTTAAAAACCAAATATGACAATGGGTTAACGGGGGGTTTTTAAAAGCCCCTTACCTTTTTCAAATTATAGTGGGGGTTATAAAAAGAAAATTTTTAACATTGAGGGTTTTTAAAATTGGATTTCTTTTTCCCGACGAAAATAAGGTGCAATTTTTTTAATTAGTCAAAAAACTGAGCCCCCAGACGGGCCCAAAGTTTTCTGTAACTTAACCACTCGGCCACGGGATGGCAAATAAGTTAATAGAATAACTGTTTACAAAACAACAGACAGATAAGATAATGGATTTTATTTGTTTTATTAAAAAATTATGCCCCTTTTCCCTAAAGTGCATACTAAGCACTTGTGCACTTTCCCTTTGCTATATTGCTTACTTCTGTTTAAACTGACCAACATGCAAAAAAAAAAGTTTTATTCAACTTAAAAAGAATTTTTAAATGAAACTTAGCGATTATGTATGTGGTTCTTAACTTATTTGTATTTACAATATTTTGGCCTTTGCATCACGAAAATGATATGAATTTGCCGGGAAAGAAATATTTGGTGCACTGAATAATCAAGTGTACCGTTACACCTCTAATGGAATGCTATTGTTATAAAAAAATTTAAAGGGAAATTTGGAGGTATAATTTTTGTATCTCTACCTGATAACGAATGTTACACTTACCAGGTTTCGGCTTCGTTTAAGTATTGCTAATTATTTTCCTTGCTCACTATTATCTTGTTTCAATGGTACTAGGTTAGTGACATAGGGCCATTATGGCCATCTTGTTTTTATTAAATATAAACATCTTTTCTCTGGCTTTTACTGAATTGCATTTAATGAAAACATTCTTTGAAACGCTCTTTTAAAAATCATTTTTCATTAAGTCTGTAAAATTTCTTTCTTGTTAACCAAATGTTTAGGAAATAAGGAATATTAAATTGATCATTATTCATTAATGACCTTGACCAAAAAGGATAAACATTTTCCTGAAAAATACTAAAGGGTCTGCCCTTTTAAATTGCATTTAGTCTAGAGATCAATTTTCATAGTATAGATATATTTGTATTATGATTTTGAATAAAAAAAAAATCCCATATTATTTTTTTAAAGTTTGGAAATGCCTTTGAATCTTCAATGTAACTTTCAAGAAGTGATACAAGAAGTGTAGTAACTATCGGTAAAATTTATCAAACCTGACTGATTTTAATAGGATTGATGCCTTTGAGACTGACCCGGGCATTTTGCAAATGACGCCGCTACAGGATCTACAGAATGGCAACAGCAAAATGAGGATGCAACTGTTTCGTTCATTCCACATATCTCTCTATTGCCACCCGAACAATCAACATGGGGAAGAGATCCGATATGATTATGGGGAAAGATAGTGGCGATTTATTTTGGAGAGGGTAAGGTAAGACATACATGTTTATTATAGTACAGTAGCCATTTATTAAATGAAAAAAAGACCATTTTTCGAGTTTCTGAAAACCATTATCCCATTTGTCAGAGTGTAATATACCAGGATACACCAAGGTGTCAGATCTTGAATACATTCCATATCATTACGTTTGTCACCGTCATGCAATTCTACCTGATGCAGCTGATCGACGGTAAGAATATGTATCACTATGTTGACATGTTTGGACGATTATATTAATCAGAATAATTGCAGTAGACCATGAAATATTTTTATTACTTTTCTTAACTTGCAAATAGTCTATACGTACACTTAATAAGTGCTTTCATGCCTAAAAAATTGCCCTGATATGCACGGGAAAGAAAATGCAGACAGCCCC
>CM037784.1:60073826-60123826 GCA_021229015.1 Solen grandis | reverse complement strand
AAATGCTTGCAGTAGGTCGGTGGTTCTACTCACTCAGTCCCTCACCGCCTTGGTTCACATCTAGGTAGGGTCATTCGGATTTTCATGTGAGGAAGCCTTCCAGCTGGCTTGTGGTAGGTCGGATCTACCTGGATGCCTCCATGCATTAGAGGTCTTCCTCCACCTGTAATTAGCTGGGTGGAGCTATATGACTGAAACATTGTCGAAGCGACGGTAAACTCAAATAGTCAAGTCAAGTCATACTAATTAAAGGGAATAACAATAACATTGATATCTGGTTAGCAACACTATTTCTTGTGGATGGTATATATTATAATTTATGTCAATACAACAATCTTTTAAATGAGACAGCGAGTAGTGTTCAGTGAATATTATTTTCCTCTCAAACTTTTAATGAATTACTGATTTCATCCATTTTAACACCATGTGATTTTTGGGGGATCTGTTTGTATGCAAAAGATTCTGCTATCAGTCAGTGCTCGGCAGAGTTGTTTACACACATTGCAGCCTGACAGATGGTCCTCTGGATCAAAACATAATTACAAACCTTCCAAATCAGATTGTCTTGATTTTGTGTCCAATAACATATTGATTGAAATAGAAATGTTTAACATGTAAAGCCAGTAGGATAGTGACAAAATCAGGGAGGTTTGGTGTAACAGCAACAAACACTCTGCCTAGATAGTTATACAGTAGAAATCAAAATTACAGCATTGCATTGAGGGCTTTGGTTCCAAGCATTATCTTTGTATTATATTCATAACCTTCTCATCTGCACATAAAGTGATATAGACATTAATAATCTTTTTTTTTGTATTTTAAATAAAAAGCCTTATTGGTCAAACTAAGTGTTGGAAAGTTTAAATAGCTAGGTTATTGTTTTTTTCTTTTTCACTGAAAGATAATTATGATGTACCTGTAAATCTTGGTCTATACTTAGAAGTAAGGGATGCATGTTACTTTCTAGAAGTTAACCCTTTCCCTCATAGAGGATACCAGACCTATGCAAACAGCATAAAACCAGATCAGCCTGCGAGTAACTCGCAGGCTGATCAGGTTTTATGCTGTTCGCTGCGAGACGTCAGTGGTCTGGTAATGAGGATTTTGTAATTAAATTTGGTAAGGTTTAACTGTGGTTTTCTGCAGATCAGGCTTTATGTGGTACCTGCTGAGTGCGTCAAAATGAGTCTATATGAGGGAAAGGGTTAAAGAGGGTTTGCCATCCATAGACATATATTTTTCTGTTAGTTGCTGTCGTGTTGTTGTATGCCCTTGGATGATATATTGATAAGCTGCTTTTATAGCAGTATCAGAATCTAGCATGGACTACTCTAAAGAAAAATATTATTTTAAGGCTATTGTTCTCTCTGTTATAGCTTTAGTTGAATAAGACTGTTGTTTTGAAAGTCTAAAGTTTACTGCGAAAATCAAGTTAAGCACAGATTTTCATATGTCTCATACATCTGGAAGTGTTGGAACATGACTTTATTTACAATATAGAACAAAAGATATATTGGTTTTTAAGAAAAACATGTAATAGAACATAACATAAACACTTTCATCTCCACATTCTAGAATATATTTTGTTATGCCAGGGTAACTTAAACTCTTCCATAAATGTCAGAGACATTAATTTTCTGAAAGTCTCCGGTGAATTAAGAATGAATATAACTGGAAACATTAAGCTGATATTTCGCCTATTTCTTACAGATGTTTCCCACTGTGCTTCGATTGCTATCTATTTAATTAGACATGGTGGATTTTCTGATTTTGAATCTTGGAGGGATGCAGGTGCAAAGTAAACACAATATGGTAAATTGTCCACCTGAGCTACTCCTGTCACAGATCTGTCATACGCTTCTCTGGATGCTTTTCTGTCACTTTGTACTAATTTAGATGAACTATTTGCATGATCAAAAGTTAAAAAAAAAAAAAGTAGCTATTTTTTTTTCTAAATAAATTTAATGGATAGGATTAAACCCCTACACAAAAAAGAAGGTGTGGGGCAGGACAGAGGATAAAAAATAATTTAAAGTAATTGACTTATTTGGAATGAAAATGGTTGGTAGAGACATTGATGATATTGTGTGTGAATGGTTAAATAGACATCTTTTATAGTTATACTAAAACAAATGGATTTTGTTACTTTAATTTTTCTCTGAAAGGATGGTTCCTAATTGATTGTATGTGTTAAATAGAAATGTAGGAATTTTGTTCTTGTATTTTTGTGATATATATGTAGGGCAAGTCATTGTGTAATGAATGATAGATTTTTAGTTAACCCTTTCCATCATAGAGGACACCATGAAAAGACCTATGCGAACAGCATAAAACCAGATCACTCGCAGGCTAATCAGGTTTTATGCTGTTCGCTGCTCCTCAGTGGTCTGGAAATGAGGACTTTATAATTAAATTTGGTAAAGTTTAACTGTGGTTTTCTGCAGATCAGGCTTTATGTGGTACCTATTGAGTGCGTCAAAATGAGTCTATATGAGGGAAAGGGTTAAGTACATGTTTTGGTGGTGTTGTTTGTCAAATTGTTACAGGTGTCTTTTCCTGCTTGTGCCCAAAGTGTAGTGCTATACTGATATCCTTTTGTGCAATTTAGAAAAGTGGTGATCATACTTAAAAGTATAAATATTAGCTCAATTTAAAATAAGATAATCTGCTCTGTTTGGTTGATCAGGTTTTATGTTGTTTGCTTCACTCACAGAGTTAATTTATGAAACAGACTTCACAATTGGTATACAGTGTGCAGGGTTGATAATGGCTGATATAATTCAACCTTACATATAGATAACGTTTTGACTGCCTGTCTGATCAGGTTCTCCTCTCTTCATACAATATTCTACATATTTTGCATGGCGATGAAAATTCCATTGTTTCATATACCATTTTAAATACAATAAATTAATATTTTTTAAATCATAAATTGAAACATGAATATTCATGAGGGTTAAGGTTGAAGTAAAGGTTGCTAAATGACAAGAGACTTGTCAGGTCAAGGGAGGTGTGAGATAGGTCCCAGTGTTGAAGCAACACGGTCCAAGATCAGCACAGAGTGACAGCCATAATCTGGAAAGATTTACGTAGCACAGTCATGCCATGGAACCAACACATCAGCTTGGACTGGATTTATTATGCATGAGAAAATATTGACTTTCCATGTATTAATATAGCAGCTTATGCTTATCGGGGGATGAAGTGTGAAGAGGATTGTTTCCAGGACTTACTCTTGATGGGAATGCTTTCTTGTATGGAAAGGTAGCACATTTTTTATTATTTGATTAAATTTTTTTGACATTTTGAGTTGGATTACACTTAGTGAATTTTGTAATTACTTGTTTGGCCATTGAAGATCCAGATTTTAGACTTGCATGCAATATAATTAACAGTGTCAGCTCTCATTGTAGTGAAAGCCATTTTTGAAGTGAACAGTATAAATCCAGATCAACCTGAAAGTGTTGTGCAGGCTGATTTTTTTTTATTTGGAATATACAGAATTATAGTTAAACTGTCATGATAAATTGAGCGTGGTAATAATAAGTTGATAAATGGCGGGACGGCATGCCGACCCATGTCGGTGTATGGGTCATTTTAGCAGAGTCAGTCTGTTTTCTGTAATGGAATTGCAATAAAAGCAATGGTTTATGGAGGGATTGAAATAAAAGAAAAGGTTTATGTCTTAAGAAAGCGTTCATCTAGAAAAGTATTAGTATTGCAAGGTCGTAAATCTTTATCTATTTTCTGCAAGAAGAGATATTATTTTGTCTGGCTCATTTGGAATACCCTTTGTTTACATGCTATAAGAAGCTTTTTTCATTTAAATTGCCAAATTTTGTTTCTAAAGACGAGTAAATTTTATTTAAATTTTCCCAAGACTGTTAAACCTTCGAAATTTAGATAATCTAAAAGCTGTGAATTTTATATAGACTTCTTGAAGTTAGTTAAAGACACTTTTATACCATATGGACCTTTTAAAACACAAATTATTGAAATTCTAACAAGAGAGTTCTCTGGAACACATGTCACTTGCTGAAGCATGGCGGAAAAAGTGTGACAGACGGACAGACAACGGAAAAGCGATCTCTATGTGTCACACTTACTTACAGCAGGTGACACAAAAATAGTGTCTTGAGATCAGTATTGGAAGACTTAAAATTATGGCATTGGTTCAGGGGAAAACCTGTTCATTTTTATCAAGGTTTTAGAAGTTCCATCATACTCCTTTTTGTTGTTGTTGTTGTTGTTGTATAAAAGCTCTAGGGGGGGGGGCACATTTTAAAATGCATGGAAGATACTATAACAGTATCAACTTCCCTGGTTTTAATGTAGCTAATGTGTCTACATGTCAGACATGTTGAATAAATCTGATCCCAGTTGTATGACACAGTTCCGTGTCTAAGAGAGGAAGGCCATCTGTGTCACGCTGTGACATAAAAGACAGTCACTGAGGCTTCATCTGCATGATGCCACTTTAACAGGATTTCATCAGGGAGATTGGAGAGCTTCATGGAAGACTTGCAGTCTTGGATTGGTAACTGTCTGGGAGAGGCTGTAGGATATGTGTTCTGATAGACGGATTATGGCGGATCATATGACGCAGCACCGGACACTGTGACAAGTATTATATCGGGCAGCTTTTAGGAAGACTGATGAATTTTCTGTCTCTGTGATTTGTTATCGGTTCATAAACTACAAGTGGTACTGCCTGTGTTTTGATGTGGGTTTTTTGTTGTTGTTTTTTTCCCCTTGGAAATCTGAGAATCAATATTGATAATTTTTACAATATGCAAAACACAATGTTAATTAATATTTTGTAAATAAGCCATCAGAGATAAGTGAAATATCAATATGTATTCCATATTTTGTTATAGTTATAACACAACTAATGATACATTACACAAGAATACTGTTGAAAATTTAAGGAAAATTCTGAAAAACAAGGTGTGCCAAGATTGTATTTATATATTCTTACAGCTCCACTGAGTCAAGAATTGATTCAAGACTGTCTAAGCATACTGGGGGGAAAAAGTTAATAATGGATATTTTTTTTTTTGTTTGTTTCATTTGATTGACTCAAGTCAGTATATGTCAGGAGACAAATTCTGTCTGCAGTCTTTTTTCCATTTTATCTTTTTTTCTCAGTTATTTGCAGACATTTGATCTGATATGTTGAGGTTGAAATTTAAAAATTCCAGAAAGGGCATTATTGAATGATACTGGATGTTATTTTGTTTATATAGACTGAATAAGAGACTCACAAGAGATGGTGTTAGAGGCCATGTACTATGTGTTATACTGAGGCACGGCTTGCTGAGATGTCAATTTAGACCTCAGCATCCATTTTAGGGTACATTAAGCATTGGATTAATGGAGAAATGATATTGATGGAAAGGAAAAATGAAAATGAGGAAAAATGCAACTGACATTAAAACTGAGGGAGATTTTGGTTGCTGTGATTTATTTGAGGCATATTAATGTTTATACCACATGAGAGACATAGTGGTTTATCATAAAGAACAATTATAAAACCAGATCAGTCTGTCATTTGATCAGGTTTATACCGTCTGTTTCTCTTGAGTTATGATGGCAGCACTTTAAAACTTGATGTGTCTGTGAAGAAAACTGAATAGAAGCTATCATTGGATTAGGTAGAAGATCAGATATTCCAGCCAGAGGGTGTGCGAGCGGTTCATGTCGGGAACCAGCTTTAACCCTTTCCCTCATAGAGGACACCATGAAAAGACCTATGCGAACAGCATAAAACCAGATCAGCCTGCGAGTAACTCGCAGGCTGATCAGGTTTTATGCTGTTCGCTGCTCCTCGGTGGTCTGGAAATGAGGATTTTGTAATTAAATTTGGTAAGGTTTAACTGTGGTTTTCTGCAGATCAGGCTTTATGTGGTACCTATTGAGGGCGTCAAAATGAGTCTATATGAGAGAAAGGGTTAAGCCTGGTGGTTGTGAGTTTTGCCTGAGAGAATTGGAAGACCATATTACCCATTATCTGCCTTGAGCAAGCCAAGGTTTGTACAGCTATCACAGTGACTTATCCAGGGGTTATGCTGGTGAATTATCTGCTATTGCGATGAATAATGAAGCATAGTGGTAGGGGAGAAGTCCTCAGGAACACTGGAGGCATAATAGTGGAACATTACTGAAGGCTCTTCTTAGTGTGTTGGGAGAAACTGCGGCATAAAGCAGCATCGGAAATAAATAAAAACATTAGGTTTCCTGTGAAATTACCTTGGAATTATTTGGCCGTGTTAAAAGACTCAATGGCATGTAGGAGGTTGGTTTGTAATTATAAATTAACTTTGAGATTTTAAGACTAATGACTGGTTTTATTATTCTAATTCTCAGGTAATATGGCTTATTTAATAACTTGAATTAAAAGTATTTGACACTTTTGTGTTGTTAACACTGGTACATATATGTGTATTTACAAAAGGAGTATGAAAAGGCATGGATTATGATTAAGAGGACAGTGTAAATTAATCTTATATTTATCAGAGTGATTGGAAATGTTACAAAAGGAAATTGTGAAAGCACTATAGAAGACAGTTTGGAGTTAATTCCTAAGGAATACGCCTACTTCTGTTTAATGAACCTACTGAACTGCATAATTCCTTTGGTAAATAGATATTGTGTGC
This sequence comes from Solen grandis, assembly GCA_021229015.1. Taxonomy (NCBI): domain Eukaryota; kingdom Metazoa; phylum Mollusca; class Bivalvia; order Adapedonta; family Solenidae; genus Solen; species Solen grandis. The sequence continues at coordinate 60,117,170 of CM037784.1, read as the reverse complement.
TTCTGTTACAAGACATTGCAGATCTCATTATACATTTCATTAACTGACGTTTGCTATTCAACTCAGGCAAGTTAGTAATTATAGACATATTAAGGAATAGAATTCAGAAGGCTTTGAGGCTAACATTATACCAGCTTACTGAGTTAATTTACGATATGAAAACTGTCAATATGATGACCTGTGTAGCCAGTACAAAGCTTGTTTCTGCCTGTTGCATAAAATGGTGGGCTCATGCATAATTATGACATCCCTGCAGTCTGATCATGGTCTGCACTGTTTGCTAATCAGTCAATAAATTTTCAGCAAGCACCCCCATAAGCAGCTATTGGTACAGTCCAAAATGAAGAGAGGACAAGTCCAAATTGGAAATTTGCATGGTAAAGGTTAACAAGGGATAAGGCTGTGATTTCCCATCCTCAGACTCTTCTTCTTTTCTAGACATTTGATCAGCCTCATCAGGGACTAGTTTTCTCAGTGTAATCACTGCCAGTGGAAAGAAAAACTTAAAAGCTTCACATGTTTTATAATGCACAGAGTTAGAGACTACAGATCTGCATTCATGTATAAATGTGTCAGTGATTTGTTTGTATTTGTGTGAATGCAACAGCAGACACACAGGTACTTTTCTGTGTTTTATAACTGTTGAGCTGTGTTTACCTTCTGTCAGTTTCATTTCATCAGATGTAATACTGAGGAAGATTTGTGTTCAACATCAGGAAGATTTTTTTTTTTTTTTGGTGTAATGAGGTTCAAATCTAAATATGAACATCTCCAGATGTTTTGTTCGAACTGATTGTGATGAACTTCGACCTAGACAGCTGTAATCTAGACAGGGATAATATGCCAACAGGCACTGATTGTAAGCTTGAGAAAATCTGAATGAGGGTGAAAATTTACCGCTGATGAGTTTATGGATGCTTATGATAAAATAGTTAAATTATTGTTGAAGTGAGTAATATCTTTTTTATTTTTTATTGCTATATTTTATTGACACAAATGTTACATTTGCACTTGAAATTTCTTTTTATGGTTTGTGTATGTGTTGATTAATGGGATTTCTGTTTGTTTAATTTTGGCTATGGATGATCTATTGGAATCAATACTGCTATGAATTAAGTAGATCCTCTGAAATCTCACAGACTGTTTATTTATTACTTATCAGAAGGGTTCAATAGACACTTACTGGTTCTTGTTGATGTAGACAGAACATTAATCATCTCCTGGAGCTGAGAAAGTCGCTAACACAAAACAACCAGTAGCTACAGTAACCATCCATGTACTGCTCTAAGGTTAACAGGAAAATGACCATAATTATTGTGACGAGTGTAAAACCAAATTAGCCCACAAGTCGCTCATGATCACAAGGAGAACTGTTTGTGTCTCGATTCTTATGAGATGATGTGGTAATTCTATAAAATCCATCTCAGTCTTAGCATTATTTTCAATCTGAAAATTCATTGTCGTTTTTCAGTTGTCTACCCTGCAGGTTTGATATATAGAATACAAGTTGTAAAATGAAGTGTGGAATAAATCAGGACTGCACGTGTCCATATATAATTATAGGACCATGGACAGCTGATGAGAGCTTGATCAATCAACCTTGAATTGAAGGACCAGTCTTGATCATTGATTACTGTAATTAAGCGTTAATTATTCATAGGGTAAGTTATTGCTGTTGAAATTTGCGGCAGTTTGAAACAATTTTGCAAGGTGAAATATGCAGGCCCAATAATTGTGTATAAATTCTTTATGTTCTGCTTGGACTACCAGGATGCTACGTTGTTATGGTATCAATAGGGTTACAGCAGAAGATGCTGAAGGATGAATCGTGGAGGCTGCAGAAATAATGATGGAATATTGTTGTGAGAGAGCTTCAGGTGAACCAAGGGAATTGTTCTTTATTTTTTGAGTGAGAGTTGGCAGCTACAGAGATGACATTAACATTTCTTGAATACCAAGACTTACGCTTGAAGATGTGAATGTCACACAGTTTGTACAAGACAGTCATTTCCAGTGTTCCTCAGAGCTGAAAAGTCGTAAATATGCACATTACCTTGTTACCACATAAGACAAATTTGATGTGTGGATTTTTACTTGGAAGTGTAATTAATTCCTGCACATATTGGATTATGATATTATTTCCTAGTTCATTTGCTTTTGTCTTTGGCTAATTAACTATGTATTGAATATGTCAGACAAATGGAGAAAAACTGGGTTTGTCTGAAGGAGTAATTGAGGAGGCTCTTCCGTAGCACACAGTCTTTGTGTGATATTTATAGAAATAAAGATGAAAACAGGATAATAACTGTGGCCTTAAACTTGTCATATGATATGACCTTGAACATGTTGACCTTGAACATGTATAGTATGACCTTAAACATTCATGAGTGACCTTGAAAATATGATATAATGTGACCGTAACAATTGTACTGATTGTTATGTGTACATACTGTTTGTGATTTGGTGTTTGAAAGATTCAAGTTGATTGTGTGTGATGTAAAAGTTCTGTTACCTTTACCCTATGTGAAGAAGAAGAATTGATAAAACATTGAGCAGTAAAAATGATATGGATTTATGGGAATGTTATTCCATCATGTAAGTTGCTTCTTTATCTTGTAGTTCTCACTTTCAAACAGATTTTCTTTTTTATTACAAGTGGATATACATAAAATATTTAAAATTTAAACTCCACTCTGTAAGGGTTAATGCCTCTTGATCATTGCTTGTTGTGAAGGATAAGTGTGGAATGGAGGGAGTGTAATAAAAACAGACAAAGATACAGTTATGATGTAGCTATGGATGTTGTCATTTCATGATCATGAGGTTTTCACTTGGTCTCAGATCTAGAGTGTGCTGTATGCAGATCTTTTTATGTGCTTCAAGGGATTTGATTGATACAGTAACGTTATTGTAGGCTGGGAGATATGGGGGTTTTTTGTATGTAAAAACACAGGGCGTCTCAAGTGGAGGGATATTTCTAGGATGTAACAGTTTGGCAGGTGTAAATGACTCTGATGAGAAGTTTCTCTGAAAGATATATCAGGTACCCAACTGTTGAGGATATTGTATTATCATCGTGCAGTATAGCATTATATATGTAGGTCACACTGGATAGTGTGTATATTGTTGATGGGTATTTATTGTTGGTTCAAAATATGTGCAATCACTTTGGTATGTTTAATTATAGTTTATAGTTGTTTTTTTTGTCTAGAATGAAATGTAAGGTATCATGTAACATTCAAGTTGGATTCAGGTTATTTGCTCACTTAACTGTCTGATAATTGCTTTACCAGTTCAAAATGATAAAAAAAAAAAAAAATCAAAAAAAAAAAATCCCTACTACCAGTATAAAACCAGATCTTGGGCATTTCATTTGTCTTACATGGCATAGTTTGCCTGTAGTTGAGTAGTAATTATAGATTAAATAGACATATAAAAAAAACCACTTAAATTGCCACAAAGAATTCTAGTTCATATACAAGTTAATGCTGTGACAAGTGGTAGAAGAAAACCAGTTTCGTTAACAGTTATAAATCAATCAGTCTGATCACGAAAATTCTCTCTCTCTCTTTTTTCCCCTCCTTTTCCTTTTTGTTATAAACAGTCTGATTTAACTCAATTTAGTTTTCCAGATTGGTAGATTGAAGAAAACTAAAAAAATACCCCAGTCTGTAAATTGTTGAGTGATTGTGCTTATTAGAAGGTTTAGACTTGTCTCCCTGGAAGCTTACCCTCTACTGAATGTGGTAGTAGAAAATTAGACTTGGTATTTTTTGTCTAAGATTTCAAGAGAGTTTGGCAGTTCGTACAAATGCTTCAAGAATTAGGAATGTTTGATTTGATTATTTCACAATGTTTCATACAATGAGCACTTCTTCTTAGAAATCTCCAAAGGTTATTGCCAACACAGATTGCGTCTCTAATATTCTTTAATGCGATTTGTTTCTAAACTTATTTATATTTTAAGTTGATTGGGGAACAATTGCTTGCAACTGAACCCTTTTCGCACAATTAAGAAGTTAATTTAAGATATGATTTATATCTATGGCCAGTGTAAAACTGGATCTGCGAAGTCTGTCATCTGGTTTTATAGTGTTTGCTTTTCACTTGTTTACTATAGTGTAAAAACTTTATAAATACCTCTTTACTGCTCTTGGGTTGGACCAGTATTTTGCACACAGGAAGGTTGTTCAAGCATAGATCTTACACACACACACACACACACTAAGACATGCTGGGCTTCCTTGTGTTAAGCAGCGCTGCACTTACTCAGTGTAATCCTATGAGATGGTATCACCTAAATGATGGAGATGATTATGTCTGTGTGGATCAGTCTGCCCCAGGTCATTAGACAGAATCTGAGTAAATAGAAATGCTTGAGGTAGTCTTTCCTTACTAATTGATGTCTTTCCAAAGAGCCATTGTAGTGTGTATATATAGTAGAAGTTTCATTCATTATATTACAGCCAAAGCCTCCTCTCATCTTGCTGAAGGAATATGATTAAAAGTGATTTGCCTCCTCTTTCAATTAATTAGGAACAGCATTTCTTGTAGTTTCACTTTAGTTTATAGCCTTATCACCTACGAGGAAGGCAAAGCTGAGTGCAGACATTGCTTTTTCTCTTGGTATTTTGATATTTTTATGTAAGAAAATTTTGCAGCGATCTGCTTGTAGTTTGGAGAGGAAAATTTTATATTCTTTCAGACAGAAATTTGATAAACTATTCTTCCAAGGGTTTGAGTTAGTAAGTTATGGCTACAGGATTACTTTCTTGAACACACATCTACATTATAGACGGTGTGGCCTTGATATACATTGATAAGGCTGTCAGGAAGAAAATATTGGGAAACTTGTTCACAGTAGAATGGCCAGAGTTGGATCTGACGTTGGGTAGTTACCATCTTGTAACAAGGTGTTTTTTAGGTACTTAATGAAACAATTGCAACAGTGCACATGAACAGTTGTAAACCAGGAGACTGGATTCGAGTCCAAAGTTGCCATAACATTCCAAAGTTGCCATAACTTACCAAAGTTGGTAGAAGTGCACAAAAAGAATCCATGCTTGAGGCTGAGCATATAGGGATTGTTCCAAGTGCAGTCAGGATGATTGGACTGGTTGTGATATAGTTATATCACAGTGAGGCAGCATCAGTAAACAAAAGTCATCAAATGACTGAAATACTGTTGATTGGACATTCAACCCAATCAATCATGATCAGTTGATAGCCAATTTTTAGGAATATTCTATGGAACTCCAATATCAAGGTAGGGTAATAATTGTTTCTTATTGCTGTACGCATTTTATTCATGAATTGCATACCTACACCTGGGTATAGTTACTCTGTCTGGCAGTGAGCCTCTTCTGAAACTGCTTTAAGAATTTCTTCCTGTTTATGAAGTTACTCAGTTTCATAGAGCCTCTGGGAGCGGAACATAATCTTCCTGTAGTTTTATTATCATTCAATTTCAAATATCGTCCTTTTGGAGATAATTCTGGTTCAGAACTTCAGAGTGCCTCTAGGATTAGATTATAATCTTTTAGTTTTATTAATTAAAATCTGCATTTAACCCTTTCCCTCATAGAGGACACCATGAAAAGACCTATGCGAACAGCATAAAACCAGATCAGCCTGCGAGTAACTCGCAGGCTGATCAGGTTTTGTGCTGTTCGCTGCTCCTCAGTGGTCTGGAAATGAGGATTTTGTAATTAAATTTGGTACGGTTTAACTGTGGTTTTCTGCAGATCAGGATTTATGTGGTACCTATTGAGTGCGTCAAAATGAGTCTATATGAGAGAAAGGGTTAAAAAGTCTCGGGGCCCCTAGTTACTGTTAAATCTGCACATTATCTCTCATTCAGCCCTTTTAATATCGCTTAACCTACTTACTGATATTAATGACTTCTTCACAGCATGCTGTTTTAATGATGGGTTTTGTCACATCAGTGGACTAGCTGACGTGGGTTGGAGGGGAAGATTCCTGCACTGTATCAGTGGTAGTGACTAGCAACACGGGGCAGTGCTGATCCTCATAATGGAATGCACAGCTTACATCTTACACAACAGTGGTTTGTACAGTCAGCTCAATGAGAGAATGTGAGCCATAGGTTACAGTTTATCATGTGTGTATGTCATGTTATGACTTGTTCGGTCAATTGGAACCAGATCTGACTGAAAACCATTCCTTCTCTGAACAAGATTTATGGTGTTCATCATCTTGAGAGTTATTGATGAATGATCCATGTCATAAAGCCGCAGTATAGTTGAGAGAAATTTGCAACAGGAAGCTAGGGACTATTAACAGAAAAATGTGGACACATCATAATTATGTTGACTTAGTTTCATAATAAGTGACTGTATCTGGACACAGAACAATGGATGATATTGCAATTACTGCATCTTGAGTCAGCTGTGTGTGGATCCTGGGGACTTGCCAGCCAGCGTGTTTCCTTGGTGAGGAAATAATGACAAGAAGTAGGTCTACTAAGTAGAATTTATGATACTGAGTTGTAGAAAGTGAATACCACAGTGGGTGGTGTTAGCTTGGATTAAGTTTTATGCTGAAAGCATATCATTTTGGGGGGCAGAAATGATGAAAAATGTGCTTCTGAGGAATGACTTTAGAGGTTGTTGAGACCTACTTGAGTAATGAATCATTGTAATTGATCTGAGTAAGGTATTGAATGTTCTGAATGACTAATTAATATCAGCTTATTAAATTGTTTTGCTTCAGGTGGGAAATGTTTATATTATTTATACAGTTTCCTCAATTGAACCAGTACTTTTAAAACAGGGAAGCACACATCATTAAAGACTTGCTCCAACATGGTTCAAACTCCAGATCAACATCTGGTTTCTGATCCAAATATATTCATTTTAAGACCACAGGCAGACAAAGTAAGGAAAATATCAAAATTATTGAAAGAAAAATCTGTTAATTCTATTTGAATATGGAAGAAATTCACAAAGAAAGTGGGATGGGAGGAAAATAATGCCAAAATTTGTTTGAATTGTCATGAGGGAATTGCTCAAGTCTGACATCTGTTCAAAATTCGACATTTGATGTAGATATTATATGTTCAGCAGTCTGAAATGGTGACGCATTGTTCAAGACTTTGGCAGCTTGTGCAGAGATTGAAGACATTTTAGCAGGCAACTGGTCATGGAGGAGATTTATTAAGAATTTCATAGAGAGTTTTTGAGTTCAAGCGAAATAGAAAATAGTTATGATACCATCAGGGGTTTCCCTTGTTGTTTTTTTATTGAGACAGTTTAAGGGAACAAAACGGACACCCTTGTGTTTCATGAAACAGTCCTGACACTATGTACATGTTCATACCCAGTATTGTTACACCCGAGATGAGACTGTATGAGGAAAGTAAATAATTGATGAAAAGGTTGAAGTATTATGTCAATATGAAACAACTGTACATGCCTTTTGAGTGCGAGGCTTGTCTCCTTGGGACCTTTGTATGATCATACCTGTGTATTTGGATGAGTATTATTGAAACTGGGGTGCCATGGTCTATGGACCAACTTATAGACACTATGTAAATAAAAGGTCACCAATTGTTTTGCCAGGATAGAAAAGCTTGCTCGACATGGATTATTTTTTGCGGTATTGTTTTTTTTGTTTGTTATTTTTTTGCATGTCTTTGTTCAACAATAGAACTTTTCATCTAATATTGTTGCATGTTTTTGAATATGTGTCAGTTTTGGTATTTGTTTATTGTAGCTTGGTTGAAATATTGTGAAATCTGAACAACCTCCTGCAGTTTGTTTCAAGATGGCCTGTAGATAACCAAATAAATCATTGTGATGAAGTTGAATGCATGTAAACATTTGGGATTCCTTTTCTTTTTAATTGAACATATTGATTGAGAGACATACCTGGGTTTTCTGGTTTACAGACAGACATTGTTGTGTATTTCGTGTGCATTGACATGGATTGACTGTTATAAAGTAAATGTCTTGGTTCTTGTTATATTTAGAAAGAAATCTCATATGTTTTTATGAATATGTGAGTTAAAATATGAATATTTTTAGATGTTGGCAATAAATATTCTCAGACATTGTGTAATATTAGCTTAGATGATGAATATAATTTATAATTTTATATCTAGTTCAGGAGAAACAGAGGAAACTGATGTATGTACTGTGTTGAAATATGGTAAGTAGGGAATTTTGGAAACAAGTTTCAAATAATGAGATGTTTTAAATCAACGTTGCTTTTTTGTTGAAATTAATTAATGTTGTTAATTACACTTATGTCTTACAAGATATGGTTTGAAGATGAATGCAATTTAGAAGAGCATTCCAAACAAAGGTAAATTGATACATAAGTGTCTTTGGGTTCCATTTTGTCCTAAGATATTTTTTTCTTTCATGACATAATCTCTCTTGCAATTAGGATGATCGATCCTGCCCTGTGAGACAACGTCCCGGATATGTTGATATACCAGGAACAAAGTCGTTATTTTCTGAACCCAGTTGAAATTGATGTTGATTGTTGAGTGTTTCTTGGTTTCTTTGTTAAAAGAGAAAGATCAAAGGAATTTGTAATTAAGTTCTACAGGTGAATCCAGTGTGTTAAATGTTTATAGGTGTGTCAATACTGATGTCTGTATATTCCTGCCAGGTTGTGGATGGAAGGGATACATTCTTATAACTGTAGTTCTTGAATGGGTGAAAACAGTTCCAATCACAACATAACATGGTTGTAGATAATGGTTCTTGTATAATCTTCATTGCTAGGTGCTCAGATTATTAACCCTTTCCCTCATATAGACTCATTTTTACGCACTCATTAGGTACCACATAAAGCCTGTTCTGCAGAAAACCACAGTTAAACCTTACCAAATTTAATTATAAAGTCCTCATTTCCAGATCACTGAGGAGCAGCGAACAGCATAAACCAGATCAGCCTCAGCCTGCGAGTTACTCGCAGGCTGATCTGGTTTTATGCTGTTCGCATAGGTCTTTTCATGGTTTCCTCTATGAGGGAAAGGGTTAAGGTAATTCAAGAACTGGTATCTGGCCAGATGTAAGTCTTATGTTGATGGGTGTGGTATCATGCCATTTGTTTACAGTATGACATCACATAGAGACGGCACTGTATGTTTATCATGTAGAAGTTTGTCTCCATGGGATGTGATGTTAAACCCAAGTATGCCAACAAGCTCTAGTTCTGTTGGGTTGTTTATAGTTCAGTGCAACAATCAGAATAAAACTTGGTGATCATGTACATTTATTTGGCTTACCTTGATACATGTATATTGATGATATTATAAATTTATGATGTTACCTAAATGTATAAAGGAAGAAAAATGTTCACTGCAAGATACATGAGGTTAGGCATGTGGATGTCACCTGGGGGAGAGAGGCTATCATGCAGTGGTCTAGATTATTTTTCCCTGTTTCTGTTTTGCATTGTAATGTCATTTAAGCTTTGAACATATTGTGATGCACTCTAAATAATATGATATTTTTGAAAAACTGTGGACTCCCCCAAGGTGCTGCGGCATTTGTCAATATAGTACATTGCTTTGTACCCATTTCACTTGGTAATACACATGCAAGGATTATTAAATTTGGTTTCTCTTGGGAAAGTGTTGTGTGTTACATAGCTGTATGGGTAACATTATGACAAGAGGCATTTATTGCAAAATAATGTTATGTTCAAAAGACATGTAAATTGTATTGATATTCTATAAGTGTTAGATTAAAATGTCCCCCATTTTATTGAAACTTCTCTATAAAAGTGAGTGTAAAAACTTATGAAATTGTTCTATACACTTAAAGTAGCTATAATAATGTTTTATAGGGCACAAAGGATTAATTAAGTTTGGAAATGAAGTGTTATAACTTAATGTTTAATGCCTGTAGCAATATATAGCATGTGATACGTGCAATTTGCATAAGTATGCGTTTTAACCAGGTAAAATGTATTTAAGGATTTCATCGAAATGTATTGTACAAATACAACAACAACAAAACTAGCAATCAGATATTTGAGTATTTAGAATGCTGCAGGATTGAAATTGAATGACACAAAAACCTGAGATTATGTGATGTTACAATTATAATCAATATTGATAAAATATTGATAAATCTACTTAGTTTTTTTTTATTTTTATTTTTTTTGGACTGCACTAATTAAGTTGTTGAGGCCACATGGGAATCAACTTGTCCCATATTGCAGATGGGCATGAGTCACTCACTCTAGGTGATACATCTGATTCATATTTAATGCTTTAACTGGTCATAAAGATGAAAATAGCCAATCAGTAAAAGGAAAAAAAATCAAGGATAAGGCATAAATGCTACTAGGAAAAATAACAACATATTTCTTTCCATAACAATTTAAAAGAACAACTGCAGGAAACACTGGGACAATCTCTGTTTGAAAAATAGCGACATAATTACCGAGATTTTTCACTTGAATTGATTAATGTCGCTACAAGTTCCAGGGGGGCTTGCAATTGCTTAATGAATTTCCCATACTGATCAATACGGGGCATAATCGAACTGTATCCCCACATGCTGAGTCTGTCCTCAGATGAAGCCCATGTTGGAAAGAGATAAATGGTCCAGATAGCCTGCAATTATCTCATTAATAATTCATGGACATTGTGCTAATGAAGAGCAATGTTATATTGTACCTGGAATGGGTCGGGAAAGGGTATAAACATTTTACGTTTCTTAAGTGTTTTTATGGGGCATTGAGGTACATAGGGCAGTGGTTTTGGAGGCTGGTCTATTTAGTGAGGAACAGTGGCTTTGCTTATAGTATTACAGTATGTTGGACTTCATGATGTAGGACTTCAGTGCTAAATATTCTTACAAGGTGTAGAAATGCTTAACCCTTTCTCTCATAGAGGACACCATGAAAAGACCTATGGAAACAGCATAAAACCAGATCAGCCTGCGAGTAACTTGCAGACTGATCAGGTTTTATGCTGTTCGCTGCTCCTCAGTGGTCTGGAAATGAGGATTTTGTAATTAAATTTTGTAAGGTTTAACTGTGGTTTTCTACAGATCAGGCTTTATGCGGTACCTATTGAGTGCGTCAAAATGAGTCTATATGAGGGAAAGGGTTAAAGGGATTTCACAGTGCTCAATATTCTTACAAAGTGTAGGACTGCTTAAAGGGATTTCACAATGCTCAATATTCTTACAAAGTGTAGGACTGCTTAAAGGGACTTCACAATGCTCACTATTCTTACAAAGTGTAGGATTTAAAGGGACATCACAGCGACCAATATTGGTACAAGGTGTAAGATTTTAGGGGTTTACAGATGTATTTTGGAAATATATTAAAATATGGATATTTAATCAATGAAATAAAAGTTTTCAAGTTTAAGGAATAAGAAACATGCTGCTGGACTATTAGATATGGAATTAAGTTATAAAATTAGTTATGACATTCAGAAGGATTTGATTTATGTAGTGGATTAAAACTGTAAATGTCAAATAGTTTTACTAGGACCATGCAGGAAGTTATGCTGTTTTTATGTAGGTGATTCTTTGATATCATCTCAAATACAGGTTGTTTTCTTTTATATGGATGAGGAAAATTAATGTGATATTGTGCAACCCTCTGTGGTAAAGATGAGAATTGGAAATTGTAAGAATTTGAACATGGGATGCTTGTTCAGTGTATGTGTTGAGATTTCAAATGATATCAAATGAATTGTTTGCTACGTGCTGATCCTTACTAAAGAAGCATGATAGGAAATTTAATTTACATGGTTTCAAGTTATCAAGCTCCAGTTTCCGCACCAACCTTGTGTGCTATTAATGTAACACAAGGAAAATACATAAATATTTAATTTCTTAAATATTGTAAGTCAGTTTTGATGCTATTCATGTCATTATTGTTATTGTTAACTTAAACACTTAGTAAAACACTTTGTAAAATAAAAATGGTGGAACATCAGTGTCTGCTGAATTTAACTCAGAACATATAACTTGAGTCTTGGTGGAAATTGTACCTGCATTAATGGTAGCAGCAGAAGTGAAAACAAGCACTTCATAAGCTGTGGAAACTAGGTAGATAAGTATAAAGTGGGTACATTAAAAAGGATTCAAGAAATGTATTTTGTATTTTTTATCACATAGATTTGGTTTAATTAAACTAGGAGCTGTGTTTTCATATCTGAATTGGTATTTCAAACGCAGGTTCAAAATGCATTAAAATGTTTTCCCATGTAGTTCAAGGTCTCATAAAATAGAAAATGAAGAGAAAAATGTTTGATTCAACCCACCCGTGGTTACAGTGATTAAGAAGCCAGGATTAAGTTGATATGTAGAGGTATTAATAAACATTGGCATGGTGTTTTGTGTTCTGTTTGGGAGCAGGTTGTATCCCACACATGGTATCTTGATCTCTCAGCACAGATTCTATCATGTGATGTCTGTAGTCTATAATTAAATATAACCTAGGACTCTTCTGTATTTTTTTTTCTTCAAAAATACATGGATATATTTTCCATACCTTTCTCCTTTTTTTTTCTTCTCAGAATTCATTTCTGTAAAGCATTCAGCTGTCTGGATTTCCATTTAAACATCTAGAAAAAAATATTTCCTTCTTTGTTTTATCCTATAAATAATTGAGTGGAGGACTTTTATCAAATCTTCAATTTCTTTGATATGCAGATTGAACAATGTTCACTGACTGTCAAATGATCAGTTCCTTTATTTTTTTTGTTCAGAGATTGTGAGCGAATGCATCACAAGTTTTCAGCATTGATCAGTTAATCCCAGTAATTAATGTTTTTTTGAGACTGATGAATTGTTCTGTTATTCATTTGTTATTGATGTTGCAAAACTTCATTTTCTGAGATTTTTTTCAGTGATTTATTATTTGTGCTTCCTATTATTAACACACACTTTGTCCCATCCCCAAGTGGTAAAAGCATCCACTTTGCAATTTGGTGGGGAGTTCATGGGTTTGAGTCCCAGCTACGACATACCAAAGTCACATACAAACACACATTGTACCTTATTGTGCTTATGTTTGTTGTATATAACACATAGACCTTGGTTCTGTATGTTTTTTATTTTCTCGTTTCAGAGTAACAACATCAGTTTGACAGCTGACCTGCCTAAGGTCGGGGGTGGATGCCTTGAGGGTGGACCCAGGCCCAGACCAGTTGTAGGTACGTATCCGGGGCAACATCAGGCTCCAGCTAACAATTAGAGGACACACCTCATGCCATGCCCCTGGGGCAGTATTACTGGGACAAAAGGGCTCTCTAATAAAACCCAACAATTAACCCCCCCCCCCTTCCATACTTAAGCAGGAAGGAGTAAGAAAGGTTCATTTTCATCCGTGGCTAGAGAGAGAGTATCTGGTATTTGATTGAATGTTATTGAGAATTTTGTATGGAAATTGTACACTAAATAACACTATCACAGTAATTCATAATTGATGTTTGTTATAAGAAACCAAATTGTGTAATGTAGATTGGCAGTCATTTTTATAGAGTTTTAAAGATCAAACATTACAAAGAAATTTGAGATGATTTCTTTTGATATGGAGTCAGTTTTCATGTTATCCTATAATAGTTTTCTTTCTGTTGATATCAAATCAAACTGCTTGATAATGCATTGAATGGAAACAATCCTGCTAAGAGTTATTTAGAATCTGCAATCTTCATTATTCCTTTTTGGATTTAATCCGTGATACTGAATGGAATTTTGTCTTTTTTTATTTATTTAACTTTTTCTTGTATTGAATTTTGTGTGACAGTGTTGGAATAAGCTAGAGAAACATTGATATAAACCAGACTCGTAGGATTTCATGCCCATAGATTGTTGCAGACATTTGCCCAAAGTTCATAGTAAATTGGTCCCCCCTTTGCTGTAATATTCAGGTCTAGACATATTGAAGGACCTTTTAAATGAACAGGATAAGAAAAAAAAAGCCATATTGTCAGTGGGTAAGATAATCACATGACCTGAGATGGTCTACTGTGATTGTGGCAGCATGTTATCACGCGATATATGATTGTATGGCTCATCAACAGCCTTATTGCTTTCCTCTTTCATTGTATGTATTATATGATTTTACTGATTAGCTAGAGTTCTGATTAGGGTGGTCATTTTCCGTATCTAATAAATATTTTCCTTATTACCGATCTTCCGGGAATACTAATTAATTGATTGTTATGATCAATAAGGTTCAGATCAGTCTCTGATTAGATATTGATTAATGAATAATAAACTTAACCCATTTTCTCATATAGACTCATTTTGATTCATTGGAAAACAGAGCAGACCCAGATCAGACATTCCAAAAAGTGCCAGTCTGTCTTACTTCACACGTGATTTCTATTTCGGTTCTGTGAGTATTTCAATAAAGTCTGTCCAAATGTCCGCTAGAGTTTCTAGCAGGAATATTCACTATATACACATTTGATTGACCCAAGTGTTGAAAATCTATTTAATTAAATCAGGAATCTTTATGGTAAAAAAGTGTGAATAACATAATAAGATAAATGGAAAAAAAAGATCAACAATAATGAGATCTTGTTGTTTAAGCTAGGTCCTATCTAGTTAATTTTGATCCTGTTAATTTTGTAAAATTAATGTCCTGTGACCGCTAAAAACTTTTCGGAATGTCTGCCAGATCAGACAGCTCCTGGAAGAAACTATCAGATATGGGTCTGCTATTCATCAAGTCATGAATTTGTACATGAATATTCATGAGGTTAATATCCAACAAGTGGTTGTTTCTAGATAGTATTAGTGTACTTTGACAGGTCCTTTAGAGTAATGCTGTTTTAACCTTTACTTCCTAAATATACATGTATAAATCAATCACATGAAGAATTTTAATTAACTGAATTTAACCCATACCCTGCTTGAACCTTTAGTGCTAACCTTTGCCACCAGTAAAGAGTCAGGCCAGCCTGCACATCTGTGCAGAGCCTGCACATCTGTGCAGAGCATGCACATCTGTACAGGCTGGCCTGCCTCTTTACTGTTGGCTGACCAATTACAAGTTTTCATCTTGTTATCCCTAAAATTGATAATGGACAGTTCCAAAAAAGATGCTGGCTAAGTCCATGTGAGAAATTAGCAGGTTAAGGCTTAAATGGTAAAGATACATTGGAGTTTTATTTAAGCAACACTTTTGTATGAGAAAACAGAGGAGACCTTGATCAGACAGCTTCTTCCCGTTCATCAAATGTGTCTACCATGGTATATTAGGTGAAGGGCTAGGGTTTGGTTTCCTGGATAAAATAATGAATTGAGTAGCTTTCGGTCTTTTGATAGTTTTTAAATTGCCTTAAAAGTCGAAAGTCATGCATTTCTTGCTTGATAGTACCATACAAAAAATGTTATAACTGGTAAAGATTGCCTTGAAAGTTGACAGTCATGTATTTTTTCCTTGATTGCACCAAACAAAACAAAAAAATTTATAATTGATATTGGTAGCTCATTTGCCTTCAATCTTCAGTATTTTGAATAAGGAAGGGTAATAAAGCACGGTCAGATATCCCACATATATTAAAAGTGAACTAACTCCAGACTGTGGTGTGATACCACTATGTGGCAACACAGTATCGTTAGATTGCTTCTTAAAAAACCACCCTAACATAAAGACCGTTTTTTATGATATGGAACCATCTTAACCCTTTCCCTCATAGAGGAAACCATGAAAAGACCTATGCGAACAGCATAAAACCAGATCAGCCTAACTCGCAGGCTGATCAGGTTTTATGCTGTTCTCTGCTCCTCAGTGGTCTGGAAATGAGGACTTTATAATTAAATTTGGTAAGGTTTAACTGTGGTTTTCTGCAGATCAGGCTTTATGTGATACCTATTGAGTGCGTCAAAATGAGTCTATATGAGGGAAAGGGTTAAATTTGAGGATGTTTCACTGTATTTAGACTCTTAATTAAACCAATCTTTGACTGAAATACTGTTAGTTGAACGTATAACCTAACAAAACTATTCACTGAGCACCTAATTCAATATAGAAGGTTGTTAGTGGAAACCATGAAAGATATTAATTGCGGAAATGCCAGTTATCTTTCACATAAAAATTATGTAACTTATATAAAGCTGAAATTGAAGCCAGTTTTTTACATGTATATTATACTGAAGCTTTGGAAATTAGACGTGACTAGATAGGATCTACTTATCCAAATCAAATTGTTTAAGATGCACTACTTAGCACAGCTGGAAGGAAGCAGGAAGCAAGCCAAAATATTTTGAACTCATTAATTCTTAAATTATGACATTAGTTTTGGTTTAGGTAATCTTTTTTTTTTTTTTTTTTTTTGCAGATTATGAAATCTTACACATTTATCAGTAGAAGTATGTACATAGAGAGGATCATTTATACATACTTATAAGTATTCATAAAAGAGATCAAGAGAGGAAATGATCTAGATATTTATATACGCAAGGAATTCTTTCAGTATTTTGGGAATAATAATGACTTATACCAGTGAAATTTGGAAATTTCACATGGTTTTTGATAATGTTGGGAATTGTTTGAGTAAATATGTTAGTTGTTTACTCAAAATAACAGTTTGGACATGTACAGTGGGGCTTTCGTTCATGTTGGCAAACGAACCGCACGATACACGCACGATAAACGCAAACGAACCGCACGATACACGCACGTTACACGATAAACGAACGAACGAACGATAAACGAACGATGCATATACACGTTTGATGCACAATACACGATGCACGATACACGAAACGAACGATTGCAGATAGGCACGGTAGCGAGGTTAATCGATTTACTCGGTTTTTTTCGCCCAAGTGAACAAGGCAATTAATCAATTTATAAATAAAACCATCATTAAAACTAACACATACACACAGACACGAAAAAAAAACAACGAATGTTCTATAATAGGAAGTCACATGTTCAAAATCGTGTCAAAATTACAAATAATTGTTGTTACACATTGAATTTATTAGATCTATAACGATCCTATGCTTTGAACAATTATTTATTCGCGCCAAGCGTCATTGGTAACCGCATAATACGATTTAATTGGCTATCTTACAGCAGGTGAAGTGATCTCCCTTCGTACACAATACAGGGGAGACCACTCTACGTAGTTAACTCATTATTTTTATTAAACATGAATCGATATAAGACTTAAATTGTAACAGACAACGTAAGTAATCTACAGTTAAATGTTGCCATGCGGTGAGTAACCACTTAACTGATTTTGAAAAGCTGAAATTCTAATGCTGGCTTTTAAGGAAGCGTTGAACTCAAAATATATCGTGCGGAACGATTCACACGGAAGGAACGATGCGATAAACGAAACACGTTACACGATACACGTTACACGAAACACGTTACACGAAACACGTTAGAATCGTGCACGATAAACGCACGCACCATACACGAACGATACACGGAAACGGAACGCACGATACACACACGATACACGAAAAATATGCCAACATGAACGCAAGCCCCACTGTATTTGTCTGCACAATACACATTAATAAACCAAACTTATTAGCCAACATACAGCACCAAGATTCTGTAAGTGTTGAAATTGCAATTGCTGTATTCATCATCAGTAAATATTTGTTTTTTCCTTCAGAATATTGTTTTATCTAGAGGGAATGAAACTACAATTATTCATTTGCTGATTATATGCATAAGGACTGGTGTTATTGAAATTACATTTTTGTGTGAGTTTCTGCAGAGTGCCCTATGTAACACAATATCACATATAGACTCGTTTTGACGCATTGGCAAGCAACTGGTCCAGATCATACAGCTCCTAGAAGGATCTGTCTGATCAGGGTCTCCTCTGTTTTCTCATACAAGTTTGTAGTTCATATTCAGTATAGTCTGCATAGCAAAGAAGAATTCACTTTTTTATATATCATTTAAAGATAAGTAAATTAGCATCCATCATGTCATCAATTTGTACATGAATATTCATGAGTCAAATGTGATATTAAAATCTGTACTGATCTGAAGTCATTAATATTAAAAACTCAAAGCCATAATTATATATACATTATAGTTCCATAAAATGAGCAGCAAACCTATTTTAAAGTACCACTTCAAATAATCCATAGGAGCAATTCACCAGTCTCTGACAGGCTTGTGCTATTTTCCATTACTGGCTTCACACTGTTTTATTCTAGCTTAGAAAATTACCATTTAACATAGATCTATTTTAACAAGTTTAGCATTAAGAATACTAGTATAAAGAGGTTTGAAATCAGCTTTGTCCTGACACCATGAGAACTTCTTTTTGACAGCTATATTACTGCTATTTGGGAACTATCAAGTTAGAAAATGGCTCTATAACGACAAATGTATCCTTTTTTATGTGAATCACTTCTCATAAAAGGAGGTTATAAATTGCTCTTTTAGCCATTTGGAAGGATTTTCTGGCTGGAGGTGGTAGATTTAACAAGAATTGTGACTGACGTAAAAATAAGCTCCGTCTACATGTTTCAATAGGATATTAGCATTTCTCTACAAAAAGCTGGCAACCTTCTTGAAAATGGTGCTGATTGGATTGTCTTTTAAATCAAAGCATTTTCACACTCACTTAAAGGTCTTATCTGCATAATTTTATGTACTCTGGTTGAAAAATATGACTTTTCATTCAGGTTTCGGAAAAAATTGGCATTCAGGATGGTAAATTGGCATTTACTTTCTTTTTAAAGACCACAACTTTGTCATGAATTGAGATATTGTGAAATGATATAATGTAATTCTTTGGGGAATATGGGTGCATGACCAAGGATTATAACTCAAAGGTCAAGGTCATGTCAAGGCAAAAGCATCAAAATGTCAATAGTATAGCAGTAGATTAAAATTGAGCTTTGTGGTTGAAAGATCTGAAAGGAAGATCAAAAAGACTTGAATGCTGTCATGGCTATAGTTTTTTTTTTTAAACAAATAGTTTAATTTATTTAAAAGTCATATCATTCTTTTACTGAATTCTTTTTTTTCATGGAAATTTAACTGTCCTAAATCATTCCAAGTTGCTACAAAATCATACATCTTACAGTATGACAGCCTGTACAATCCTGCATCACACGAGATCTAATCCTTCTAGCTAATGGTGTTTTAACGAGCGATATATGCTCAATAAATGCAAATTGCACACCACATTTACATTTTAAAATGCAAGTGTGCATGCACTCACTCGATAAGAGGGATATTTGAAACAAAGAATAAATATCAAAATGCAAGAAGATTAATAGACACTGGAACTGGGCTGGTGCTGGTCTTGTTACACAGTGGTTTGACTGTTATAGTTTGTATGAAAAAAAAGTATGACGGCAGAATGGTCATGATAAGGCATTAAAAATATGTGGTTGGGGAATGAGATTGTACCTATCAAATACCCCAGGTGCTATCTATGTTTCTAATTTCCCAAACACTGTCATTCAAATTTATTTGAAAAATAAAATCTTACAAACAAATTCTCCCAAAGGGAAAAAAGAAAATATTTTTTTGGGGGGATACAATAAAATGAATCACAACCAGGCTGTAGGAACTTGTGCTGAAGGACAACTGGTTTAATGGTCTTGAAAAACTTGCCAGCCTTCTTTAGTTTCAGGAAATGACTTAATAGTTCTGGGAATTGAATTCATTGGGCTGAATCCTTAATCACAGATCTGGAGGGATAATAAGACAATGTCCAGTATAATCAATCACCAGCCATTGAGTCCAGGGTTTTCTCTTGAGTTTTGTAAATGGGGTCAAATGATCCCTCAATATTTAGAAAAAAAAGACAAGATTTTGAAGAAGAAAAAAATGGGTGTCATTTAGACAAATTTAGAGTCAAAATGGATGATTCTGGGTGTCATAAAAAACTTAGTTACTTGTTGATCAAGTTTTATAAGGGCAACCGTGAGATGAGACTTCTTTGAAATATCTCCAGACTGAGGATTACAGATAGCCTGGTTAGACTTTCCTTGCTCTAAAATTGTGTCCCATTTCTTATTGTTCCCACTCCGAATGGTTGCCATTCAAGCTGGAGAGACTCTTCCACTTGCTCTATTTCTAGTGAACCAATCATTCAAGTATGCAGTGTCAAACACATTTTATACCGCTCTCTAGTGATACATGGATTCCTTGATTTCATTTTTTCCCCTGTTATCTTTTATAAATGATTCCCATGACAGAGTAATAATAATTTCAAAACATTCATCAGTCATGGCTTTATCATGCTTTTACTGCTTGGAAATAAAATGATTCCCCAGGGAAGTCAGTATGTGCATTCTAGCCACAGGTAATGGAATTGGAATTGGTAATGTCTTGTCAATATTATTGAAGTTTATGGATGGCACCTGCTGACAGATTAAATTGAAAACAGCAGCTTGACATGATCGTTAATACTATGATAATCATGTATGTAAAATTAATGGATTAATTTTTGTTTTATTCTTATTTTCCAGCTCTGAAATCAGAATTGAAAAATACTGTTCCAATAATAATACCCAGCAGTAACAGCAATCACAAGAAGGGTGCGTCCAGCAGCGTGATGATCCCGCCAAATATGGCCGACATTCCTCTGCCGTCCAACGCGGACATTCCGCTGCCCAAGGATATGGATATTCCACTACCACCCAACGACATAATACCCTTGCCTGTCGGGGACCCATTGCCTAAACACGAGGATATACCGCTTCCTTCTGATGCCAGCATCCCACTGCCTGCTGAAAAGGTGAGCTGCCAGGTCCAGGGTTCTACTGGGTGCCAGTACATTGGTTGCATTGCTTTTTCCTATGATTTTGACAGTACATGGCAACATCAGAAACACTAAAAATGATCCTTATGCTTTTTGCGCAGTTTGTGTTCTATTGAATATCCATAGAATTTAGGAACACTGATTGAACATTTGGCTAAGCTGTGCCTTAAATGATGGAATAAAAAAAAAAAACACAATTGTTTGATAGTTGGTTGGCATGATATAGGAAATGGACTTTGATTTTAAGTCAATATAAACATTAAAAATATTTTTTAAAAAAATAAATATATATATATATACCTGCTTTGGTGGTAACTTTAATCTTAAAAAATAAAAACTTCATTTTTTAGATGTTTGTATTAGATGGTCCTTGTACAAAAAAACATCTGTATAATCAGATGATTCAAGATGGTATCAATTGATTTCAGATTAATCTTTTTGTGACTTTTTCCCCCCGTTTGTGTTCCCTTACAATCAGAGGGTTAAATAGGCTGAGAGACTTACAACTCAATTTCATTACAATGATTTATTGGTCTGGTGCCTTGATTCTACCCTTTACAGTAAAGTGAAATTGGTTTTCCATAAAGTGATTCATTTGAACAACTCCTCTTCTGTATTTGGTATTTAAAAAATCTTTTCCAAACCCGAGCGCTTTTAAAGATTTGGCAGATCTAGATTTGTATGCTAAACTGCACTATGTATAGCTATTGTGCGAAATAAATTGCATTTTTTTTTTCCTCATCCCCGACACTGGTTTTCCTGTGTGTCGGCTAACTCAGTTTCTTAAATTGCAGTTCCAAGAAGTTATATGGTCTGATAATTGATCCAATTACTGATATTGCCTTTTATAGAATTTACATAACTATTGTATAAGGTAAAACTGCTGTGGTTCACTTGAATATTTTAAAATCAAATAACATGTAACAGATTGAGAAAATTATTGACATATAATTGCTTGAAGTAAAATTGATAAATTTAAATTACATTTCTGATTGGCTATTGATGTGGAAATTTAAATCTGATGTTACTCACTGCTCAGTATAAGTAGCAGAATTTCTGCCAGATACGATTAATATTGTTCCTTTTTATTTGAGTTCTGTCTGTCACTGGAAGATATACATAGTTTGATGGTGTCATTAACCCTTTACCACACAGACCCGTATATTCCCGTGTCTATCGATTACCTAACAGACCCGTATATTCCCGTGTCTATCGGTAGCCGTATCGATACGTATATTCCCGTGTTACGGCCATTTGAACAGACCCGTATTTCCCCGTGTGTCAAAATAAATCGCTTTATTTTCGCATTTTTCATAAAAAAATGGCTTCCAGATGTTTACTTCCGATAAGTATGGGATTTCATCATTGTTATTTTCAGAAAATCGTATAGGGTTACTATTAATAGTTTTTGAGTAAATTGTACCTAAAGTTAGCTGGGGTTCATCTCACTTACGTCATACAAAAAAGAGTACAAAAGAAACCGTTATTGTTTTATGACCCCCTGATTAATACAGAAGTGCTAACTTTAAACGATTTATGGCCTTTGAAGTAATTGGAGCGGAAATCAAGCGTGGTCTACTGGCCACTGATCACCAGTCAATTACGTAACAATGCGTAACTTATGGCTAATCCGTGGACAGTACTGGCCTGCAGACGCTGATAAGGGATACTCTAGCCTGCAATAAAACCACAGGTGGACAGATAGTTTTGCATTGGTCAATTGTTTTTGCCAATGTGAAAGCTTATTTCAATATTTATGAATATTAATTAGCTTAGATCTTCTATGAATATGTCAGAAAAAAATGATCAAATCAGTTAATCGTATGAGAACACTTGCCTAATCGCATCAAAATTTCTAATCTACCATCTTGCGTAATTAGATTTACAACAATGTCTGACTCTGATTCTGAAAGCTTTGCTTTTGAGTTGATTTTGATACTAGCAAGTCTGAGTTTTCTGGGTTTTCTTCCTTTGATGACTCTTCCGAGTCCGATCATGATGATCAGGAACCCATTTCTGATTGGGGACGTAACTTTTCACCACCGACGGTGCGTTTTTATTTACTGAATACAAGAAATTGCTTGTGATATAAGATAATATTACATGCTCTTTTTCAACTTTCCTTTGTGGTGTAATGGTTAGTGCGTTGGTCTACGAAGCCAAGGATTGCATGTTCAAAACCATCTTGAGACTTTTTTTTTTTTTTTTTTTTTTTATTAAATTTTTTTTCCAAATCAGAAAAACATGCAACATAATAAATAACAAGAATAAAATATAATAAAAAAAATAGAAATAAATAAAACTTTAACACTTTATTACTGCTAAACAAAGGCATAAAACTGTATAATATTTAGTACCAATGGAAAGAGAATTTAATTTCCTACAAACTTTACATTGACATAAATAATGTCAAACTTACAGAAAACACTAAAAAAATCATATTTTTAACACTAGTGTGTGTAATGTGTGTGTAATCACACATTAGTGTGAAAACCCCTGTTCAGATCAGATAGCAGCCTTATCAGCTGACCATATAGGTAAGAGATTAGTGATGTAATCTTATCAGTGTTCTGTAAAGGATGCTGTACAGCTATATGTACTGTGTGGTAAAGGGTTAATTATATCCCCATATATCAGAAAGCAAAGTTGGGCCTATGTAGGTATCACATTGTAATATCAGTGATTTTTTTTCCTTGAATTGTGAATGGACCAGTTAAACGTTTGTGAACAATTAGCATTGTTTTTCTCAAAATTGTGAAAAAAGTAGTGGAGTTTCTGCTGTGGAAAAAATGTGTTCTATTGGTCTATACCAGAATACCTTGCAATTTTTCTGCAAAATGGTAGGGAATGATTCATATTTGCAAGAAACTGAGATATTGTAGAAGAGAAGCATCTTTGAAATTAATTTAGATGAGTAGAAAGGATTTAAACCATGCCTCTATCAAAAATACACTTTTGAATTGTGAATCAGTTTGGACCACTTTTAAATTGTGAATGGGTCCTTCTACAGTACCAGTTATAGAAGGAAAAAAAAAAAGCTGACAATCCTAAGCTGACTACCCTATCTCATTCTGTTCTACAGAGAAAGTGTAACATCTTGACATAATGTTTAGCCAGGGTGTTGCAGTGGGGAAATTCATCATCATCAGTGATAGCTTCAGATTTGGACTTTAAAGAAGATGATACTTTAAAACATTTTTTCGTGACCACATACATCATGCAGCTTGTTTGATTTGTTTTTTTGTGTAACCTGCTGTAAGTAGAGGGGACACATAGGAATGACTCTTCCATCGTCTGTCCGTGTATCTGTCACTCTTTTACCCTCTCGCTTCTGCAGGTGACACATGTGTTACAGAAAACACTCTTGTTAGTCCCCTACCGGTGTAACCGGAGGGAACTATAGGTTTGCTCTCCGTCCGTCCATCCATCCAACCGTCTGCAAAAACTGGATCCCATGATAACTCAAAAAGCACTGAAGATATTTCTATGAAACTTGAAATATGGATAGATGGCTGTATTGAGATTATGCACGTCTTTTTTTTTCTTCCTAGGTTGAAAAATCTGGTTGCTATGACAACAAATAGACTTAAACTATGGCAAATAAAGCAATATATTGTGATAACTCAAAAAGTACTGTAGATATTTATATGAAACATGAAATATGGATAGGTTGCTGTATGGAGTTTATGCACGCTGACATACTTCTTCATAAGACATGGGACATTATCCTAAAAGCGATTCTTTCAGAAGTTATGCCCCCTTTAATGTTATAATGATAGTGGTTGCCCTTTACCAACAAACATTAACACCACATGCAGTGTTCTTATTTTTTTTCTTTTTCTTCTGACCAAATTTCTGGTTGCTTTGGTAATGGGAAAATTATGTACCTCACCGGTAGGGGACTCATGTGTTGCCTGCAACACCAGTTACTTGTTATGAATTTGACATCCTCCATTAAGCTTCTGACGGGTTGCTTGAGACAGGTCTTACTGTATTTAAAACTGAAATTTGTTTTAAGATTAACAGTATCATCTTAAGGTAGCATGTTATTCCTGAGCTTCAAAACTGGGCCAGCCTAACTGCTACTGGCCTTAGTACTTTACACTGGCTGTGCTGGTATTTAAGCCTTAGAGTATATTTAGGTGAACAGCATTGCATTTGATTGTCTTCCGTAGCCACCGCAACAAGAGAGACGCAAGATCCGAGTACATTTGGAGCCCAACGGTGATGAGTTGCTGTGTCGCTCGTGTCAGATGAGGTTCGCGAAACAGATCGAGTATGACACGCATCTGCAGTCAGAAGAACACCAGCAGGTAACATGACCTTTCTCTCGACGTCTCTATAACGACCATGGCAAGCTGTCTCATGACCCATCTAGTCTCATGAAGGCGTGCTTCTAGCCCTCTTGTTCATCTGCATAATTGTTATTCTCTCCTATTCCATCAGAAAATAAGAGATTTGTTTTCCAAATTATGAAGAATAAACCTTTATATTCCTTTGGATTTTTTTTCTGTCCATGTTATAATATTTTTCTATATGCTTCTTATCAGTTTCCAAGATATCAAGATTTGTATATGTTAAAAATTGAAAGAATTGTTGCAGACTTGCTCTTTTTTTTATCTTGCCAAATGATAAGAAAATGTCATTCTAAGCTTTTTCGTTTCATTATGTGTCCCTTGTACATAAGATGAGGCTAAAAAAAAGGCAGAAACATTGTATCACCTCCCAAAGTCTTGCTTTGATAGTTTCATTTTCTAATGAGTTGTTTATATAAGGCAGAGTATGTTTCATAATTCTTTATTTCCCTCATTTGAAATCTGCCCAGCAGACTTCACTGTCATTTAAATAATTTGAAAAAAAAAAAAAAAATCTTAACCATTTCAGTCATTGGCTTTGAAAGGAAGTTAATAGTCCACTTATTTATGTATGTACATTAGGTATGCAAATAAGGTATGTAAATTAAGCCTTTACCACTGATACACTATATTTCAACTCATTTGACCATAAAGAAACTTAATCAGGCTGTTTATAATTCATAGTCTGGATATGTTTAACACTGGTGCTGCCTCTTGTAATAGTAATCACTGATTGGCAAACGATTTAAAAGCTAGCAAGCCAGATGGTCAACCCAGACCAGTGGTCAACCCAGACTGGTGATGTTTTATGTTGCTTTCTGAGGTCAATTTTCTCAGTTTTTCTTGTGGTAAAGGATTAACTCTCTACCTCATGAATGTCCATGGACAAATTTATGACGTAATGAACAATAATTTACTGAAATTTATATTAAATCATGTATTTTTTCTTTGTGCTGCAGACTCTATAATCTGAGCTACAATATTGTACAAGCAAGCAGAGGAGACCCTTATGAGTTTCTTCTAGGAGCTGTCTGATCTGGGTCTGCTCTGTTTGCCAATATGTTAAAATGAGTCCATAGATAGATTGAACAGCTATTTCAAACATTATGCCTATTGAGTCATGTTTGCTGGGCAGATTTTCCATATTGTATCATCATCTCATTTGGGAAGCCTTAGAGCATAAATGTACTCTGTGAAACATGCAGTTTGACATAACCTTATTTTCCCTAGGCAAGTTTTTTTATCAGAACAAATGGTTCATGATCCTTTGTTTCTTGTGTGACCTTAACTCTGAAATTTCTGTCCCAAGAGTACTGTTACTTATTAAAGATTTGTTAAGGTATGATACATGTTTGTCATTATATAAGAAGTAGATGAGAGCTCTAGTCAATATCTGTATAAATATGCCTGATAAAGCAGTAAGAAAAGTGATGTTCATGTAGACAGGATTTTAAGACTTGTGTGATTGTTTCTAAAGATTAGTTCCACACTTTGATAATATTGTTATATGTATTCTGTTCATGGTACTTGGCACATTATTAATGTTTGACGACAAATGAAACGTATTACTGTCAGAATGATTAGAATCAATTGAACCATATCCACTGCTTGATTTTATCAGGTTTTTTGATGGAAAAAAGGAAGGTAAGATCGCTTGAACATTGTTAAACCCTGCAGAACGAGGAGCAGTCTTTTATTATCAGACATATTTCAAACATTTCATCCAATGTGTTTTATATCATTATCATCATTAGGGATCATCCATTCAGGGGAAACATTTCCTAAGAGTGAATATTTTATAAAAATGTATGTGCATCTTTTCATATATATATTTTTCTTTCATAAATATAAAATTGTGGTATAATAATTAATATGTAAAGCACTACTATACTGTTATATTACTCCTATTGGAAATCACATTGAAACATTCCAATGTGCCGTGTCATCTTGGAATGTTAGCCCATCTCACAACCATTCAATTAGAAATACTGGTTTGCTGGACACAAATTAACAATTTAACTCCACGAGGTTTGTATATGTTCTAGAAGACAAAACGTACGCTTAACGATCTCTGTCATCATTTTGAACATCATCATTGTCATCAGTATCATCCTTGTCTGTCATCTGTGTACTTGTTATATTTGTGTATTTCAAAATAGTTGCAGTTTATATCTATTATATCTTTAATACAAACATCACTTGGATCGGTTCTGTGTCTTTGTTCCTATCATATCTCCAACCAAAGCAGAATAAAACCAAATATATTAATTAATACACTTTTTTTTTCTTCTTCATGTAAATAGTAATTTTCAGCTGTTGATTTGTAAGTTAAAGCTTGGTTTGTGATTTGTGTAAAAAGTTTTCATTAATTTCTTCTGTCAAGTCTGATCTAAGGGAGCATCAAGTCTTGAATTGTACATTTTGAGCCATGTTTCTATTTATGTGTGTTTTTTGTGTCATGCTGAAATTGACATGTGTATTACGTATTTGGTCATTTTAATTGCTTAGATATAGGCAATGCAAGCAGCTGTTTTTGTGAATATTACTATATCCCCCTTTTTAAACCTAACATATTCCTTTTGACCACTTTTCTTTAGAGTTTTTACACTTTTATTTCACTGTATTTTTTTTTCTGTATTTTACAATTGAATTCCTTACTTGCAAACTCTTTACTGATACAGTGATTTGAGTTAGAGCTTTAGCTATTAAGAGATCAATAACAAATTGAATAATATGCCGTAAGATAGTCAGTGCATCTTTACAAGAAATCCTGCCTCAGGGTTTTAAAATAAATGACATTAGAATAGAATTATTTATAAAAACTTGTCTATGGAAATACTTCAGATTCATTTAGTCATTTGTAAGTAGATTTTTGTATTTCAAAAATTAATGAATTGTAAAATAAACATGTGTGGATTCCTCAACATTAGACAATGCTTTTTCTTAAAAAAATATATAAACCAAAAGCAACAACAAAAAAAGTAAATATATTTTTTATGCCTCTCTGCAATGCTTTTGAAGAATTAATTTTTTTCTGAATGTGCCCATAGTAAATAAATCATAATAATTTCAATCCCAAATTTATAATTTTAAAATTTGAATTTATGCACTTTGTTCTGAATTTGTGGATTTTTTTATATATATTATACTATATCTCAATAAGTAAATATGTCATTCTACTGTGCCAGATACTCAGTTCAGCTCACACCTTGCTTTCATTCCATATTCTCTCATAACACAAATAAGTACTTGGCCACACTCCCCGTATTCATTAAAGGATGATATCGAATTGTACTGCACTGTAGCATGTGTTATAAACTGACCTCTGGGTTCACATGTATCCATGGCAATGCAATCAGCACTATCAGTAAGTAAGCAAGTGGCCTGGAATTACCATGGAATACATTGATCTCACATGTATTGGTTATATTTTTTTTTTTAACGAGATGTAGACTGAATGTCAAATGGTGGTAGGTTTTGGTTATGGGTTAATACAGCCAAGGGTTGAAATAACCTGACAAAATATGACAAGATTGGACATATCTTGTTCTTTCGAATCTGTGTTCACCACTTATCTCCATAGCAACTGTTGCCTAGGTAAACACAGTGTTATGGAGATGTCAGTTTCCGACTTTACTTTTTTAATTTTTTTTCCTCCTGAGGTACATGTTTGTATTGATTATGGTTCACCAGTTGGCTGACATTTCTTTTCTGTGTTGTTTAGATATTTTGAAATGATCTACCAAATGTGGTGAAAAGTTTCCTAAACGGAGGCTAGTGTTTATACTAAACATGCACTTCCAATGCACTAATGGTGAGTCTATGTTGTGGGAAGTATGACAGAATTCCTCGGAAGTGCATCTTTAGTTCACAATAGCCTTGCAACACTTAACAAGCTTTTGGTGCATTGCTTTTTAAGATTAAATTATTATACTCTAAAGAAATTATACAACATTGAGGGGAAGCTATATTTTCTTTCAATGTAGGTCTTATATTGCTCAGCTGGACTTTTTACAAAGAAACATTTATGGGAAAAAATTAAGCAAAATAAGACACGGGTGGGTTGGGTGTTTGGAGACAAGAGAAACACACTGAGTGGTAGAACTTGCATATTTTTAATGTCACTGTTTGCCCCGTGTTGATTGTATACTCAAACATGCTGCATGTGTAACGTGTGACTACTACAGTAGCGTAGTTGACAGAATTATAATCCTGTTTGGTCTATCTTAAATCTCTGCTCTTCCCAAAAACTCCCACCCTCTTTTTACACAACATTTTGTGACGTGAGTACGCTGGGCTCGTTACAGACTTTGCTAACAGTATTACCATGTTGAAACCATTTGCAGACAAAAGCCCTTTTCAAGTGATTGGGGAAAATCTATAGAAGGAATGCTTTTGAAAGCATGACATATACTCACTATTTTATTTTGTTGTATTCTGTGTTTTCATTCCATTTTAATTAAACAATTATTAATCATTTACTGCTTATTTTTCTTGCATATAACTTGTATTCTCATAATTGCTAGGATAAAGCAGTTGGATGAAAAAAAAAATGAGTAGTGTAAAAAATAAGCAGATACAAAGAGTAAGATAATGCAAGTCAGTACAAATATCAAAGGGCAAAATGACTGTAAAATGGTGCTCTGTTTCAGATCTTATGTTTATTGCAATTTCATCTTATGTAGTATGTGCATGCAATTTGTGTATTATTACGTATCATTTGTATTTAGCCAGTATTTACCTGTCTAACAGTAGTCCTACCACGTAGGGAAGTACATTAAAGGCGCTAATTGATGTTGTTGGTGTTGCGTATAAGTACATCTATATATTACTATGAAATGATTTTATCATTCTGTTATACTCACCATTAAATAATGTTTCAAGTTTTGGAGACTTAACAGTTCTCTCTTCCATATAAATTGATACTCAGGTTTTATATGTTTAACGTACAATCAAAGATGCGGTTTTATGATTTTTAAGAAATTTCATCTTAACTATACACATGTATTGATTTTGTTCACTTATCAGTTATGTTAACATGCTTTGGACATTTAACCTAACAGTTATGTTATATAGAAAAAACAAAACGATACGCAAAAAAATAAAAAATAATAAAGGGATGTTAATTGTAGATTGTTACCTGTTGTTTAAAGCAATATTGTTATATTATTCTAGAGACTGGAGCTTAAAAGTACTGATGAATTAAGCTGCTTTTAAAGTGATAAGTAAATTTGAAAGCATTTATCAACTGCATTGTTTCCTCCGCTCCAGGGTAAATATGATTTTGTACACTTTCATTCCTTAATGTCAGTCCACCCATTATGCTTGTATATATACTTGAACATATTCTTGTGTAACTGCAGAAATCTCTATGTAGATGCACACTGTTGCTACATTTATTCCAGGGTTTGCTTACAGTTCTAAAGGTGGAAGGGGTGTTTGTAATGTGTTTGCTCGTTTGCACCACTTGTGTAGTCCAACCTTTGGAATCAGTTATCACCCAAAGATAAAAACTACAAAGCAGAAAAAATGCTTCTCTTTTTTTTGCTAGACTAACCTGCACATAAATAATACAGGATTTTCTTCTTTTTGATTTGACTTAACGTTAATTGATACCCTAAATGTTAAAATGTCCATTTTCCTTATCACGCAGATATATGATTGTCAACAGGAAATTAACTGTCAGATAAATAATTGCAAAGGGGTTTCTTTTTTGGTGTTATTTTTTTTTTTTTTTAAAAATGGAATACATTATAGGATCATGAAATTTAGTAAATAAGTTTGAAACTTTATTTGCATCTGAAATGTATATCTGCATGATAATGGGATACATAATGTAAACAATGATATTTACATGAATGTCACATCTCCAGACACATTCATTGCTTAGAAAAAAAAAAACTGTTACTGAGGATCTCATTGAAAATTTTAAAAGACTTTGTTTTTGCATAAACGCTGGCTTTGGGGAATTCCAAATGTGAACTATCCTGTAAACAGAAATTGACAAGCTGTCTTATTTTTGACATATGAGTTAGTCTAAAGTCCCTTTGAATTGTGGATCTCTTAAGTTAATGAAATGGAACCCTGGTTTAGATGCATTTATCTTAACATCATTGCAAAAAGGATCATTCATAACAAATTAATGGGAAAGAGGTATCCATTGGAAGATTAATTAATTTTGGTTGTGGGTTCGACCCCTGGTGTTGGGCTAGATTCTTTCATGACCCAGGTCATAAGTACTGGTCCAACCCAGAAACTGTCAAGAAGAACATTGTGGTTTTATTGAAAATGATATGTTTCAAAACCTACATGAAAGAAACAACTTAAAAGTCATATTGTTACACAGAATGATTTAAAAATAAAAACATCTGAATGTTGAATTAGATTTAACTAATTTCATCAGTGTATCCATGAAACTTCCTCAGATTCAGAGCTATGATGGCAGACTGAGCTTGGCTGGGTACCGTATGCCAGGATATTTTATTACTGCCTGTCAATGCCACAGTTTGTTACTCATGGTTTCTTCCATCTGAAGATTCTTCATGTCTTGTTAAATATTTAGGACAGCATTATAACGGCATGATTTCTAAAAACCCAAAGCTGCTTCTGACAAAAAGTAATGCTATGATGTTGGTAATACAATTACAGAAGTTAAACTGGCTTTGTTAAGTTAAAAAAAGAACAATTTTGTTTTATTGCTTTACTGAAATGGAATTTAGCAGACGGCATTCTGCTGATGCCAAATTCCTGTGCTGTAATATTTGAGAACATTAAGGATTGTCTCTAAGGCTAATTGTTCATATTTCTGATACTGAAATGGAAATACTATAAATATTGATGGTGAAATGGAAATATTATAAATATTGATGGTGGAATGGAAACTTTGGAGACTCATAGGGTTCATTACAGAAGGGCACAGACGGGGAAAATGATAAACAAATAAACAAATGACATGACCAAAGAAAAGAAAAAACTGTGTACAATCAAAGAAAAAAATATTAATGGATTATGTAACAGTAAATAGCCTGGATCTACCTAATTTCAGTGTTACGCTTGAGTAGACTTCAGCACTTGATATTTTTGATTACGTTGACTCTGATTCTCCTATTCAGATGGACCCACGGTAATTCTATAGTTGCACCAGACTGTTTGTTTTCATCCTTATTATTTTGCATCATTTTCAGTGCACTAACACTCGTACACTCTAGAGAGAGCAATTTGTTATCAACCCTGGAACTATTTATGTAATTGTCTCTACTTCTACACTGAGCAAACCTTGACATAGTGTTGGTCCTTTCTTAGCATATAATCACTTCGAAAGAGCTAATATATTAATTGCAATAATTGATAAATGGAGTACAGGATACAAGAATCCTTATTTAACATCCATTTAATACAAATTTTTGAACATTATCTAAAATACTATATTTCCTGAAGGGAAAAAATCATTTGGAAAAATGCATTTCAAGATTTCAAACTGTTTGTAGCTTTATTGAAGTTTTCTGTAGTATTTTTCGATTCCATTACATGATGCAAGTGATTTTCCTAGTCTTCTTGAAAATCATGGTGGAAATATGCATGCAGTGCTTCATCTTGGTTTGCTCAGTGATGTCAGCATTGTAATAGTAAGGCATTCTCATGTGATGTTCCTCCTTGAAAAAACAATCCTGACTTAACAATATGTGTATAAATCTTTGATGAAAAGTTAGTTTAATTTAAAGATATTGAGAAAGAAATTAGCTTGGTATTATGTCCAAGGTATATATTTAGACCCTATTGTTTCCTATATGAGCAGCCGTGTTGATTCAAGGGGAACAAGTCCATGCTAGATATGACTAAGTGTACATTGCAACATCATTGTGAATGAAATGCCACCCATGCCATCATGTAGATCTGAGTGTTCCCTGATCCTGCTGGGTGCAACCTTTGACAAATCTAAGTATAACCAGTGTGTAATATAATGCTCACCATTGTTCAGGTCAGAGGTCAACAAGACTCTTGTAGGTTCCCTGTACTCTGCTTTCAGTTTAACCCTTTACATATACCTCACAAATATCTGTGTGCAGGAATGTTAATTGACTGAACTTTAAATGGTATATGAAACAATGTGTTTTTCTATCCCATTCAGACTGTTTAAGATCTGAGCTACAATATTATGTGAACAAACAGAGGAAACCCTTAACAGACCGCTCCTTTAGGAGCTGTTTGATCTGGGTCTGTTCTGTTTACCTAAGTCAAAATGAGTCTATATAAAGTAAAGGGTTAAACCTCTTACTAATAAATAACACATCAGTTAAACCTTCCTGCCAAACTTACAGACATTTCTATCCTTTGCACAGTTTGAACAAAATTCAATTTTCTTTTCTTAATATTTTTTTTCCAGACATATTAGAGCACTTTAAACATTGTGATCCTCGAAAATGATTTTAAAGGACCTAAGCTCAATAAAATTCCCCAAAACAAGTTATTGATCAGAACATATCTAATCTGTTTAAAATTCAGTTGGACCTTAAATTTAGTGAACTGGAGTAAATTGTTGTTTTTTCATTTGAATTACTCTCTAATTGCTATTTGTGTAAAAATCTCTTTAATTTTGTCCTCTTTGATTTTTTTCCTTCTTTTTTTTTTGGAAATGGCCAATTATTGTTTCATGACAGTGAAACAAAATGAAACTTCCTATCAGATCAACAGTATGCGTGGTCATGAATTTCTAGTTTTGAAATGTCAGCTGCAGTACCCTGCTTTAATAATATGGATCCAGCAACAAAAAAACCCTGATGACAATTATTGTAAAGTTCAAAAATGCATTTGTGGAATGAAATGTGCAGTTATAGAGAACTAATTACATGTATTCTGTTAGGGAACAATATCTTTTTCTTTACGCTTTTTAACACAGTCATTTCACGTAACGTTGGATCGCAGAAAATCTGCCTGATCAGGTTTTACAATGTTAAACTGTCATTTCTAAGATCTTGAAGACGTTAATGGGAAGCAAACAGTATGAACTCTGATCAACATGAAAACTGCGTGGACAATGATCAGGTTTCATTCTAGTTGTCTAGACTTTTGTCTCAGTTGCTGTTATGGTATAGGGTTTATTTCACCCAGCTTATATATATCATTGACTGCAGGATAAGTGGCATAAGTAATTCTGCCGTTGTAACCATACTGTAGAACAATGCATGGCCTATCGTTTGTAT
This sequence comes from Solen grandis, assembly GCA_021229015.1. NCBI lineage: Eukaryota > Metazoa > Mollusca > Bivalvia > Adapedonta > Solenidae > Solen > Solen grandis. Next base: position 60,082,899 of record CM037784.1, on the reverse strand, counting down.
CAAGATGGCTGCCAACCCATAGAGCTCCTATATTGTGGATGCCCCAAGTGGACCTATTACTCTAGAACACCTTGTACATGTGTATGACTGGCTTGTAATATGTCAACTGTTTTTATCATTTTTTCCCCCAAGGAATGACACCAAGGTTAAATATTGTAATCTACAGCTACTAACTTTTCCCGTCCTTCATTATTTTAAGTTCACATTATCACAGGACCATGTTCAGTTATAGCAATCTAAGAGGCCACTGATCTGTATATAAAGGTCAGTAAATTCAACCAGCAATATTTAAACATGATCAGCGATTTTCCCCCAATCAGTTGTGTATTCTTGCATATGTTTCTTTTTTATTTTCTTTCTTTTTTTTTTTACAACTTGTTATTGCACAAATTTGACTTATTTTGAGAAATGATTTATTTGTTTTCTTTACTGTAACTAATTAGGAAATTAAAACAAAAAAAACTACTAGCTATAGCATTATATATTTGCCAGTTCTCTTTCATTACCTCTTACTGCTATGTCTAACATTGTTCTGTTTTAAATAGGCTATTTAATCCAAGACTGTACCTCTGTAGTAATTCTGATGATGATGATAAGCAAGAATTAGAGTTTGAATATAATTGCTGTAGCCACCTTTTCTCATGTTGCCTCACCGAAAACAATGGCGTTGTTAAAACAAGAGACTTAAAACACTCTCTAGTGCAGTTGAAAGTTAAATATTCATTGTAAAGGATTTCAATTATTAAATTATCTAAATATAGAAATATCTTTACCAACTTAATGTGATAACTCCAAGAATATAATGAGTTTGCAAGGATGCAATCTTGTACTGCAGTTGAAAATGTATGTAATTTTTCCTCAGGGGTTCACTAGGTAAAAAGCTGTATTTGTACAACTAGTTTCCAATATTAGCTCTCCCTTTGAATAATCATCAACCATTTCTTTGACAGATGCATCAACTTCTCCAGTCTTCAAAAATGTCTGAAAATTATGCAATATCATTTTTTTCTTTCTTTTTTTGTTTTATATAAAATCGAGTATTTAAATTTAGACTTCTGCAATTTGAAACTGATTACTCCAGAAACATTTAAAAGTTATAAATATAGTTTAAATTTCATAAAAGGGTTGATTTCAAACAGTTAAGCATCCTCATTAGACGAAGGATGGTAAAAAAATATTGAATTCAATACTATTTAATCAGGTTCTTTTTGGAGACGTTAATACTGATGCATTGATTTTATGCAAATTTTCGTGAGTTTTAGAAGGAAAATCTCAGAACTCAAGATTTGGAAAGATAGAGATGCACCTGTGAATGATGATGGGATAGTTTGCTGCCTTTGTGGGTGGGGCAGAATGGTGACTCACAGTGATCACTGGCAGACATTGGAACCCGTTGCATCTTGTGCAAAGCCTGGTTCACACTTCCTTTCTAGTATGCCTGTATTAGCACTGGTTTCCTTTGGAATTCAGGTCACCTTACTGTTCTTGGATTATTTTTAGGTTAACTTATAAATGTGATGTGTCTTTCAACAGTTATGTAAAATAGCCTTTAAAAACTTGAAAAACTAAGCTTTAAGAATTCCCTCTGCGATTGATATGTACATAATTTATGAAGCACACAAATTAATTTGGCTGCTATTTCAATAAATATGTAAATAAGAATAACTCAAATTGATGCAGTAAGGTATGAAGGATGCATTATTCATGTGGAGACAGATGAAAAGATTGCTTCCAATTCTTACTCAATCTAACATGAAATTAGATTACAGGAAATGTCAGAATAAAAAAAAAAATCCTGTATGTTAGTTAAATGAATTTAGAGTGAATATTTCAAGATTTTGCATGAACTTAATTCAGAGAAAGGGACTCACAGACATGTGATGACATGTCAGTTTTTACCCATTGTAAGAGTAAAACTGTTGAAGAAAAAAAATTCAGTCCGGTTCAAGTTAGAAACATAATTTCCATTTAACATTCTTGAAGTAGCATTGTATTTGAAATGGGAGGGATAAAGCCTGTCTGGCTTTGGGCTTCAATCTTTGACATGTCGGGGTCAGTTAAATTAACTGAGCCTGAAAGAAGATCCAGTGCTAATCCAGGCATGCTTTTTATAGAAAAAAATATTAAGGAGGATACAGTGTTAGCAATCATTTTTAATTACATGACTGTGCCAGTTTTAAAGCTCTCCCCTATATCTTCATTCTATTCCAGAGCACTATTATAAAGTAGCAAGAAATAGTTCAGGACCAGGCTTTGTAGTCACAGCTAATTGGTGCAAAATTGGTCTTCTTGGTTGACTTTTTGGTGCCTTCTTGTTTTGTTGACTTTTTTCACCATTTTAAAAGGTTACTTTTCAATTTGCTAGCATGCTTGTTTCGCTTTTGTGCCATCCCACATGCCAGCCGAGAGCTGTAAATGATGTTCTTGCTGTGATGTTCATTAATTTTCTTGGGGAAATGGCACAGACTGATTTACAACCTATTCATGAAATAATTTTCATTGGGCCTGGTTCAGTTGATAAGGGAGTTCTCTCCCAAGATGTAATCATTGGTTGTTCAAAGACTAGCCACTAAACTTGTTCAGACTAGTGGATTAACTTTGAGATCCTTAGGGTAGTGACCACCCACTTGGCTCGAAATCAGTCTGAATTTTAGGAGCCGTTGCCACGGAGACCAATCTAGTATGTAAAATGTTTTGTTACCCAAGCTTTCCATAGTATGGTGATTGATTTTTACTCGAGGATAACTCTTGTTTTCAGTAAGGATTTCAGAGTTGTCTTCCTTGAGCTGGCAGAGCAGACAGTCCCAGGGGTGTTATTCAAACATTTATATTTTGTTAGGGTGGGGGAACAAACATTTAAACAAATTTTCACTTTTGCTTTGGATCCCTAGGTATATATGACACCAGAAATATATTTGTATGCAATAAAAGAAGTCTACTTCCACTTTTTAAGATAACTTAATGTAATTTAGTTGTCTTGTTGTTTAGGTTTTCACTGTTGTACAGTGTTAGAGAAAAGGTCAGTTTTTATAATAAAACATAAGCTAAGCCCAAAGGAATTTTAATAAGTAAAGAGAGACACCTCCAAATTGCAGAATGCAGGAGACTGTGTACTCTGGAAGGTGATAGACAACACCAATATCTTATAGCACCCTCAGTTTCTCAATGAAAGAGTAATGGGTTTACAACCTTTCAGTGCAAATATTCCTGGTCTTTCATTTTCGTTTGGTTGAACATGGTGTCTTTTTTGTCCCTTGATGTAGAGGGTTAAGGTTTGGGGTTCAGGGGCACAGTTTTATATAAAGCTTGGAAATCAGCAAGGGGTGAGATACTAGGAATCACTGCAATGTTTTTGTGCACCCAAACCCTGCCTGGTCTGCCAGACCATTGAACCCTTTGTGTGTATTTTTTTATTCAATCACATGGCTCTTCATCTTGTACATGTATTTGATTTGTCATTCATTAACACAGTTCCTCGCAGTGCCACGCTGGCACTGTGTGTTAACACTGGTCAGTCTCATGCTACCATCATGTTACCATAGCTCTGTAAAAGTGTACAGTTTGCATGATCAAATAACCAGATCTTTGGGGTTTTATTAAATGTCGTTGTAGACTTAGTGAGCTTCTTGACACAAGATATTAAGCAATATACACTGTTCTCAACAATGTGGATTCTTTGTAAGACATCAAGGTCATATTATTAATTATCTTGTTACAGTATTTTCCATAGCTTCTGACAGTATCTCTGGTCCAATCAATCCCCCCCCACACACACACTCCCAGAATATTCTAAATGTGTTACAATTACATTCATATAAGAAAAAAAAAAAAAAAAAAAAAAACCTATTCCATGGTCTAGATTTACATCATCTTTTAGCCCCTTTGCCATGGATACTTTTATTTAAAGTCCTCTTTATAGAGTACATGTATATCTGTAGTAATAGACTTTTTTTCCCCACTAACACAAAAATGTAAGGTGAACATCTGAGGTTTTATCCTTGGATAATGTTAGCATAAAAAAAATTCTGTCATTGCTTGTACTAGAATACTTTTGGTTATTTGTATTCCATATTCAGTTTACTTTGACAGATATTGTGTCAGTCTTATAATGTTATGAAGTTCTTTCTCTCCATGTTTTTAACACATTATCATGGTTTGGAAGATCTAAATATTTATTAATGATTTCAGTTTAAAAGTTTTATTTCAGAAAACATGACCTAGATGAAAAAATAAATGTTAAGACCAGAGAAACTGGCATGTAGCTAGATTATTATATTTTGTCTTTAGTTTTATATTAACTTGGGTTTCATGTTGCTAGTTCATTCAATACACACATATTCAAGCAAAATGGTAAATAACACATTTCTTTTATGTATTTTCATTAACCCTTTCCCTCATAGAGGAAACCATGAAAAGACCTATGCGAACAACATAAAACCAGATCAGCCTGCGAGTAACTTGCAGGCTGATCAGGTTTTATGCTGTTCGCTGCTCCTCAGTGGTCTGGAAATGAGGACTTTATAATAAAATTTAGTAAGGTTTAACTGTGGTTTTCTTCAGATCAGGCTTTATGTGGTACCTATTGAGTGCATCAAAATGAGTCTATATGAGGGAAAGGGTTAAATTGGTTTGTCATTCAGTTGGTAAAAATGGAAAGATAGACATGTACTGATCGTGATTTCCCATACAAGTTTGGCGTCATTCTACAGACATAAATCTTGTAGTAGTAGCTTATTACACAAAAATGTTTCATGATTAATTAATGGAATTATTCTGGTAAAAGATGCCGATTAAATATAATTAATTGAACAATATCACAATTTAATTGTGCCATATATGAGTTGAAATCAGGAATCAGATGGTAAAATCAGTTAAACATAATACATGTATAATGAATTTCAAGCATTCAAATTCCATATTTAATCATATAGTACTGAAATAAATACTTTTTCTCTGTAGCTTTACGTAGTGAAAAAAAAAAAAAAAAAAAGATTGAAGAATTAAGTCGTTATTTTTTCAATTGTGTCTCAATGATAGAATGAATATGGCAATAATTATGTATAACAAAGTAAACAATTTAAATGAATTCATAAATATTTCTCGTATCATGTATAGCTGCAACTGGCGAAATTTGTATTCAGTAAAGCTTTTGATCTGAGTAGTAATCTATTTTCAACATGATCTATGCTTTGATAAGTTAATTAGTGTCTAGATCGCCTGACTTAGATAAACAAATATATCAATGATGTTCATCTGTTGTGTGGATGATAGCTTATATCGTAACAAAGACACATTATATAATTATGTAGTTCAATGTATGTACAAAAACAAAAGGGGAAAAGAATGACTTATTATTAAAGGATGAGTGATCATGAGTTTACATGTTCTCTTATGATGTTGATGTTAGTGAAAAAATAAAAACATTTTTAAGATATTGCAAGAATATAATACAGGATTTTAATATATGACTCCAAATTAAATGTGTATAAGGGAAGAAAAAAAACGAAAAAAAAAACTATGAAGCTATTGTTAGTAACCTGTGTCAGCTGGTGTGATTATAGTGTCATGTGACTGCCACTCCGACACTCGTCTCAACTTGTGATTCACTTGTGTTTCAGGGCTGTATAATGGAGCCATCTTTGACTGCGTAACTATATATAGTAAATCACTGGTTATATCTCTAACAGAGATGTGCCGTCGTCGTCTCATCATACGACGTCGTCGTACATTGTTAGTACGGAATGCTGTTTTCAGTTACTATCTCTCAGCTATATTTGCCTGTTCAGCGTAACAATTGTACAATGGTCCTGCTTCATTGCTGTGTGTGTGATGCTATCTGTTTATTATCACTTTTGCATATTCATCAGTTTATTTATAGTACAGGGTTTTCCAAATATCCCCGTGTTATGGATATATTTAGTTACACATTTGGATGAGGCAAACTGCAAGCAGCCATGTTTAAGGAACTAATTTTCGTCTCTGATAAAATAGAAGCTTTATTTTAAACAAAAAACAAAGATTTTTGGATAACAATGGCAATATGATATTGAAAAAAAAAAATATTGTGTTTTTCAAGAGATATTAAGAAAATGATGAGGAGAATTTCTTGAACAGCAGTATTGAGGTTGAGGTATAAAGTATCGCACCATCCATCGCAACAGATTTTTCATGTATTATTTTTTTATTCATCTAAATCTGTCATTAATTTATGTAATATTAATTTTGGAAAGTTTTGACCCTGAATTTAGAAGTAATTCAGCTATATAATGGACATTTTTGAGCCAGCTTGTGTGATTATCCTGTGACTCTTCAAAACTGGACACTTACGAATGCATTCTGTGCTATATTGGTGCAATGTTTTATACTTTAGCTTGTTGGTGTTTGTATGTATAAAAAAAAATGTGAAGATATTTTTAATTCCTTTTTTTTTTTAATCTGTATTTCAAATGTGGAATGCTGTTTGCATTGCAGTACTGCTGTTCTTTGAAAGATATAAAGGGAAAAAGCTTCTGTTTTTATTAGAATTTTTATTGTAAATGGTATTTGTCCTTTTTGCCCTTATTGTAAAGTGTGCTAATTTTATACATATTAAAAGTGATAATCATTATATATAGCCATTATGTTTTATGAATTTAATATATTTTGTCTTCTCTTTTTGTGTTACATTTAAGAAAAAAGTAAAATAAAGAAAAAAAATCTACCCTTTTTCCTTTAAGACAGAAAAATACAGCTTTCAATCCTTTATTTCTTTGTTTTTGATCTCTTCATTTGAGACCTGATATTCAAGTGTGTTTTCAAGTACATTAAATACTGTAGAAACCAAAAGAAGAATGAAAAGAATTTAAAGACATTAGGGTGTAGGTTTAAAAATGTGTGACAATTTTGTTGATAATGTAATGTTCTGTAAGTATATGCTACACGTGAGGGTACAGGGCATTGCACTGGAGTTTCTCAGTACAAGGAATTTCAAGTGGACACTACCATTGCTTCACTGGCTGCCTGTTTTGTTGACTCACCCAGAATGTGAAATATCCTTCTAATTAGCTCTAATTTCAATTATTCAGTCAGAAAATTTGACCGATGCTCTTAAATATGGAACAGTTACTAATATCTTAATTCTTGTTTTGAAAGTATATTGTTTGTTTATGTATAGAAACATTTGCAACTGGTAAATGAAAAATATAAGGTTATTTAAATGAAGTTGTAAATGTAAACAGTAAATACTCTGAATCTGTTAGTTGTTTATTTTTAACTTCATAACTTGTTTTAAGATAGAACATAACTGTTTCTCTAAGTAACATGTTACATGATTAAAGTAGACACATATGTTGTTTTTTTTTTAGTTGCAAATGACAAAAATGTTTCAGAGAGACAAAAGAAAAAGGGACAAAAAAAAAATTAAGAAAAATAGATAGCAATAAAAACCCATGATAGTTTATTTTTAGATATTTGGATAACCCTGGCATTTTAGATTTTGTACATCTTTGGTGTAGGTGCGTAGTAACCAACATTTTGATAGCATAACCGTGTACTGCAGCTGGAACTACTCGTGTAATTAGTTCAACAATTAATTAGCGTGTCTGTCCTTCTCTCTGTCTGTCTATCATCACCACATATTTCATCTGAGTTGTTATTTTTATCTGCACAATAACAATGACCTTGACACCTCGACCTTTCTTATGACCCTTACCCATCCCCCATAGCAACCTACAATAGATCGGCCAATTGTAATCAGTCTTGATTAATCACAGGATCTGTGTTGATAGGGTGTTGATGTCACTATTTCAGTATCTACTAATGCATGCTTTTATATTTTTTTTTCAAGATTTGCTTCAATCTTGGTTACATTTTCTGTTGTTTCCATGAAGGGATATGTTGCCATGTCACCGTGGGGATGAAGAGGCAGACTAGTATAGTGTGTTTTATCCATTTCAGGCCATAAAGGCAGACTTACAAGAGGGTCGAAGTCATGGGACAGCACTGCCTCTGTCAAGGAATGACAAGATATCGCCAAGGTAACACTGAGTGCTTTTATTCAGTTTTCCTCTCAATATACAGGTATAGCCACCTTATTTTGAGTGTGATGCTGAAGGGTAGTTCTAGCTATGATTTGCATCATGTTAAAAATGACCTGTTGAAAATGATCTATTGTGACAACATTTCTTTCATTCATTCATAATATTATGTTGTGGCACCTTTACACAGTACAGCGCCGCTATTTCGCGGACTGCTATTTCGCATTGACCAATATACTGCAGTTGATCTATGGACCCCAAAAATATATCGCGACATTTGCATAGGCTTACCGTGAAAGTAATATATCTCCTTCTATATGTATATGTATTTAAAAGAGTTTTGCGGTCAGTATTTAACATGCTAGTGCATTGACACACAGAAGTGATAACAATTAAACAACCCAGATGGTAGGTTATTGTGATTGGGGGCAGTTGATGATTATGCAATCGAGCGTTAATGATCGGCAACAATGCAGGTTTGTCGGTATAATAATCCAACCATAGTAATCAGCATTTTATTGGTATGAACATTCAGTACCAAGCAGATACTCGATAAAATACACAAACATTGTCTTAAATCCACTGCATAAACCTAAATAATGGTATTTTTGTTTATTATGCTAGCATGCATAATTTTACCATGGATTAAAAAGTCCCGGAAAATAGCCCATCTTTTTCGTTGGAAGTAAACAATAAATGATAATTAGATCAGCGTTACCTGGTAATTTGTTTCATTTAAACATTAACAAGGCTCCTCATATCAATACATCATAATAAGTACACATCAGCTTAATTTCAGATTGCGATAAATTGGAATGGCAATTTTCACACCGACATTGTTTTAATAAACAATGGACGGCGTATAATTTATTATAATGAGATATGCTGAAGAGTTATGTAACCACTTCACATCACCATACTGTACACACTAATCTCTGAATCTGAATTATTGGCAATTACAGTAAAAAAACAACAACAAAAAACAAGATGAAAATCCAGAATCAATGATTATGGAATTATTTTAAATAACTAAATTACATTTATTGCTTTATATTAGG
>CM037784.1:60023726-60073726 GCA_021229015.1 Solen grandis | reverse complement strand
GTAGATACGAAATACGTCCCCTCCCAATAAATGTGTATCTGCTGTTGATAGGGGTTGTATTATAGACCTAGGACCAACGTGTGTTTCGGCAGCTGCCTTAATAGTTGTGTTTTGGTGACATTGCTTAGACTTGATAAATAGATCAAATACAGTGAGTGCCTTATACTCGTACAAGGGATATTTAATGTATTTATGACTAAAAATTCAATTACCATATAATCATTAAAATCAGTAACTCCGTCGATGTCATCATCAAATTCAATGAAATAATTAATCGCCCACGTCGGCAAGATATGTATCGTATGGATATTCCAGCTGGCTTGCATTATGTCGTTTATCAAGCTCTTTCCCTCGTATGAATACTTGCATAATTGGCACAACTAAATAATTTGAACTTACTTTTGCAACACCAAGGATGTAGCCTCGCCATAGTTCCCTCTCTGAAGCTTTTTTGGTCTGAAATTTTGACATTTCAAAAATATATTTTTGCATATTGCTCACGAGCGTCTTAAAAAAACGAATATTTGTTTAAGGGTATTTACTTGCAAAGGGTTTGAATCCCTGGATCGTGACTGAATTTAAGTTTTTTATTAAAAAAAAAATAACGACAACAAAACAAAATGACAATTAAATCAATAAGAAACGAAATTGTATGACACCGATGTAGTAGAAGTAATCAATAGGGGTTCAATTTGGCCTAAAGATGTTTTACCATACTCAAAATATTGTCAAATAATCTACAACACGTAGATTTAACTATCAATTTCAATACACTTCAACGGCTGGAAAATACCTTATGGTTTCTGTCTATAACGAGATTTAAGGGGGGGGGGTAACTTTATTAGGTGCTTACAGATGGATTGAGGAACCTGACGAATGGTCCCGAACCTGTTTCCGAAAAAACAAAAATAAACAAACTTGCAAAGTCCTTCCACACACAAAAAGAAACACATTTATGCAACTGTACAAGTTTAAAACCAAGATCAATCACACACGCATAAAGAAAAAAAGAATTGCACCTTGAACCGGTTATGGCGGCGACCAGTCGTCAAATCAAATTTGTATCCTCTCTGTTGACTGCCATCCTTTTCACAGATAAACTTTGTGTTGCAGTCGACTGTTAAGGTTCCTTTATGACTCTGAAGATAAGATTGTTAATAAAGACACATTGTAACATAATATCTGAACATTTATCATTAATTATGCATATACGCACGGTGCATATTAATAAATATGACAAGAAAAGCATTGATGTTAACATCAAATGACGCATTTTTAAGAAAGAATGGACTTGATTAAGAAAGATAAAAATGTATTTTATTTAAATAATAAAAACATAAAACAAAACAAAAATGCATAAAACAATTAATTAACCAGTCTAATTTACAGACTGTATATCTAAAAATGTGTCATTAAAAGTTAGTAGCTAGCGAGGCAAATCATTTTCCGGTCAATATTCTTATTCCCATTTTTAAAGCTTTAATGGTTATGCCGTAATCATTAGTAACGACCGAGAGTCAGGTGTACAATTATATTGATGGTTTTGTGTTGTCTTTTTTAGATTATGCAGTGATCTTTCAATTATACAGCTGGCTATGAACATCAAACACTCGTTACCATGGTGTCTCCTTCTACATTTCATTTTTTTTTCTAATTATTATATCATCAAAATCATTGATTCTTTGTATAAATTGTTTAAAATGATTCTGCAAAAACAAAATCAAATGATAATACCATTTTGACATCCTTATATTTACGATACTTTGAAGAATTTTCGTCATAATTTATCATATGATTTATTTTTCAACTTTTTTTATTATATTATTGTTAAGAGGACCATATGAAAGAATGACATTGCCAAATAAGTTATCCTTTAAAAATAAAGATTTTATTATTATTATTATTAAATGAACCACAATATATCGTTAGAAAAGTGGGTTCGAATCCCGTCAGGGTCATTCGGATTTTAATGTGAGGAGACCTTCTAGCTGGCTTGCGGTAGGTCGGTGGTTCTACCCGAATGCCTCCGTGCATTCGGGGTCTTCCTCCACCTGTAATTAGCTTGACGTCGCTATATGATTGACATACTGTCGAAGCGACGGTAAATTCAAATAGTCAAGTCAATAAGTATATTCGTTAGAAAAAAAAGAAATGTTTGTTTACTGAAATAAAATTTGAGTCTTTCTCGCCGGTTTCTAATTGTTTTAAACATTTCCCTCCATGGGATGGTCGTGAAAAAGTCTTACCCCTCCTTTCAAATTTAGAGAATTAAACTAACAACCTTTGGATCAATAGTTAAAGTTCAGTGTTTCATGAAAACATTTTACTGAACAGTTATGCTAAACAGTGTCTCCTGTCAATCTACTCATTTGTAATTCATGTTTTAAGTCATCTCTCTTGTCATCAATTAAGAGATTAATGACTTATACTAATTTACTAGACGGTTCCTGGGCTGGACCAGAACTCTACTTTGCACCTGGGAAGGTCATGAAATATTCGACAGATTTCGAACCTACAACTTTCAGAGCCTTAGTCATTCACGTGACTTTTCCGAAATTCTTTCTGTATTAACTTTGTCGAAAAAGTCATTACCCCCCCCCCCCCCCCCCCCCCCCCCTGAAATTGCTTCAAAGTGTCTTTCCAGGAAGTTGTCAATCTGCCAGCTTGAAAAGCAAAAACTGAATATTTGTGTCTGGTGTCTTCATTTTGATAAAATGACAGGATAACAGTTCATGCTTGCTTCAGGGAGTTTTAGAATTTCTACATTTATGAGTTTTATTACCAGTATCGCCAAGCATCTTTATAATTATATTTATACGAAAGCCGTCAACTTGAATTTAATAATAATAATTATGTAAATTAAATGTTTGTGATCTGCAGTTGCCTATTCAGCGAGTCTGTTTTCACTCACTCGAGCTAATGATTAATATGAAACCAAAAGGTTTTTTCCTTCCTGAAGCTTTTCACTCCCATGTATAGAGCAGCGGTCTTGATATTGTCGAATGCCTACATGTGGCGAATATTTTAATTTAAGTAGGTATACGTATTGTTATGAATTTACATAAACTATGTCTAAATCATCCGAGGTGAGCAGTGTTGAGTAAGTAAAATAGGCAGCTTTTATCAGCAATAACATTTTGATGCACTCGAACCTGTATTAAATGGAGAGTAAAGCGCATTAGAATGAAGTGCTGTTTGCTTAAATGATGTCACTGAAAATCTAATTGGCCATACATAACAGGTTAGCTACGTCTATCTCGAACTGATGAATATCAACTTACCTTTTTTCTTTTTTTTTCTATCTTTTCAGATTGATTCTTGGCTTCTAAAAGACTCTATATACCGGACAATTTGGCTGGTCAAGACTCTATATACCGGACAATTTGGCTGGTCAAGACTCTATATACCGGACAATTTGGTTGGTCAGGACTCTATATACCGGACAATTTGGTTGGTCAAGACTCTATATACCGGACATTTGGCTGGTCAAGGTCCCGTTTGAAGGGTTATGGCTAGAAGTATTAGTGTTAACGCCATGATTTAATATATTTGATCACTGAATGGATGCCAGTTATTCTAACACTGTACTGGAGAAGTAGTATCGGCATATCTGCAAGCAGTTGACAACTTTCCTATTTAACTCATTGGTGAAATATTTTGAAAAAAGGGTCGCATTTGCTCTTCAACCAGGAACTTCTATGTTATTAACCTGTCGCTTCACCAACTGTACCTGGGCTTTAAAGAGACCCGTTAATAGTGTCACGTTTCCCCAAACCCAAATACAGAATTTTCTTAGATGTTGTCTGGCAATATTAAACTGAGACATCTAAATATTCGGCAATTGTCAGTTTCTGAGGTAAAACATACAGACTTTATAGTGTGGTACAACACGTATATGTATTACTTAGAACACAGGGACTTGCTCCCATACACACACACACCACACACACACACACACTGTACATACACTATCAACAAGGGTGGACATCTTTTCAGGGGTCGACTCGCTTCAACTCCGTTTTTTCAAATCATTCAAATAAATCTATGAAGTTAACATACGGAATCACTCAAATATATATTTCTCTATCGAAATATACAAAATTGTCGTGAAAATAATCCTCCTTTGTATGTTTATTTGTTTGAAATATATGCGAATCCGAGAAAAGGACAACAACCTGGACCAGCAGCGCAGTACATTTCGGGATGATTCGGATTTTTACGCTGCGAAATTGGTCACATATTGCGATTTTTTCCCCAATCTGTCAAACCGTTAAATTAAATTGCGGGAATAATCGCAATATCGCTGACCAATTTCGCAGCGTAAAAATCCGAATCATCCCGAAATGTACTGCGCTGCTGGTCCAGGTTGTTGTCCTTTTCTCGGATTCGCATATATTTCAAACAAATAAACATACAAAGGAGGATTATTTTCACGACAATTTTGTATATTTCGATAGAGAAATATATATTTGAGTGATTCCGTATGTTAACTTCATAGATTTATTTGAATAATTTGAAAAAACGGAGTTGAAGCGAGTCGACCCCTGAAAAGATGTCCACCCTTGTTGATAGTGTATGTACAGTGTGTGTGTGTGTGTGGTGTGTGTGTGTATGGGAGCAAGTCCCTGTGCTTAGAAGCACATGTGTATCACACGCCCTGCTAGCCTTATTGGTAATGTCCTAGAGTTCCAAGCTGAAGGTTATGAGATTGAATCTAACACAGATCATATGTATTTTTTATGAATTAGATAATGTACCACATGTAAATCACACATCGCACGATTTTATCAAATTTATTGCTGAATATTTTTGCTGGTTTACTCATTTCTTGACTGACTGCATATAGGATTAAACATGCCGTGTAAGAAATATTCTAAACAATTAAAATCAAAACGAAAAGTCAACAAATTATTCATCCATCCAACCACACTGCAAATACTTAAAATCAAAAATAATAAATGAGAAGAATAAATATGAATTAAAAAAAATGTTTGTCTGCACCAGGATCCGAACCTGCCACTTGGTGATTACAAGACCGCTGAATTTAGCACTGGGCCATCCGGACCATTATTAAGTGTAAACCAATGCAAACCCTATAACTACTATTTAAGCCAATGTTTGGATCGTCATTATTTACGGAAACTAACGAAGAACATCACGTAGATTAACAATTCTCAGGTCAATATTGCCAGATTACATGACTGATATGCCTGCATTCTTTATTGACCAAGGAATCAAATTTTATGGAGGGTTAAAATACCGGTTTTTGATTGAAGGATATTGAGCTTTCGATGCGGCATACAGTGTTCCCGAAGTTTGTAATCTACTTATACATGTGGTATAAGACTAGTGTAAGTTCAACGGTAGTTTATTACAAGTTTTAACACCATGTTTCGTTTTTTTAATATTTAAGTACATATCATGTAATCCAAACCCATCGATACGAAATGATGTTTAAGCCACCACTGAAACCATTGATCTGCCACCGAATTATAATCGTTTTTTATGCAATAAAAATGTGTTCAATATTGTCTCTGAAAACGAGATGAATGCACTGGAGAGTTAAGACTTTTTTATGACTATTGACTTGACTATTTGAGTTTACCGTCGCTTAGACTGTATTTCAGTCATATAGCGACGTCAAGCTAATTACAGGTGGAGGAAGACACCGAATGCACAGAAGCATCCGGGTAGAACCACCGACCTACCGCAAGCCAGCTGGAAGGCTTCCTCACATGAAAATCCGAATGACCCTGCCGGGATTCGAGCCCATTTTTTTTATGAACCTATGACTGAAAATACCTGATAAGCGACGTTTTAATATTATAAGGACTGTTAAGCAGAAGAGAAAAAGTCCCCTGTGTATGAAAGTTAAAAAATTCAGAAGAACTGTCCTATACTCAACTGTAGGTACTGCGAATTACAGAATAGCAATGGCATTTATACGTAAGTAATTATAAAGATAAGGTTAAAACTATAACCCAAATTAATGGAAAGCCATATAAAAATTAAATAGGGCGTAATAAAAATAAAGTTTCTTGTTTCCACTAACCCGACTGATCCTAGTTTTTTGTACCGACCCTAATTTTTTTTTTCGTAGCGTTCAAGCTATTACGGCTGCAAAACGCTTACTTTCGACACTTCCTCTTAAGAAAAATGAGGTAAAAAAGGGGAAAAAAAGTTTAATAATAATAAAAAAAAATTAGCCGACCTATCAACCCTATTTTTTGGAGATGTTAGTGGAAACAAACAACTTTTTTTTTGCCTAATTATTACATGGTCAATTCCGTTAAACACATTGATATCATGATGATTGATTTTGGTCCAATATATTGCTTAATTGGTATGAAATAAGAACACCTGGTCTCAAACATACTTCGACTGGAATCATATAAAGAAATCTTCTTTTAATATAATGTCAAAATGATATCATATAGCACTACAGTAGTAACTTCGGATTGATACAGTGTGAAAGAACAGTATAAGATAGTCAATATAGTCATGGCTTTCCACACAATGGTAGAAACAGGATGTTCGTGTATGTGACATACATTTGGGTCGATTGTGTTGTCGTCCTCAAATATGAACAGCGTATTTCCACGGAGAACCACCCACGCTTTCTCCCATGTTGATCCAACCTGGAAAAAAAAGAACATAATGGCGTATTATGGATAATTGGAGACTGAATGGACCGTTCAAAGAGTACATACACATTCAAATTAACTTTCAGGCTTCCCAAAACCTACACCGGGATTATATGTAGTCAATGGTTGACCTGCTTTACACAAAATAACACGTGGTTTTGCTTATGGTACCGTTTGTGTGTAGATCACCTGGCCAGGAATGGGAACAAAACAGGGCTTGTGTTTCCACTGCTAGAAACGTGATGCATACCCGATACACGAAGAAGTAAAGTAACTCTTTTTTAGCGGACATATGTACAAAGCGGAAAACCTGTCTTATGTAGCTAGTCTATTGATTCTCTTGGCGGCATGTTTATTTAGGGGCCTCCCTTAAAACGCTTAAAAAACGCTGCAATCTCTGAGTACATAATTAATGCACTTTTGTATGATGTTAACACTACAGTGTTGTCTGTATTTGCGAAACACTGAAATGCTTTATTCAGAATTTCTTCATAATATTATAATATATTTATCACCCAAAGTTATTCAGTGTCATGAGAAACATGTTCTAATTTTATATTGTCGAGATCTTCACTGACATTGCAAGGCAATAAATATCCTTCTCGTAGATGACAGCTTTATTTATGAAGCGATATGTTTCATATGTTATGATATGTTACGTAAAACTGTTTAAAATAAGATCAGCATGAATTTTGATGTCACAGGATGTTTCGTTATATGCCATGGCCAAATATTTACTTTAAACAGAAACAAACGATTAAACGATGAAAATATTCCTTCCTCATGTGTTTTCGCTGGACAAATACGGACTTTAAAAATATCAAACATCGGGGGTAACATTTAAAAACGTGTGTAAAGTAAAGAATCTGCAACATCAACGAACCCAAAGATGTAGTCTAATTCTGTCAAGAAAAAAAACTGAAAAAAAAGAAAGAAGAAAGAGTTTTGGAGATTAGTGAAAGATTGAGGACAGTCAAACTCAAATTCAGACTTTACTTATATTTCGCCGACTGGTTTAATCACTTCTCTATTTTTTAAAGATGATCAAACAAACCATATAGATACCATACGCATTCAACTATATGATAATATTGGTAATAACGACCACTTAAATCGACCGATAACAAATGGTGAAATACAGGAACGTATTTCAAAGCTTAAACATAATATATCACAGGGTAAAAATGGAATAGTGGCAGAATTTTATAAAAACACACAGCATGTTACCACACCAGTGTCGAATAAATTATTTAATGTGATGTTGGAAACCGGTAACTTTACGGATGTTTTGAGTGATGTATTATGGTACATATTTTAAATCCGGTTGTAAACATGACCCTTCTAATTACAGAGGGATATCTCCAAGAAATTTTATGTACTTTATTCCCAAAAAAGTTACACTCTTTATTTTGTTGAAGGATGAACTCATTTTTTTCCTTTACTGTGTGTGTGTGTGTGTGTGTGTGTGTGTGTGTGTGTGAACTATTGTATTCTAAAAGAAAATGAATTTCAAGAGCTTTTTAATGGTGTATACATTTTGATTTTTGAAGCAGAAATAATGAAATTACAGGAAAATGAAATTTCTGCTTCTATAAAATTCATATAAAAATCCATTGAATTTGTCATTCAAGATGGCCGCCAGAAGTATGGATATTCACTATTGTGGAATCTATGTATAGATATCCGTATAACTGCTATAAAATGCTAAAATCTATCGATGAAACGTAGAGGCGGTCATGGGCAACCTGCGTTAAAGATTTATTGCTTAGATGTATGCAATAAAATTATCTGTCTATCTGGATATCACAGGATATAGGCGATATAATTTGTTTCTGTATAATTTTAACAACGAATTAGCGACTGTATGACTCAAATATGCCATAAAGATACGTCCTCATGTTGTGATACATACAAACATTTTAAATCATTTTAGATTCTGAAAAATACCTAGAAATTGATATACGTTTTAAGATGAGGAAAACACAAGCAAGCTTTAGATGTTCAAATCATAAAATAAATATAGAGGTAGAAAGACATCAGAATGTATCAAGGCAAGATAGAATATGTTTAAATTGTTTTACCAATAATAATTTTTGTGTAATTGAGGATGAATTTCATTCATCTTTCGAATGTCTTAAATATGAGGAAATTAGAACAAGTTTTTTTAATTGGTACAATGGTCAGAGACACCATATTTCATTTATAATTTATTCAAAGTTGACAATTAAAATTTAGAAATATATGTATCAAAGTTAATGGGCGCCATTGAAAAAAAGGGCAGTTAGGTGGCACAGCTACAACATGTTTTGTTATTCTCGTATGTTGCATTTTGGGCTGGAGGCCTTTATATACAGATATATATTGCATTGAATATAGTATATTATCTTTTCAATTCAAGTACAGTGCTGCAATGCCTATCCTGTGAAAGTAAAAGACCTTGTTGAAAATTGTTCCTTCATTATTGAACTTTTTCTCGACTACGACTATTTGAAAACATTAAATAATTTTAGCCACTACTGTGCCTCTTAGAGTCAATCCACTGCGCGACTCGAACCCACAAGCTTCGTACCTACATCGCTTTTTATGCGTATATATATATATATATATATATATATATTATTATAATATATATTACAACTTGGAAATAAAAACCACCTTTTAAAAAATTAAATCTTTAAACTTCATTTTGCTTCAAAATTAAATATTAAAATTTTGTCAGCAACATTCATTACTTTTGACGAGGTGAGCATCAAAACAGCGCATTAAAGTTCCATTAGCGAGTAAATAAGTGTCGGGGTGAAGGTTACATTCTCGCTGACATGCTAGGTAATTAAAGTATTGTTCATACATACAAGTAAAATATATTTATTCATACGGAAATAGCCTTCGTTTCATGCTTTGAATGGTGGCAGTCGATTTAATGAAACAATCACAAGGAGATATCGGGAACACACGTGGATTAGAAAAGAATATGCATCATAATTTAGGAAAGTTTTACAACTGCGTTGTATTTCACATGCGACTTAATCGTTATCCATGGCGCATTTAAACCCTCCACTTCATATATATTCATTCTGACCTAGCTCCTATAGGAGCAATCCGATCAGGGTCTCCTCTGTTTGCTCATTCGATATTGTAGTTCAGTTTCTTCACAGTCCATGTGGCAAAGAAAAATTCATGATTCCATATACCATTTAAAATTCAGTCAAGTATTACCCATCAATTAATGAATTTATGCATGAATATTCATGAGGTGAAAGATTAAACACGATTATATCCAACATATTTTTATCTTAATGCATGTGTGTGTTGTGTCTGACTTGCTGGATTCTTTTGATAATCCTCAAAATTAATGAATGTGTTCTTATCTACGCAGAGTGTACGTGTACTGACTGAATAGCATTCATTTTGAAATAGGTAAATTCTTAATATGCCATGCTTTGTCCGCTCTGAGGCTTTGCCGTAGTTCTATTATGTTTAAAGTACAAATGTTTAAATCTTGATTAATATTCAGAGAACACGGTTGAAGATTTATTCATCTGAAATAGGAAGTGCAAAAGACAAAGGTAAGAACTGAGACCCTAAAGTGCACACTTATTTTTTCCTACGCAACAAAGCGTATTACGTTTTTTAGAAATGTTATTTTATAATTTCAATTATATAACAATATGATTTTTATATTACGAGTGTAATTTTGTAATTAGGAGACATTTAAAAACATGTACATGAAGTACGATTTTATTTTGTAATCTCTGTATACAGTAGCTATGTTTAGTGTCGTCAGTAACCATAGCACTTCTCTAATGGGCACTTTTTAAGAACTTAATAAACCATCCATATTCTGAATCTTTATTGTGTTACTGATACGAATAAAATTACAGAAATATTAAAGAAAATTTACCGTCATATAAAGAAGTTATTGACATTTGCATTACCCTACCCCCGTTTCGGCTTGTATGCTCTTGTTCATCTTACAAACTAGAACAGATAAAATCAGCAAGCACTTCTCGAGCACCTTATCTAAACGCTGGAGTAAAATTCCACACATTGTTCAATGGGAAATAACCACACATTTGGGAATTTTCCCCTGTCACTGACTGGTTAGTTTAAATCGGCAAATTATACCAAGTATTTCCAATCCCCTGGTGAAATGGTCCATTATATACTCAGTTTCAAAAGAAAGTATGCAGATAGATGTTAGTTTTTTTAAACAAGTGTAAAATTTCTTTACGAAATATGTATTATGATTGACATAAAATTTTGTCTTTTATTTAACCGCGTGTGTGTGTGTGTGTGTGTGTGTGTGTGTGTTTTTCCAAAACATTTCTAGCTATTTTAGGGATCTGTTTGCCGCTCGAACATAATAAATACCTGAAAGAAATAAAACATATGAATTAACTAAAACTTTTATCTTAGACGGAGCAATATACGCTCGATGGCAAATTCATATGTGTGTATCATAGCTCAATATGAGTAGCATTTTTGTTCTTGATGCAAAGCCATGGATGATTTTCTTCCTTGAATATAGAGAAAATATGTTATTAGTTTTGATCCCATTGATATCAATAATAACTTAATTCATTATTAGCCGTATTATAAAGCTTGGATTGTATCGAACTTGACCTGTATTTTGATACGCTCGTATTATATACTTGCATGCTAAATAAGAATTCAATATATGAAATATTTTAAAGGTAATTGCGCGGAAACGGTGATTTCAGATAAATTTTGCCTAAAAATGGTGTATAACTCTGTAACGAATCAGCCGATTGCGACCAAAAACGAACTTGTCCTGTATCTTCATATATTTTACATGCATACTAGATATGAATTCAATACATGAAGTCTTTCTTAAGTTATTGCGCGGAAACCACTTATCTACCGACAGACGGACGGACAGCGCTTTACCATAAAACATTCCGTCATTTGAAAATAAAACGTACAATTACATGCGCTACTTCGTTGTATATAAGGCGTAAATTGGTCCATTATTGGTATTTTAACTGAAGACACTTTACATTATTAAATTATTTTGAAGATTAGTGTATTCACTTTGAAAGAATTAAAGAAAGACGTAAATTAGTCTCTCTATATAATCAGAAAGCCTTCTGTGTGCTCAGGGACACCCTCCACGGGTTAAACATATTTTTATTAAAAAAAAATACATGTATATACAATTGCATATCAGTACGTGTAAAGTAAGAATTAGATCGAAAGCATGAGATGCTTATAGAGATCTTCTTCTGTTGTGGCGTAATTTACAGCTTATAAATTGGTTGTTTTAATATAACATTAAGAAAGTAGATGAATGTGAAAAAAAAAAAAAAATATATATATATATATATATATATAATGAAAATTATGAAAGGGTGAAAAAGATATATCCGATAGGAGTGAGAAAAATTAAACCGGGAGCAACAAAGTATAATTGTTATAGCTGGAAGCAGCGCCAAACCTGTGAGTAGAATCAATGTATTTGTAAACCAGTAAAAAAAAAGATGAATTGATGGTTATGAACCGGACGTCGCTACATCTTATACACAACAACATTATATGCAGCTGTTGATCGGCGTGTATTTAATAAAAAAATAAAATGTTCAGAAACAGTCACCCTTGTGCGTACATGTAGTTCCTAAAGTGGCATAATTACTTACTGTTATTCTCTTATAATCATTCCCCCCGAAAATTCCCGAATTTTCCGTGATACGAAAGATCTACTTTTTATTTTTACGAAATACTCTGACTGTAGAGTTTCGGGTGTTTAAAAGAAATTTTTGGGAATGAAATCATATTTTCTAAAAAAAAAAAAAAAAAAAAAAAAAAAATATATATATAATTATATTTAGTAAATTAGTATGGGGCTTGTTAACTTAACTGTCTGAAAGTCAAATCTGATCGGCTACCTCGAAACGGCAAATCTGCTTGGATACTATCAATACAAAATACAATGAATGTTATACAAGCACTATAGGACCATCGTCGGGGGTGTGGGGGTGCTAAGCCATGGATATACAGCGAATGCAAGTAAGCCGAACGTATATGTTAAACTTTATCATCCTATTACCAAACTGTTTATATATCAGTCAAAAATAAAAAAAAAAAATCTAATATAAATGTGTTTTAAAGAAATCTTAAAATCCAGATTGACAGAAGAACAACATTTAGCTCAGATGAATAATAATTTAACTCTGTCTAATAATAAATGGAAACTTTTTCCCTCAATATTCATTTCTTTTATTTCTATTCATTTATATTATTGTTCAATAGAAAAAAACACATACTGTATTTTTCTTTTAAATATATGCCGAGAGGAATGTATTGAAGATATTTACAGCATCACCTTTCACCATTTTACTTTCTCTGATTTCATCCATCTTATTTATTTTTTCCTTTTTCATTATTGTAAATTTTTTTTTTTCTTTCTCTCTAAATTTTTCATGAAATTGCATTACATGTATACTTAACTTTTGTATGTATGTTTTGTAACATCTTCAAGATATATTGAGCTATGTTTGTAATTGAAATGGAAATAATAAATAAATGGAAAAAAAGTAAGCCGAACGTTGGGGTCCTGTTTGTTTTTCATGTTGTTTTGTTGGGATCATATTTTGTGCGGGTGCGCTCGGGGGCTGGGGATTCCCGAGGCCTGGTGTCATAAGCAGAAAAACAGAGCACAATCTGGATGTAAGATTAAAAAGGGAAACCCCTAGTATTACCAAATGTCAGGGGAATTCCGATCCCGACCATATAGTCTCTCATTCTCTCTCTATCTCTTCTCTCTCTCTCTCTCTCTCTCTCTCTCTCTCTTGATCCTCTCATACGTTGAAGATTTAAAAAAAAAAAAAAAACATGATTTTTTTAATCTATTTCGCAAATGGTCCAAAGTTTGTCCCTATTTAAATTGCAGAGTGACTGTAAATTCATGTAAAATGGGCATTCCCTTGGTCCGGGAGTTTATTATGAAAACATATGGAATAATTTATGGGATATATGAATATATTTAAATAAAAATCGGGCTTATCAAAACATTATCTTTCTCCTACGAGTGCTTGTTTTTAACTGAAAAGTACCGGTCATTTATCTTTTACAGGTAAGACAAACAATCTCCCGGTTAGTATTATCACTGTTCAAACATACGGAGCAGGCTACTGCCATGTAAGTCAAATGCACTACAATCTTAAAAGTTTTAAATATTTACATTTTATCAATTTTCATTGGGTAAATTTTAAAATGACACGTATCTGTCAAAACTTCCGGGATCGCTTTAAAATGTAGGTCAGTCAGAAAAGGGGCATGAGAGAACTAGAAAATTCAATGAGAGTTATCCATGTACCGACGCTAGATATAATACGTTATTGTATTATTGTCCTGAAACAAGCTGACGGCCCACCGGCAGATTTAGCGAATGACGGACTAATGTGTAGGGATGCAACACACTTACCGGTTCTCCGGTATTACAGCTACTGCAGAATGCAGTAAATGCACATCATAACCGGAGATGTAGCATTATTCATAAATGTCCCAAACCCATCTTTTTATGGATTTACATTTAGGATATAGTATTATATGCGATCAATTACGTTTGGTATAAATAAAAATAAAGAATCGGTTCCCGTATAGTTTTACTCTTAAAAATGACGAACACCTGTTTTTAATGTTCCACTGCCAGGACTTTTATTTACAGTGCATAAAAGGTAAGTTCTCATGAGTCAATACATATCTAAACCGAGTTTTGTTATTTTAGCGGAAAATTCAAAACCTGAACAAAATGACAGATACCTCATTAATTATAAACGGGTCCGAAGCTTGTGGGTTCGAACGGGGACAAGGATTTTTCATGGCCTTTTGGATTCTTCTTCTATGAAAGAGTAATCAGAATTTAATTTCCCTGGGTACTAATAGTAACATTATAGCCCTCTATCGTGATTGTTAAAACAAAGTTGACCCTTGAATAACATCCCATGGGGTCGGCTAGTTTCCTCATACACTCTATATAAAAATAAATAAATAAAAAAAAAAAACACTTTTTTTTCTTCTGTGAAACCAATGGCCATAATTTGATTTTAATTGGCATAAATGGTCACCTTTTTGCCCATCACCATAATTGCTAAAATTTAGTTTATCCTTTGAACAATGTGGCCCCGGCGGATGGTGGGTGGAGAATGTCAGCTCGTTACCTTACACATGTATACTCTACATCAATATTTACAAGATTCTGCTCCTCTTTAACCAATGTTCAGAATTAAATTTTGTCTCTTGGTCCACTACTATAAGTGTTAAACATTGTTGATTACATGAAAAATGAGGCATCGAGATGAAAAGTTAGTATTCTTATATAGTATGCAGAGATACTTTATACGAAAGCCCATTGAGCTCATTGTCGTTGGTAAAGAAAAATTCGCGTTAAAACGCGAAACTTTCGCGAATTAATGCGCTGGTTTCGCATTATAACGCGTAAACTTTCGCGATACTTTTAACGCGAAATTTTTTTTTCACCAATGAAAATGAGCTCAATAGGCATTCGTAACTTTAGATTTCTTTGTATTTGAAAATTTAGTTGCTGCTGAAGGTAACCTGGTAAAATTAAATGACCTTGCTCGAATTCCACCAACAATACTTAAGCGCTAAGTAATACTTAAATTCTTAAACTAGGTAGATACACATTCCGCCATTACTATTTTATGAAATATTCAAGTACACGACTAGCATTATTACCTTAATAACTATCAATAAATGTTAAGAAATGAAGTATTGAGGTATTCTTTTAAAGAAACAAGACTTATGAAATTCGCCCTTAAGTATTTAAGTTTTACTTAGCGCTAAGAAATGTTGGTGGAATTCGACCCTGACTTGTTTGCCCCACTCAATTTCGAGACCTTTTTTAAAATATCTAACCCAGATATTTTAGATATGGTATCGCAAAAGAAAAGCAGTAAAATGAGGAAAATAAATTTTTTTAGGTGATATCACCTTTTATGCACCTGAACATGCATATAAAATATAGCCTCTTCGATTCGAAATAAGTAATTGGTGAATCATTATTCTAAGCCTTAATGTAAACATAGCTATAGGATTAATCTTTGGTGCAATCGTTTGGCAATGTTCGAGGTTGTAAATATCAGTTTTTACGACATGATTTTAGATAATATATTCACATGTAATGGCGTCAAACAAAGAGGTATCTGCTTGCAGACATGAAAAATCAGATAATATTTTAACATATTCTACTCCGTTTTATTTAGCTGACACAAGAAACCAGACCAAACATAGACTTTGGGTCAGTTCTTGTAAATGATAAAACGGTGTTGATATTATCCGGTATGCACATACACAAAAATAAAACGTGTACATTTGTTGTTGCTAGCTCTTTCTTTCTTTCTTTCTTTCTTTCTTTTTATTTATTTATTTATTTATTTATTTATTTATTTATTTATTTATTTATGTATTTATTTATTTATTTTATTTATTTATTTATTTATTTTCATGAGTTACAGGCGAAAGAAGACACTGGGTTTGAGAGTTTTGAAACTACGTTCCAACCTACTGTAAGACGCTGGAGAGCTTCCTCACGTTTTAAATTCGACATTTTTCAACATTTTTACGTACAAATATAACACTGGCGCCTCGTATACAATGCGTACAATCGAGATATCGTAATATGGTTTAATAACATGCTAGCGCAGTGATTCAAGCTATCGTTCCATTATGGTGTATTTCATTACAGCGCGTATAGCCACCCGACACGAAGACGTTTCCATAGATGCCAACATGGGTATGAAGACATACGGAACTGCTTAATAGAATACATATAAAAATTAATATAATCATGATGAAATATAAATATATATGCGATATTGAATAGCTATTCTTTAATATTGCACAACTTTGTAATATGTTTAGAGTAATATGACGTGAAATTGTTCCTTTGTGTATTTCATTGGTCAACTTTTATTTATTTCTAAATTGATTATTTTTGTTGTTGATATTTGTATAAATTCGGACTATATTGCACTGGTAGTTGAGTGATGTTGTTCAACTCTGTGATATCGTTTACCTATTATACAACGTGATATTATATTTGTATATATACC
The DNA here is from genome assembly GCA_021229015.1 of Solen grandis. Taxonomy (NCBI): domain Eukaryota; kingdom Metazoa; phylum Mollusca; class Bivalvia; order Adapedonta; family Solenidae; genus Solen; species Solen grandis. The sequence continues at coordinate 60,056,991 of CM037784.1, read as the reverse complement.
GGAGGTCCTGTTAAAAATTTGACACTGTCTGTTTAGGTGACATATAGGCCCATTGGGCCGGGTGCCATTATTATTACCATCTGTATTGTATATTTTGTATATTGTATATTTGTATGCACATGTCACTATAATAAATAACTTACTTACTTACTTACTTACTTACTTACTTACTTACTTACTTACTTATAGATACAGCAATATATAATGAAATACATACACACGTACATTCATCCACCCCCACCCACCCACCAACACACATATATATATGTGTGTGTGTACATACATACATACATACATACATATCATAAACGTAGCATTATATTTCGTATAACTGCGAATTCTGATCTTATATAACATTTTGTATGCCGTAACTTTGTACATGCAATACTGGTAATTAATGTTGCAGTCCGTCACTTAATGAACTAAAATCCTAATTGTACTTGTAAGAATCATTTATTATATATTCACAAATGTTCTTGCAGCATGAATGATAATTTATATTGTATAAGGTGACTTATAGGCCCGTTAGACCGGGTGAATTTCTTTCGTATATGAATCACGTTATTATACATGGACAGGTACACAAGTCACTATAATGAAAGATTATCTTATTCACATACATTATTTTACAGTTCAGCCAGATAATGACCCTTCAGTACAGTTATGACTTTAACGACACAGATATGATCGATATCAAGTCATCTATCTTCAGGATGCAGTTCTACTCCACACTGGCCCCATTGTTCAAGATAGCATAGGTAATTTAATTGTGTTAAATGGGGATACTTGTTAGTCATAATGTTAAGTAAGAATGAATTATCATTTTGTTATATTTTCACCGCATTTGCCCTTGCTTAACCCGTATCATTCAATTTCGTCAGTTTTCGGTTTGACGTCAGTTAGACATCAGCTGGGGTCGTATCCACAAAACGTTTTAAAATGGTTTCTAATTTCGGTATTTTATGTTTTAGTATATAAGGCTATAATACAAAACAGCTTATTTACCTGATGAAGGGAGCACATATCTACCTTTACAGTGCACAAAGGCACCCAGGTTGACCTACCACAAGCCAGCTGTAGGTCTTACTCACATGATTAATCCGAGTAACCTGTCCGGACTCGAACCTATAGCCGTGAGGAGCTAAGCGATAGTAAATCTGCAACAATAGGTACTCGTCTACGGCTACATTCTAAGATTTTGCAGACCGGCTAACATCAAAAGTACAGATGAGTTATGGAAGGTAAAAAAACCTAATCACCATGCGAGTTACTGTGAGTTGATGTGAGTTACTCGCAGGCTGCTTTGCGTGTACATTTGGTCGCATCGGTTGTTTTAAAGCTTTAAATGAGTAAGCAGTATACCATAAACCTGATAACTGTGCGTAATCATACCTATGACTTCACTGCATGCATTAATTCAGATTCACTGACCTTGTATGAAAACAACTATTTTTAGGATACGCAAATGCTAGCACGAAATGCGTCAACGTATTACTCACCACAAAAGTTTATACCTTATACACTCTGTTTTTATAATGCTAGGGTGTTTTATATCTCAGTAACTGATAATATTTAGATTATTAACTTATGTAGTTATACATCCTATTTTTTGTATTTAAGTTGATTGCTTGATTTATCGCTTGATCGATCGATTGATTGACAGACTGTTACTTTGTTGAGGCGATATTGATTAAAGATGTGATCCATGCTTATCTGAAAACCGTAAACCTACAACAATATTGTTGTTCGTTGTATGTATTTTAGTCACAAGAAAAATATGTAACGAGTGGTTTCTAAAAGTTTATCAATTTTTTTAGGGAAAATCATCCGGAGAATTAAAATTGATTTTTTCTTTTTGACGTTGACACCATCACAAGCTATCCCTGTCCCCGATACACGTTACCCACATGTCTGACCGACAATCCCGTTCTATGTACATCCCCAACCCGTCTGTATCAAATGATTTCTGCGTGAATACACTGCACCCAGACAATAGCCAACACTGAAGGAGCGACAACAACGTAATATCGTATTTCATGCGCTTTTTGTTCTGGCGTATCAAAACCAATATTGTTTAAGACAAGTAAGGCTTCAATGAAAGTTGATTTCTTTATCGCCGATAAATTGGCATAATTTGAATATTTAAGGAAAGACAATGGTTTAGTTGTGTAGCTGTGCATTTATGGAGGTCACTTTGGTAAACAATATCTAGATTGGTCTGCGATTGTTTCACCGTGATATTTGTTAACACTAGGCACTTTAAGCGTAACGGATTCATTGTGATAAAGAATAATAGCAGCCTAGGCTTTCTCTGTTTCACGATTATGTAAATAATTTAACCCACGTTAAACTATAGCCGTAGAAAATTAGCCATTTTAAGACCCACACACGAGTACATGTATCAAAAGATGATTCATATCTCTGAATTACAGGGCTATATGTAAAACCTCCTACAAATGTGTTTTGTTTTCAGTCACATAGCGCCGTCTAGATGGCCAGAGGAGACACGGAGTGTACGGAAGCACCCGGGTAGAACCACATACCAAACACAACCCAGCTGGAGGCCTTCCTCGCATACAAATCCAATTGATCCTGCTGAACTCGAGCCCCACACAATATATACGTGACTAAGTGATAGTAAGTCAGCCCCACAATACTGTATATGTACTGTAGTGGATATAATGGTATAGAGGGCAAGTGATAGTAAGTCAGCCCCACACTATATATACCTGGTGGATAATGTTAGGGGCAAAGTGATAGTAAGTCAGCCCCACACTATATATACCTGGTGGATAATGTTAGGGGCAAAGTGATAGTAAGTCAGCCCCACACTATATATACCTGGTGGATAATGTTAGGGGCAAAGTGATAGTAAGTCAGTCCCACACTATGTATACGTGGTGGATAATGTTAGGGGCAAAGTGATAGTAAGTCAGCCCCACACTATATATACGTAGGGGATAATTTAGGGGCAAAGTGATAGTAAGTCAGCCCCACACTATATATACGTAGGGATAATGTTAGGGGCAAAGTGATAGTAAGTCAGTCCCACACTATATATATAGGGGATAATTTAGGGCAAAGTGATAGTAAGTCAGCCCCACACTATATATACCTGGTGGATAATGTTAGGGCAAAGTGATAGTAAGTCAGCCCCACACTATTTATACGTAGGGGATAATGTTAGGGGCAAAGTGATAGTTAGTCAGCCCCACACTATAAATACGTGGTGGATATTGTTAGGGGCTAAATGTTAGTAAGTCAGTCCACACTATATATATGTTAGGGATAATGTTATAGGGGCAAAGTGTTAGTAAGTCAGCCACTCGGCCAAGGAAGACAGTGGTACGATGCTAGCATACATAATGGCTTGGTGGGATAGATGTGGGTTCGAAGCCCATTATGTTCAATAATCCTTTATGGACATTCCAGGTGAAAAGTACTGGTCCAACCCGGAAACTTTCGAGAATGATTGATGTAAGGGATGTGAGCTTGTCTCCAAATCGACATTTAAATGCATTGCATGTTATCAAACTAGATATTGCAGGATGTAAATATTTCAACGTGAGAAAGCTGCGAAGGTAATGTGTTAATCTGTCGAATCATTTTTACTAGACACATTAATGCTCTTTAAAGCCGGCGTTATATCATACCGCTTGAAGGTCATAAACCCATTTGAATATATTGATTTGATTTATTTACTCACATATTTCTGAAACAATCTTCTAATCACGATATTAAAATCAGAGATTTGAAATTGCATTTTCTTTTTATCTGAGTCCGGTTTCCTTTTTGGTAAGGTACCCTCTAAGTAACAGTAGATCGAGACAAAAAGCACCCCGTGATATACGAGACCATAAATCAAAAAAAGTATATATACCCGTATGTTAGAGAGCGAGAGCGAGAGAGAAATAATCTAGCATGCTAGATATTTTCTTCTTGTGTAACACATTCCTAATCGCTTCTTGTAAAAAATGTTTCACTTAAATCCAGATTATCTACTGAAACCATTTAAAATAACGAAGATGAAATGAATATCCCAAAATGAAAAAAAATACACTGACTAATATAGAAATAAAGAAGTCGGTTTTTATGGTGAAAAGGTAAAATCATTAATTTTCGTTGACATTAAATTTCGTTGATTATAAACCTAAGGAAATTTCGTGGGTACATCTATTCGTGGATCTATGTTCTAGAAAACGTGAGGTCTATATCAGAGACAAGTTTTCGTGGGGATTGATATTCGTGGATAAAACCCTCCTAGAAATCGACGAAAATTAGTGTCCCACAAAACTTAATGATTTCACAGTAGGACAACACAGGGAACTGCTCAGGTAGATACGATTTTACAGTAAAAGTTCTAAAGAGTTCGACCTGGGAATGCAAGTAATTTGCAGGCTGGTGTGGCTCGCTATCTACCGATAATACTTAGCGCTAACTACGACTTAAGTACTCAGGGGCGAATTTTATCATGTTTGTTTCTCTAATAATGATACCCCCCACCTCCCCAATATTCATTTCTTGTCAAATATGTCTAGTTTAGGTAATATTCGTATAAACTGAGATAGACATGTACTTGAGTAGTCATAAAATAGGAATAGCGGAGTTCGGTAAACCTTTCCAAATTTAATTACAAAATCCTCATTTACAGACCACTGAGGAGCAGCGAACAGCATAAAACCTGATCAGCCTGCGAGTTACTCGCAGGCTGATCTGGTTTTATGCTGTTCGCATAGGTCTTTTCATGGTTTCCTCTATGAGGGAAAGGGTTAATTATTACTAAGCACTAAGTATTGTACTCGTGTGGTTTTATGCAGGGTGGTTTTATAGACTTTATGTAGTGCGAGGTTACAATGATAAAATTTGATTATAATAGAGGCGATGTTGATAACGAAAACAGGACAATGCGTCGATAACGAAATCAGTTTACATATTGATAAAGTATTCTTCTACTGATACGATATTCAATTTGTGATCAAGGAAATACAAAGAAGTATGAGATTCGACTGTCTTGGGCAGATTTTGAGTTGAGTGATTGTATTGATACAGAATAAAACGAAAGACAAAATATTTTAGAATAAAGAAGACAAAAGAAACGAAAAAAAAAAAGAAAAAAAAGAACGAACGAGAAAAAACTGAAAAAAGGAAAGTGAAAAAGAGAATGAAAGAAAGAAAGTTACGTACAAAGAAAAAAAAAAGACTTACCGAATTAAGATGTTTGTAATCTAACCAGCCCTTGCACAACTTGCGGGCCCGTGTCTCAGACATATTTTCCTCTGTAATTCCACAAACTGTGCCTAAATGAAAGCGCCCGAATCATTCACGCTCGCGTTTAACGTTGTACTGGTGTCAGCTACGTAATGAGACATCAATTGCACTCAAATTCAAGAAGAATCCGAAGTGTTTCCCCCTTCTTTTTACAGGTAAATGTAGACCACGCTAAGGTCGACCGAAGTAAATCGATTCAAACAAGGAAGTTTTAAAATGTATAAGTATAGTCAAGGTATACATATCATTAGTACATCGGGCGGCTTTATTTACTATACATCCTCGAAGGTGATTGGTCAAAGCAGTGGTCGTGCCTGACTTAACCAGACAAGTATTAGCAAAAGACGAGCTAGAGAAAATGGCTTGCATGTATATTTCAAGTTCTATAGGAGCTGGCATATGTATAAGAATAAATAACCGTGTGGGTAGTGTACATGAAGCAGACTTATTGTACCATATAGGGAACACTAATCTTAAGAAAGGATAAGAAAGAAATAGATGTAAATGTACACATAATATACACTGAAGACACTGAAATATTGCTACTGATAAGCTTAACCAATAATTTTCATCATCATCATCATCATCGGCAGCAGCAGAGCAAAAACAACAACATTAGCGTCATAACATTATACAAAAAAAAAAACAAAATAAAAATTTTTTTTATCACGGAAATTTTAAAAAATTAAAAAAATGAAACAAGTACTTTATAAATATTACACGGAAACAAGTCTTTTTCTTTAAAAAAGAGATGCATTACTGGTCATATGCCCATATATGATACAAATAAACAACAACAATCGGCGACCGTATCTATAACCCATGGCAAGGAATCACGTGACTTTTAAAGTAACGCGTACTGACAATATCGCGGACTGAAACCTTCGATTCACACCCATTTTTCACTTAACTTTGTATCATATCAGTCATACTTACTTATAAGACCTGCCGAAGCCTTCGCAGATAATGGAATATTGTTATCAACTTTACCTTATTATTCATCATTATGCTAACTGTTTGCTCAAACACTCAAAAATTCGACCGGCATTTTCAATTTTAACAATTATTTTTCGGGTAATACGCACGCAAACTTGTGTATTTTGTTACAAAAATGGTGATACAAGGGTTAGATAATACAAAAAAAGGATCGGTCTTCTGTTGTCTGTAAAATTGTCTTGATATATTACATACCATATCCTATACCAGTCGGCTTACTTTGCATCCTTTACGTTAAATTGGATAAAATACAACTTTTTATAAACACAGTATTCTTTATTGGTTAGTAGTTGTGGTTGATATTAAGGGTTCGATCATTTATATGTAAAGTGTCGATTTTGATATATACAACGACGTGGGCGGATATAAAGTCATGTAACGGTACAAACTACGGAGTTTTCTTAACCCTTTCCCTCATATAGACTCATTTTGACGCACTCAGTAGGTACCACTAAAAGCCTGATCTGCAGAAAACCACAGTTAAACCTTACCAAATTTAATTGTAAAATCCTCATTACCAGACCACTGAGGAGCAGCGAACAGCATAAAACCTGATCAGTCTGCGAGTTACTCGCAGGCTGATCTGGTTTTATGTTGTTCGCATAGGTCTTTTCATGGTTTCCTCTATGAGGGAAAGGGTTAAATTGCATGAATACAGAGAATCACAATAGAAACAAGTTTATCGGATAAAAAATGGGGGTCACCATTTTCCTTTTTTTAGTTATCTGCCCCTGAAAGTGATTTTTTTTCTTTTCTTTTTTTCCCTTTTCTGTTACTTTCAAGGGCAGCTAACTCAAAATCAAAATCGATACCTTATTTATTTCACATTATTGTTTTGTTGTTTCATTTCCAGTCATTATGCAAAATTAAAAACAAATTTATCCAATAGATTTTACTGTGTTTCAGCAAATAAACGTAATGCGTTTTTTTCTTGAAAAAAAAAAATCTATAAATTCGCGTATACGACTATAGTAAAAAATCTGTAGCATTTCATTTCTAATACCTTAACACAGTGACAGGGAATATAGTAACAAACATCGAGTTGTATTTAAATGAGATGTTGCTAGCCCATAATATTGAGTTATCTGCCGTTGAAAATGACACACACACACTCACTTTCAGGGGCATATAACTCAAAAAGTAGAATGGTAACCCCCATTTTTTATCCCATAAATTTGTTTCTAGTGTGATTCTCTATAACCATGCAAAGTCTAAGAAAATTCTCGTGGCTAGTCTTAATTTTCCTTCTTTGTCTATATAGTTAAAAAAACTGTTATGGGCGTGTATACCTTTAACATAAGCGTTGTTTCACAACAATTGTAAAGGTAAATACACTGTAGGTTAACTCGTATTTTAAGTCAAAAGGGCCAAATAGGCTGCATTGGTTTAAGAGTTTTATCTTTAAAAGGTAATTGGCTAAATTGACTTAATGATGTAGCATATGTACTTAAGGCTAGATGGGCTAAATAGGACAAAATCTATACCCTTTGTAAAGCAAGATATAAAAAGGTGTTGTTTTTTTACTTTCCTTCTTTAATGTTGATGAAGTATAATATACTCGTCAGGTGTATGTCACATTGCACGGGAAAACGTTATTTTCGTAAACACCACTTCTGGGAAATCGAATAAATATAGAATACGGTATCCCCGAAGAAGATGCTTGCGGTACCACGTGACACGTTCCAAAGCATGTCGTCTTCATCAGTTCCAGATAGTGAATGTACGTTCAGCATGCGTGAAGAGTGAATGTGATCGCTAAAAAAATGACGAAAAATGATAAAAGAAAACCTAAATTCAAGTTTTATCATTCTAAATATCTAAAAGTCTCAATACCGTTCGTAACGCTTTTGCCTGTGATGGAGAAACCATCCATTTTTATTTTTTTTTTACAATCACGGGCTGCACTGGGTCTCTAGATGAGTATCGATAGACGTAATACACACACATAGTTAAAAATCAAATTCTTAGACAATGATGACCATCTGTGAACGAAATGTGCTAACTTCTCCTCTCAACCTCACAACTTCTTGAGCTTAGCTCATCATTTGATATTGTCTGGCACTATTGACCTGATACTGATTTACTTCCGGGATGTCATTCGTTAGTTTCCGTGAATGATTACGATCCAACCATTTGTTTTTAATATAACAGTAGTACGGTTTGCAATGCTTATAACTTTAAAGAAGTCCGGGTAATGTATTGGTAATTTCGGTGGAATTGTAATCACAAAGTGGCAGGTTCGAATACTTGATGCAGACATTTTTTCATATTGTTTTATTTTTGCTTATCAATTTATCTTTTCATTATTTGCAGAGTAAGAAGATGAACAAGTTTTTTGTTTAATTGCTGATCTATGTCTTTTTTTAAATTCATTTTCTTCTTTTAATTCTATAGGAGTAAACCATCTAAAGTATTTAACATAAATTTTGAAAATATCGTGTAATATATGTGTGATTTACATGTATAACATTATCAAACATGGAAGTCAAATCCTTAAATAATAAAAAAGAAATTAAAATAAATATTCATGGTTTGAGCTAGATTCGAACCCACAACCTTCAGCTCCGAATTCAATATCTTTACTTTAAAGTTCATGTAGTTGACATCGGAAACCGACAATTGCCGAAGAAAGGTCGTTGATGATTAAGATATTTCAGGTTGATATTGCCACCCAATATCGGCAACATGCCACAACTTGAAAATGTCTTTTAAGTACATGCATACATTTTAACTGTTGTGCTTATAGGCTGGACGCTTTTAATAATTTCATAATTAATATATAGATACCAAAGTTTTGCGTGGCCGAGCGGTTACAGTCGTGGACTACAAATATCTCAGCTCCTCGCCGCTGTGGGTTCGAATCCCGGTAGGGACTTCGGATTTTTTATGTGAGGAAGCCTTCCAGCTGGCTTGCGGTAGGTCGGTGGTTCGACCCGGGTACCTCTGTGTACTCGGGGTCTTCCTCCACCTGTAATTATCTGGACGTCGCTATATGATTGAAATACTATTGCAAGGACGGTAAACCCCAATACAACAACAAACACTCTATTTTTTCTTCATAAGGGGGCATGTTTTCGCAATCTTTGTATTAAATAGAACCAAACATTAAAGGCAAAAATTACGTCGTATTGATTAATGTGTCTTACATGTTCAAAGAAGGTTGAAATGTTTTTGAAAGTGCTGAAATAATGTAAGAAAAAAAAGACGGATGTATGTTGCTAGTAGGATATTGTTGCTATTCATGTTTGTTTGATTTATTATATCGTAAAATTAATTATTCAGGTGACAAAACTTTGCTTACGTGCGAATAAGGGTTTCATTTTAATAAAATTTCCAGGATAAATCAGGGAAATTAAACTGCATTCATCCATATCAATAATAAATTGCTGTCGCAAATCGGCATCTTAATGTGTAAATGTGTATGCTCTAAACAGCATTTGGCTCATAAGGAAGTAGGGTTGCAAAAAACAACAACATTAATTAATAAATAAATAAATAAACACAGGTAAGTCAGGTGATGAAATTTCCAGCGGATTTCCGTCTGAAACCCGGTCACGTATGGTAAGGTTCTGGTTCCCACAAACTAATACTTCAAACAGATGGGCAGATATATGAGGAAAAAACGGGGGATTTTAATGCGTTGTGAAAACTTGTTTCGAAATCGACGTTTGGTTGATTAAATATAAACCGCGGTGAAAGCATCTCATTACTTTTACCCTGTTACTTTACTTTCTTTACTGAACAGAACAGAACAGAACATATCTTTTATTTTACCACAGATTACAAGTTGTAATAACAAGTGGATTAAATATACAATAGCAATTACACTCATAGAAAAGTTTAACGGTGAGTGAATCAGTGGGGATGGTGGATTTGGATTTCATTTTAAATAATTAATATAAAATATAGAAACAAGAATATCTAGAGAAAAACAATAGATACAAAAGTCAGTTGGAGTGATATCCCGTGCCACACACACACACACACACACACACGCACACACACACACATCATCTTGTACCCATGTATATACATGTATGTGCATATGAACAACAACAACAAATCTTTTATTTGCCACAGATTACAAAATGCAATAACATGTGGAACAAATATATAAATATTAGAAAACAATAAATCGAAATATAACAGCGGTGGGTGATAATCCAGGGGAAAGTGGATCTTAACATTTGAAATATAATACATGTATATAGTTGTGACATTTGAGTTCAGAACCAGGTGCAATTGCGTCTTAAGCATCATACAAGGAAGAGAACACCGACCACTAGTGACTTTTTAGCAGTATGTCAGTTATGAAAGTTACCTGTGATGAAAGCTCCGGATTGGTGATGTTAGTATGCGCTAAAGTGTGGGAATTTTCGTCCGTGACAGAATTTATCTGAACTGAGTGTACAGTTTCGCAACAGAAATATCAGACTGAATATGTTATGAAGTTTGCAAATAGATAAATACTTAGCAGAGTGTTTTACAGATTGCTTGTGTTGTGAGATCCTATACTTATACACTTGTTATGGTGGCATATTTCTGCCAGCCACCTATCCACATAGCTATGTCGAAACTTTTCTGAAAATTGTCACATATTCAGTTAGTATCTGGCAAGTATGAAACTTTCTTGTTATCCGCTTAGGTATCTTAACAGGACAAAACTGCTTGTTAGTGCCCACTACTGCCAGCCATATATTCACTTACGATAACTGGATGTCTCGCCTTTTTTCAAGTTAGTCAGTTAAATTGTGTGGATAACAGGCATTTTTCACATAATTACCTGGAAAAAAGCATGATATCCAGTTAACCTTAGTAGTGGGCACTAACAGACAGTTTAGTCCTGTTAAGATACCTAAGTTGATAACTTGAACATTTTCTACTTGCTTGATAATAACTGAATATGTGACAATTTTTCAGAAAAGTTTCGACATAGCTAAGTGGATAAGTGGCTGGCAGAAATATGCCACCATAGCATTTGTATGCGGTTTAAAAAAGACGAAAAGGTGATAATCGGCATACTTATTTAGTCTCACTGGTTTACTTAATAGACATTTATAACTTTTGATCATACATGATAATTTTGAATGTAAATTGATAAAAGTTTGATAAAAAGAAAAATAGTTATTCGTGTTGTACAGATTAATATAGTTATTTATCCCCAGAATGATATTTATCTTTTTCAAAAAATAAGTAATTTCAACAATTTAAATCATGCATGTAACAAACACGGAATTTATGTTACCAAAGGCAATTTACATTATATATAATGTACGACTTGCCGTGATGAAAGCTACCGTGAGAAATTTACGTCATATGTATATAAGATATACAGGAATACACGGACTGCCGTGTCAGTAATTTATTCATAAGATCTACATGAATACACGAATTGCAGTGGTGGAAATTACCGTCAGTAATTTTCGTTATACATGTATATAAGATATACACGAATACACTAATTGCAGTGGTGGAAATTACCGTCAGTAATTTACGTTATACATGTATATAAGATATACACGAATACACTAATTGCAGTGAAGGAAATTACCGTCAGTAATTTACGTTATACATGTATATAAGATAAACACGAATACACTAATTGCAGTGAAGGAAATTACCGTCAGTAATTTACGTTATACATGTATATAAGATATACACGAATACACTAATTGCAATGATGGAAATTACCGTTAGTAATTTACGTTATACATGTATATAAGATATACACGAATACACGAATTGCAGTAATGGAAATTAGCATCAGTAATTTAAGCTATACATGTATATAAGATATACACGAATACATTAATTGCAGTGATGGAAATTAGCATCAGTAATTTACGTTATACATGTATATAAGATATACACGTATACACTAATTGCAGTGACGTTAATTACCGTCAGTAATTTACGTTATACATGTATATAAGATATACACGTATACACTAATTGCAGTGAAGGAAATTACCGTCAGTAATTTACGTTATACATGTATATAAGATATACACGAATACACTAATTGCAGTGATGGAAATTAAAGATATACACGAATACACTAATTGCAGTGATGGAAATTACCGTCAGTAATTTACTTATACATGTATATAAGATATACAATATATAGTAATTTACGTTATACATGTATATAAGATATACACGAATACACTAATTGCAGTGGTGGAAATTACCGTTAGTAATTTTCGTTATACATGTATATAAGATATACACGAATACACTAATTGCAGTGAGTGGAAATTACCGTCAGTAATTTTCGTTATACATGTATATAAGATATACACGAATACACTAATTGCAGTGATGGAAATTAGCATCAGTAATTTAAGCTATACATGTATATAAGATATACACGAATACACTAATGGCAGTGGTTGAAATTACCGTCAGTAATTTACGTTATACATGTATATAAGATATACACGAATACACTAATTGCAGTGGTGGAAATTACCGTCAGTAATTTACGTTATACATGTATATAAGATATACACGAATACACTAATTGCAGGATGGAAATTACGTTAGTAATTTACGTTATACATGTATATAAGATATACACGAATACACTAATTGCAGTGATGGAAATTACCGTCAGTAATTTACGTTATACATGTATATAAGATATACACGAATACACTAATTGCAGTGGTGGAAATTACCGTTAGTAATTTACGTTATACATGTATATAAGATATACACGAATACACTAATTGCAGTGATGGAAATTACCGTCAGTAATTTACGTTATACATGTATATAAGATATACACGAATACACTAATGGCAGTGGTTGAAATTACCGTCAGTAATTTACGTTATACATGTATATAAGATATACACGAATACACTAATTGCAGTGTGGAAATTACCGTCAGTAATTTACGTTTACATGTATATAAGATATAACACGAATACACGAATGCAGTGGTTGAAATTACCGTCAGTAATTTACGTTATACATGTATATAAGATATACACGAATACACTAATGGCAGTGGTTGAAATTACCGTCAGTAATTTACGTTATACATGTATATAAGATATACACGAATACACTAATTGCAGTGGTTGAAATTACCGTCAGTAATTTACGTTATACATGTATATAAGATATACACGAATACACTAATTGCGAGTGTGGAAATTACGTCAGTAATTTACGTTATACATGTATATAAGATATAACGAATACACTAATTGCAGTGATGGAAATTACCGTCAGTAATTTACGTTATACATGTATAAGATATACACGAATACACTAATTGCAAGAAATTACCGTAGTAATTTCGTTATACATGTATATAAGATATACACAACACTTTGCATGGAAATTACCGTCAGTAATTTCTTATATGTAATAAGATATACACGAAATTACCGTCAGTAATTTACGTTATACATGTATATAAGATATACACGAATACACTAATTGCAGTGGTGGAAATTACCGTCAGTAATTTACGTTATACATGTTATAAGATATACACGAATACACAGCGTGGAAATTCCGTCATAATTACTATACATGTTATGAATACCGATTATAATCATGGAAATACGTCAGTAATTTACGTTATACATGTATATAAGATATACACGAATACACTAATTGCAGTGAAGGAAATTACCGTCAGTAATTTACGTTATACATGTATATAAGATATACACGAATACACTAATTGCAATGATGGAAATTACCGTCAGTAATTTACGTTATACATGTATATAAGATATACACGAATACACAATTGCAGTATGGAAATTAGCATCAGTAATTTACGTTATACATGTATATAAGATATACACGAATACACTAATTGCAGTGATGGAAATTAGCATCAGTAATTTACGTTATACATGTATATAAGATATACACGAATACACTAATTGCAGTGGTGGAAATTACCGTTAGTAATTTACGTTATACATATATATAAGATATACACGATTACACTAATTGCAGTGACGTTAATTACCGTTAGTAATTTACGTTATACATGTATATAAGATATACACGAATACACTAATTGCAGTGGTGGAAATTACCGTCAGTAATTTTTTCGTTATACATGTATATAAGATATACACGAATACACTAATTGCAATGATGGAAATTACCGTTAGTAATTTACGTTATACATGTATATAAGATATACACGAATACACGAATTGCAGTAATGGAAATTAGCATCAGTAATTTAAGCTATACATGTATATAAGATATACACGAATACACTAATTGCAGTGGTGGAAATTACCGTCAGTAATTTAAGCTATACATGTATATAAGATATACACGAATACACTAATTGCAGTGATGGAAATTAGCGTCAGTAATTTACGTTATACATGTATATAAGATATACACGAATACACTAATTGCAGTGAAGGAAATTACCGTCAGTAATTTACGTTATACATGTATATAAGATATACACGAATACACTAATTGCAGTGAAGGAAATTAGCATCAGTAATTTAAGTTATACATGTATATAAGATATACACGAATACACTAATTGCAGTGGTGGAAATTACCGTCAGTAATTTACTTTATACATGTATATAAGATATACACGAATACGAATACACGAATTGCAGTGGTGGAAATTACCGTTAGTAATTTACGTTATACATATATATAAGATATACACGATTACACTAATTGCAGTGGGAATTACCGTAGTAATTTACGTTTACATGTATATAAGATATACTGGTAAATTACCGTCAGTAATTTTCGTTATACATGTATATAAGATATACACGAATACACTAATTGCAGTGGTGGAAATTACCGTCAGTAATTTACTTTATACATGTATATAAGATATACGGAAATTACCGTTAGTAATTTACGTTATACATGTATATAAGATATACACGATTACTTGGAAGGCCGTGATGAAAGCAAATGGGGGAAATGTAAATTATAAAAACGTATATACATGAACAGTAGATCTAGTGCTTCTGAATAAGTCGATCATGCGGCTGTACCTTAGTTCATATTACAGGAACTAGAAAAATCTTCTTGTCGGAAACCACAAGGCCTGGACTATTATTTAGATATTTGGTGTGTGACATAGCCTAATGGACATCTACCGAGATTATTGAAATCATGGCCCTGGGGTCAAATTGGCCCACACCAGGGGTGACTTGATTTTACTGAGACTTATATCGGAAAGCCTGTAAAAGATTTCTTGTCAGAAACCTCAAGATCATGGGTTTAAATATGTGGTATGTAACATGGCGTTGTGGACCTTAACAAAGTTTTCAAATCTTGTCTCTGGGGTCAAAACTGATTTTATAGCTATGACCATTAAAATTTTGACCACAAGTGCAGTGTTTGTGTGGAATATTACCGTACTTCTGCATGGATTTTATATTCAGTATGACTATTTTACTATAATAAAAGGCAATGAAGGTTATCGATTCAGGGCCATTTTGCCCCTCTTGTTACATGGGTTTCTTTTAGTTATGTATATAAACATATTACATATTTAAAAGCGCTGTGTCTGTAAAATATTGTAAATACAATCGCATAATTTTCTTTAAAATGTGCAGTATTTTATTGTTGTATAAATTGCGTGATGTAAAATTTGGCAGTAAGATAGATGTGAAAAATGAACCTTTTGTATATGAATACATCATAACAACAGAATGTATCGCAAGAGTATATAGTATTGCCATGGAAGCTTTGAAATAATAATTGTGATGAAATCTTTATTTATAGAAGGCAATTCAATTAGTTTACAGTGTTAGAAAAACTTATTTACACAAGGCTTTCTCAGGAAACCAAATTCCCCATATCTTACACCAGTGGCAGCATTTATACAATAGTTTGAGTAAAATCCAAAGTCATTCAAGTATGCCAGTGCATACGTGCTACTTCTTATTTCTGTGGTCGTGTTTCAGGATTCTTTTGGAATTTCCATGAAAATTAGGCCACTTTTTCATAGAATTTCCCTGAAAATTAGGCCACTTTTTCATAGAATTTCCATGAAAATTAGGCCACTTTTTCATAGAATTAGTAACCTGTATGATATCATGGCTAGACACAAACAAATCACATTTCTGACTAGCTGGCTGCATGGGATGGGGATGGTGTCACTACCTGATGAAAAATGTTTATTAAATTTTGTTATTTTATTTACTGGGTTTAACGTCCTGCCAACAGTATTTTAGTTATTTGGAGACTTGACTTGACTATTTGAGTTAACCGTCGCTTCGACAGTATTTCAGTCATATAGCGACGTCCAGCTAATTACAGGTGGAGGAAGACCCCGAATGCACGAAGGCATCCGGGTAGAATCACCGACCTACCGCAAGCCAGCTGGAAGGCTTCCTCACATTTGGAGACTACCAGTATGTTTAACTGAAACAGATATAGTGCTGCCACACTGCTGTATCAAGCCGTAGACAAGTGGTATGCATGCTCGTCTATTCGAAATGCTTGTTGGTATATCAAATAAAATCTCAATTCTGCCCTTCACATACCCTGTATATAATAATAGTCAAAGTAGTCCGATACCCCCGAATATGATTATGAAGTAAATCACATGCCTAGTTACTGAGACATAAGAATATTAACACTGTACATGCAAAACTTGAACCAAAATATCCAAGTTAGAAAGGGTTCATAATTTGTATTAATTCGGTCAAAGAGTTATCCTCTTTGGTTTTCTGATGCCCCTGAACACACTCATATATATTCAAGTCAACACCATAAATAATTCGAGATATAAGCTGGATAAACTTTGATTGCATGCAAACTAACCAAATTTTCTGTTGCATGCAAAAATTCATTATATTATATTTAATCAAAAATGTCTTAATAGCATAAAAAGAAGTT
Source organism: Solen grandis (assembly GCA_021229015.1). Classification (NCBI taxonomy): domain Eukaryota; kingdom Metazoa; phylum Mollusca; class Bivalvia; order Adapedonta; family Solenidae; genus Solen; species Solen grandis. The sequence goes on along the minus strand of CM037784.1, from coordinate 60,039,852 downwards.
TCAAATCAATTATAAGCAAAACTTAAACCAAAATTTATAAGTTAAAAAAGGGCAATAATTTATAATATATACCATCAAGAATTTATTAACACATCAGTAGAATGGGTTGTTTCCAAAATAATATTCATGATATTTTTTTCTTCATCAGCAACTCAATAAAATAGTCATGAGTGTTTTTAAAAATTAACTATGACATGAAGCAGTTGTATGTGTCAACATCACAATTAGTGTAAACGAGGAGATTTTCACAAGCCATGGCTTTCTACCTAATTGTTGTAAGATCAAATTTCTATATAAAGAATATTAGGAAACTATCCAAACCCTAGGGAGTCTCGTCTTCCAAGGGATAAACTTTGATTAAACAATTTATGGTAGACAGTCATGAGATGAAAGTTTGTGCCAAACGAGATTAAATTCACATGTTGTGCACTTGTGAGCTAAAAGATAAAATAAAGATAAATGAGAAATAATAAATCATGAGTTATTAGGAGCATAGGATAGGGTATGGTTCCCTGAAAGTTGAACCCAGTCCTCTTGGAAGAACACAAAAAGGTTCCATCAAACCAACAACCTGGTATCCTTATATGTAATTAACTTGATTCAATTTAAAATAATCACCTGTTGTGATTGGTGCAGAAGGTAATTAGAAATAACCCAAGGTGATTAAAAACCCCGCACCCCCTCACGTCAGTAGGACAGGACTGGACTGATTCCTATATGTAGCAGTGTTGTAAAATGTCAATAGGAAAGAAACCACGTATCTGATCAATATTAGCATAAATCAAAGTTTGATGTATTGATTTGGAATAAGTACTATACTGACATATAGGCACTTTGGATACATAAATATAAAGGATAATATCGGTTCAATTTTCTACAAATAGTAATATTTTCAAGTCTCCACAATCTGTATTGCCCTTGAATGTTCCCCATTATGCATTTGATTAAGTAAATTCCTTTCATTTTATCTGATTGCCACCCAACATATAGCAAGGGATGTCCGAAGACAGCGTGATCCACTTTTCTTAGTGCTGGTAGTATAAACTCAGCTGTTACGATTATGTTTTTCAGTGTTAACATAAAAACGTGTGATATAAGACTTTGATTCCCAGACCTTAACAAAAAAAAGTGACAAAAAAGATATTTAGAGTTATCTGCCCTTATGAAATGGGTACTCCTTTTTTTTCTCTTTTTTTTTTTTCTTTGATAGTGAATATGATGTTTGATGGTTATGGACCTAAACGAAAATCTTAACCAACACTGACCTTGATGTGAGGGTCATAGAAACGTTTTATATCATCTATTATTGTAAAACTTAAATTGCCAAATACTGAAATAGGATATATCAGATTAGGTGGTGCAAAACATTTAATGTTTTCTTCTAATTATTAATTTTCTGTAGGATGTTTATAAATTCTTTACTCTCTATGATATAATGTAAAATGATTAATTATTAGTGGCAAAAGTCATTCAAGAAGTAGATGCTTTTGTGTGTGTTTATATAAATTGTTATATAGAAACACGAATTTGATATATTTTCTGTACTCTATAAGAACCCCAGCTCAGATTAATATTTCTATAGGGTTTTCACTAGGGTTTTACAAGAATATTTTTTACCATTTTTGAAAAAGGAAGAGTACTCTGCGAAGAATGTTTATTTTATCATTACTTGAATTCTTTTGATTTGGGAATCTTTACCATGAACTTTGAAAGAGATTGTAAACATGATAGATAATGTCACAATGGAAGGAAAGTCTTGTCCAACACCTTCTAAATATGATGCCTTATTAAAAAATGTATAGTCTTTAATGTTTATGATATAGTTATTATAGATCGTCCCCTATAGTTCAGCCTAAGGACACAATGTCATCAGTTGACGTGTGTCGCCACGAGGAGGCACTGTATAGGGCTTGACCATGGAGAGGCTATATACTGGCAGGGGAGACTAATGCTCCCTTTTCACCAGAAACTGGCTAGCCAGCGGTGGACGCTGAAGCACACCACACCAGACGCGTCACATGGCCCATTTTGACATACACACAAAAGCTCAGAAACTGGGGGATGTTATCAATCGAAAATGATATCTGTGAACCCCAAACACAGAGAACTCTTAAACTTTTATTTCTGAACATTGTGTGCCACTTTTTCAGACATTGACAGGTCTATGAAACTAGCTGAAGAGAAAACATATAACATAATGAAAAATCAAAAAAAGCAAAAAACAAAAAAGAAAATAGCAATGGGCTTAAATTACAGCCCTGTTTCAAGCCGATCAGACCGTCGATGGCCTCACTCATATCAACACCATTTCTTAAACGTGTTCTAACCATTGAATATAATAGACTAAATTTAAGTAGTTTACGTTTAACCCTACGCTTGATTAGAATCTGAAATAATTTAAATCTATCAATAATCAAAGGCTTTCTTGAAATCAACAAATGCTACATGACATCTACATTTTATTTTCACACTTACTCTTTTACATACAAAAGAAAAACAAAATATAGGCGTTATCAATAGTTAAATAACCCCTTCTCAACTCTGCTTGGCATTCAGTTATTTTATTAAAAGCGTCACAGTATTGAGTCAAACATTTATTTAATATGTTAATATGTTAGCATAAACTTTAATTAAAACATCGGCCAGAGATATACCCCTGTAATTATCAGGATTATCCAGTGCGTCTTTCTTGTGTAGAGGAACCAAAACATATGTTGCCCATTGCTGGTGGAATTCTCCTTATGTAAATATCCGCTAATAAATTCATCACACATCTTACCCGATATCAACCATAATACGATCTCTGCCGAGAGATTATGGCCTTAAAAAGGATTCTTTAGAAGTGAAGATGCTAGAGTATGTACAAAGTAAAGTCTGGCATTCTTTTATCATTTGAAGTCCATAACATATTTGAAATTTCCTTTGTTAGAATATGTGTGTGTGTTTTTAAAAATGATTGAGATTCTTGTGCGAAATGTTTAAAAAATAATTATTCACTGAACCCACATTGAGCACAGTCATCCATAATCGTGAAGCCAGTGTGGAGGACCATGTCCTCTGCGACCGATTTTTGTACCTGTGTAGGTGTTCTGTTTTCCCCAACCTATTTTGGGGGCGGGCGCCGTGGCCGAGCGGTTACAGTCGTGGACTACAAATATCTCAGCCCCTCACCGCTGTGGGTTCGATTTTTCATGTGAGGAAGCCTTCCAGCTGGTTTGCGGTAGGTCGGTGGTTCTACCCGGGTACCTCTGTGTACTCAGGGTCTTCCTCCACCTGTAATTTGCTGGACGTCGCTATATGATTGAAATACTATTGCAGCGACGGTAAACCCCAATACAACAACAACCTGTTTTTCCCGACAAAGTCAAACTGGACTAATCTAGAAGCCAGATATACAATTTTTTTTATTTATGGCTTACATGATAATATTTTCATAATATGGCTTAATATATTTCGACGCATGTTTGTTAATTTATATTAATATCACACCAAGAGGGCGCCGTGGTCCGATAGTGCCGTTTATACTGCGGATCTGAAAGGTTGTGAAATCGAACCCCGTTTAGGCAAGGGTTATTTATGACTTGCTAAGCGCCATGCAAGTTCTGGTCCAATCCAGGTCTATTTAAAATGAATAAGTTTATACTATTAAGTATTATCAGTTAAAGTTTACAAACTTGTAAATGTACACGCGCGTGTGAAGAGAGAGAGAGAGAGAGAGAGAGAGAGAGATTGAAAAGGATAATGTTTTCCATTCTTGATTCTTTTGAAAGATATCAATACTAAACAGTAATAAAACTTGCATAGAGAACGCATGTGATACGAATGAATAGATGATTTCAAAGAGATTAATTAATAACCAGAGTGTATTCGTCCCATTACAATCTTGTGATAAATAAGCGCCGCTCGATTTTCCTTCTCACTGCGCATTTGAATGCACAACACGATGCTTTTCTTTTCACTATTCGGTTTTGATTTACATATCAGACTTACAACATACTACCGCGGTGTTTCTAACCAATAACATCGAGTAGCTTTGTGCGAGTTATTTCAAGAACCCGGAAGAACCAGAAAAAAACAACAGAGGTAGGTCTGTATGTAGGGCTTTTGAAAATGCAATATCATGTTCATGCATATATACCACGTGATATATATATTACCACATGTTTTGTCCTAGATTATACCAATACCTTACGCCCGGGAATGTCTTGTCCGAGTTTGGTCTTAACCCGTAATGCTCGGATCCATAGTCTATGGACACTAGCACTGGACCACGGCACTTATATCATAGAACTATATAAGACTGCTGTATTTTGTCGACATATACATGTATGTGTGTCCTGCGCTTTCGCTATCTCTTAAATTTATACTTGTAATTTAATACATTACATGTGAATTCTATAAATGATTAGGAACGCTAATAAGTAAAACAAAAAAAATCATGAGAATAAAAGCCATTTAAGGCAAACTGAAAACCGGCCTTTATCGAGAGGTGGATGTCAATAAGAGTTTAAATTTTAAATTCCTTATAACCTCAGTGTTTGAAGATCAGTCACAGACCTTTGTTCACAGGTAGGTTACAATTCAGATGTGATTGACTGACTGTATGTGGTCGTTAAGGAGAGGGAGCAGGTGGGGGGAGGGGTAGTCATTGATAGATAGGATCCCGTGTACATGTCTGACCTAATTTTCCGAATCAATATACGACCTTATTTTTTAAGCTGCTTAGAAGGTTGCTAAACGGATTATATAATTATAATTCATATACTATAAGGATTATCGTACTTATTATAATACATACCGTAAGATGTGGATTTAAAGTGAAAGCATACTATTTCTAACATTTTTAAAATCAATTTTATATATTATATTTATATTCATATATAACAGGCAATAATTAACCTGAAATACTTGAGACAAAACTTCTTCTTTCTTCTATTAGAAGATTTAAGCTGTACAAATTGTCTGTCCAGAGATTATTTCGTGATTAAAACGAACGGATCGACAGAGTGGGTAGCGAGATGTGTATTGGACAAAAAAAATTTCTTCAGTATAAGTGAATGTGAAACTTGCCGGTTTAGTTCACTTCTCTCCGCCCCCACTTAACGAGTAAAACACATACACAAACTTCCTAGCTTAACTGAAACTTCGTTTCAAAATTTTACAACTTTAACCCACGAATATGTCTCTCGACGGTTTCTGGGTTAGACTAGTACCCGCCCTTTGCCTTCCTGTTTCAGATACAATAGAAAGGGGAAAATCGAAAGACATATTAACATGTTGTATGCTACTGTTGTTGTTTGGAAATTAACCGTCGCTGTAACATTACATCAGTCCTATTTAGATGTCCAGCTAATTTTACAGGTATACGGAGTACGACCACGAGACCATTCGTAGCATTAGCATACATTGTCAATATGATGAAAAAGAAAATGTAGGCACTTGAATACAGTTTTGTCATGTCAAAGACGAACATAATTCCATCAATATAGAGTACAGAAATAAGTACATGTAATGCTATTTAGATCCATTGTAAAAAAAATTTAAAAAATCGTTCCTCTTTAGATGGCATAGAAACAAAACTATATGCTATATGCAGATCCGCTCTTGGTTTATTGGCTCTGGTTTACAAGTAATGCCATACTTACTAGCAGATATTAGAAGCTGGCAAGTCACCGCTTTGGTCTCTTGTATCACAAGAAGGTAATCTATCTATCTATCTATCTATCTATCTATCTATCTATCTTGTCTGTCTGTCTATCCGTCCGTCCGTCTGTCTATTCATCGATGTTATCTTAGCTTAAACGGAATCCCTCTCTTTCTATCTTTCATGACGCGTATCACCACAAATGATACCTCAATCATTTTCAGTATATTGGACACTTCAGCAGAAAAGTATACAAACAGGATATATGGCTGCACAAGCAACACTACAGCAGATCTTTGATGTCATCGCCGGCGACGACAAATACATTACACCCGAGAAACTCAAACAATACACCGAGGGCTATGGATTTGACTTCACCGACGAGGAGATTGCTGAAATGATAACGGTCGCCGACAACAACGGAACAGGAGCTGTATCGAAGAAAGGTACACCATTCCTATTAATTTCAAGAAGGTCAATATAATTTCATACTGCTTGTATTATTTTAATTGTTGTTTTAAAATGAGAATTTCCCATAGAGAGTTAAAATCAAATCGAGCATTATTTTAAAATATTTACCTGTAGTGAATTTCCAGTTTATTCACCAACAGACATTTAAGTTACGTAGAAATTTATGTAAGATTCGCACCTATATGATTAGCATAATAGAAATCTATTGTCCACCTTGGGTTCGATTTCAAGTCACAAATCTGTGTTGCTGAAACCAATTGTTAATCAAATTTAATAAAGATGAGAAATCTTAATTTGAAGTACATTCTATGTAAACTTTGGTGGACCTATCGATGTTTTTCTCCCCCTCACATGGGATATATAAGGGAATTAAGGAAGAAGATGGTTCTCAACAGATACCACAGGATAACCTCTCTTGTGAATTCGTCAAAACTGTAGGCTCCATGCGCGTAGTCTATTTAAATTTTGTCATATATCATTAAATACCAAAATCATCTAGAAAGTTAACGTCTCTTGGTACTAGTATATGAATCTATATTTATAAATAATTTTATATTCCCATTGAGCAGGTCTCGCAAAAATGATACACGAATCGAGCTCCGAAATTACATCCTACAAACTGGTAAGTGTTATGTAATATCTTAACAATACGCATTTATTATTCATTCTAGATTTAGTCTCGATTCTTTGTTTGGTCGTATTTCTTCTTCATGTACACGTTTAGAACTGTTTTCAAATACAAAACAATTATATTTAAAGAAGAATATGCCGAAGGTATTTTTCTCCATATAAATTTGACACTTTTAGAAAAACTTATCTGTATGTTTACTATAAGCACATAATTCCAGACAAAGGAAGAGCTGAGAAGGGAGTTAACTATGACTTCGCAATTGAATGCAATGTTAAATGATGACACCATCTGGGAAAAAGATGAGGAAGAAACTTCAACTGAAATAAATGACTCTCAACAGCCTGGATGTAGCTATTCATCAAGTCAAGATTCCAGCCGTGGTATACAAAAGGACAGTACCGACGAGGGTTCGAACAATGCAAGCCCTCGAAATATGTCTCAGATGGTTGACAAAGACATAGCAATGGCAAGGGAGAAATCCGATCTACGGAAGACACGTGAAACACCAGGAAAGGCGCCAAGATCCAGGAGAAATTCGAATAGGAGTAATAAACTGACAGAGCCCAATCGCCAAGTGTAAATGAAACCACAGCTGCGATTGCTGTATATGGAGAAGTAAATAAACAAAACTCAGGTGATTCTAGCGTGAATAAAAACACTGAAACACAGGCTAAAGTTAAAAAATTGGATAAAAAGGCAGCTGACGATGCACCTAAAACAAACAAACCCCAGAGTACAGTGATTGTCACAGTGCCAAAAACCCCTGCCAGTAATGGAAGAAAAACACCAAGAACTAGGAAACTTGGCAGAGATATTGAATCACCAGCCATTGCAAGCCCGCGACCCTCCGGTGTTGGTGTTGTCTGCGCAACAATGAACCACAAACATCAAAACAAAATACAGAAATTGATGAAGAGGAAAACAATTGTGAAAAACAGGAAGAATCAAATGACAAAGAACATGAACACAATGAAAATGAATATAGCACATCAATTCACACCCATGACAGTACTGCAGAAGTGACAGAGGGTGATAAAAGCGAATCCTCAAATGAGAATCAAAATCAACATACTACCCAAGTTGAAGAAAAGAATGTGGCCATGAAAGCAGCGACTGATACACATAACGTGGATCTTGAGACTCAAGAAGACAATACAATCATTGTGGTTACTGCTGATTCAGAAAAACAAGCTGATGAAAAGAGAATACATTCTCACCAAAATTATTCTGATCGAGTTGCTTTAGAGTCAAAGACTCCTTCCGAAATTCATTCTCCACGTAAATCAAATGAACCAAGACTCTTATCAGCAAATAAAAGTTATATATCCAAAATGTCCATGGATGCTGGTGTCATAACAGCCGTGGGAGCATATGAAACGTATGATGAAAGCGAAGCTTCACAAGATAATACTGCCGATTCAAAACAGATAGTTCCAATCACAGAAGAGACCGGCGATGACGTTTCAAATCTCAGTGAGCGTAGTAAAACAGTTATCAGCACGACACAAAGTGAGGGAGAAAAAGGGAAGTCCATCGAGAACGGGTGCCTCCATGAACAAGTCAAGAGCAGTAAGTCCCTTAGTTTATCATGAAAATATTAGTTTGGTAGTTAAAGCATTTAAGGAAGTCTCTGAATATTAATTCAATCATCATATGTAAAATATTGTATACAGTTATACTAAGGGACTCAACATTGCAAATGTTAAACCAGTTGCAGATTAACAGTGAACACTTAGAAGCACTTGTGTTTGACTCAGAAAGTAAAAGTAGGATGAGAACAGGGAGTTCATTTGGCTCGCCGAGTCGTTCATTGATGTCGTTGTTCAAACCATTGCACCCATATGGTTCGTCCCCAGCCCCCATCACTCCCACAATTACGAACCACTGAACCACTCATGTCTTTATGAAACATGGTTTTATTTTAATGAATCTGCTCATTTTTGTATACATATTTTGCCCCAAAGAGTGTCAGGGCGACTTCAGAGATCGTTAAGGCGCCACAGAAGCCATTACGAAATTCCAGTGGAAGAACAGAAAACAAGGCTGTTTTGGGTCAAAGACGTGCGATGCGAAGAACTTCGACCATTGCACATTCAAATGCCAAGGGCAGACAGAATGGTCGGACAGATTTCAGGACGAAGCATCCGGTTCCTGAACAAAGAAAGGCACCAAGTTACACCAGTGGAATGGGGTGTGCTTACAAGTTATCGAGGGTGCGCATGCGCCAGCGCGTTCTGATTACCATGTGGAGAGCTGTTTATGAAGACATCATGAATAATCTAGATCAAATGGAGCGTTTACAGGTAATATTTACAGGTGATATTTGCAGGTAATATTTGTAGCCTGAAAAGACTGTATATTCAAATAAACCCGGAAGAATATTAGTAGAACTAAATATCATGGGTATTAAAATTTGTCCAAATGGCACGTGCATTTTGCCGGTAAACAGGGTCTGCCGAATTATCGACTTAGTCTGTGTCCCAGGAACGGGCAAACGCAGGATTGGTTTTTCTTGGTTATACATTTTAAACATTTCAATTATATTTATTACCAAAAACATGCTTCAGACATATCTCACATCATCGTAATGAACCGATTTATGACGTCATTAAATGTACAAGTACTTATGTCGTTATATTCAACACGTGATAAGCCCGGAACAGAAGGTGTCTGACAAGAGTTAAAGTATTCCTAAAACTGTAAGAAAATCCTGTACATTATGCATACAAATTCACAAGCTTTCGGGTACACGGTATATCGCAATCAGTGCGCTTCCGTGTATGTTGAATCGAGGATAGAACTCTCTAATTCAATCATCAGTAGGGCCAACAAAATCTGGGCTGAACGGTGCAATGCTATTAATTGTATTTTTTTTTTTAATCACAATGACATACTTTAGAGTATGGGACATTAACTTGGCTTGGGCATTTCGAATTAAACTGAATTTTAAATAAAAATCGGTGAGATATTTTTTTTCAGAAGGTACAAAAGAAGAAGAAAGCGGCGAAAAGAATGGGCGACAGACGAATGCCGGTAAACTGAAAAGAAGGAAGAGGGAGTTCATTCATTGGTGAAATCTTGAAATACTTATATAAATGGGAATAAAAATGGACAATGATTTGTTTATGTAATTATTTATTTTTTTGTGTGGGATTTTTTTTTTTATATGTATAATTGCAAGTTCAAATTGCAAAGATAATGCGGTGATATTAAGGATCTATATAAGATGCTAATTGATGCGTTTAGCGTATTTTTAAAGTGAAACCAAATAATACTTACTCGAAATCACTGTACATGTACATGTAACAAATCAAAATAATCCAAATAGAAATTAATAAATAGGATTTTAAAGTTCATTATGTCATTATAACGACACACGAATGTCCTATTTAATATATGTCATTTGTATGAAAATAATTCAGGTTCATCGAAGGGTAACCATAAAGCCTGAGAGAGAGAGAGAGAGAGAGAGAGGGAGAGAGATATTTCATATTAAAATATAAAATTCTTCAAAAGGCGCATTTAGGCCAGGATGGGACGGTGTTATTACACACACAAAAAAAAAACGTTTACGATCAAGTGCGAAATGCAGAATTATGTGTGTATGTTCTGCGGAAGTTATTTAAATTACTATCGAATTGTAAAGAACACATAATACTTATTAAATGTAAGTAAATTTACAAAAACAAAACATTGTATATCCAGCTTTACGTGTGTGAGTGTGTGTGTGTGTGTGTGTGTGTGTGTTAATTAACAGCTGACTAGCATTTTTAGCTCACCTGAGCATAGCTCAGGGTGAGCTTTTGGGATACTTGATTGTCCGTCGTCCGTCGTGCGTCGTCCGTCAACAATTTTGATGTTTACACACTAGAGGCCACAATTTTGATCCAATCTTCCTCAAACTTGGTCAGAATGTTTGTCTTGATAATATCTTGAACCAGTTTGAAAATGGGTGGGGCTGGACAGAAAAGTAGGTCAGTAGGTCAAATCTTAGAAAAATCTTGTTTATACTCTGAGGGCAACATTTTTGGTCCAATCATCCTCAAACTTTGGCAGAATGTTTGTCATGATGATATCTTTTGTGGATGGGGTCAGAAAATTCCTGAACATTGTTTCACCTCATCATCTTTATTCTTAAGCAATCTGTTTTGTACAGGCAATGAATGATACTTTTCTCAGGTGAGCGATCTAGGGCCATCTTGGCCCTCTTGCTTTTTAGCTCACCTGAGCATAGCTCAGGGTGAGCTTTTGGGAGACTTGATTGTCCGTCGGCCGTCGTCCGTCGTCCGTCAACAATTTGATGTTTACACACTAGAGGCCACAATTTTGATCCAATCTTCCTCAAACTTGGTCAGAATGTTTGTCTTGATGATATCTTGAACCCTTTCGAAAATGGGTCAGGTTGGATCAAAAAGTAGGTCAGTAGGTCAAATCTTAGAAAAATATTGTTTACACACTAGAGGCCACAATTTTGATCCAATCTTCCTCAAACTTGGTCAGAATGTTTGTCTTGATGATATCTTGAACCCTTTCGAAAATGGGTCAGGTTGGATCAAAAAGTAGGTCAGTAGGTCAAATCTTAGAAAAATCTTGTTTACACACTAGAGGCCACAATTTTGATCCAATCTTCCTCAAACTTGGTCAGAATGTTTGTCTTGATGATATCTTGAACCCTTTCGAAAATGGGTCAGGTTGGATCAAAAAGTAGGTCAGTAGGTCAAATCTTAGAAAAATCTTGTTTACACACTAGAGGCTACAATTTTAATCCAATCTTCCTCAAACTTGGTCAGAATGTTTGTCTTGATGATATCTTGAACCCTTTCGAAAATGGGCAGGGCCGGACCGAAAAGTAGGTCAGTAGGTCAAATCTTAGAAAAATCTTGTTTACACACTAGAGGCCACAATTTTGATCCAATCTTCCTCAAAGGTCAAATCTTAGAAAAATCTTGTTTACACACTAAAGGCCACAGTTTTGATGCAATCTTCCTCAAACTTGGTCAGATTGTTTGCCATGATGATATCTCGAACCAGTTTGAAAATGGGTGGGGCTGGATAGAAATGTAGGTCAGTAGGTCAAATCTTAGAAAAATCTTGTTTATACTCTGAGGGCAACATTTTTGGTCCAATCATCCTCAAACTTTGGCAGAATGTTTGTCATGATGATATCTTTTGTGGATGGGGTCAGAAAATTCCTGAACATTGTTTCACCTCATCATCTTAATTCTAAAGCAATCTGTTTTGTACAGGCAATGAATGATACTTTTCTCAGGTGAGCGATCTAGGGCCATCTTGGCCCTCTTGTTTTGTTGTTGTTTTTTGCCAGTATATTCAATATGTTGAATGTGGGCAGTAAACGAAAGAAGAATATATGTGTTTTACCAGTAATTGTGCTTTAAATGTTTTTATTACATAAGCCTACTTTCAAAAAAAATCTCCAGAGTGTCGAGCATTACGATTTTTCAAAACTTTTTCAATTGTGCAAAGTACCGGTTTAACTGGAGACCTTTATAAGTAATTTAGTTCAAGCAGGGACTCTATATAACATTTATAATACATTTGTATATCTACCATTTGTTCAACCCAAGAACCACCACTTGAGACGAATAAGTATATCGTGCGGTACTCTTTTCCGACGATCGCTATTCCGACGCCTTTTTTGTTTTGACCTTTTCTTTTTATTAAATGGATTCCATGTGACATCATTCTTACATGTTTTGTTTGTCAACATCCCTTTTAGAGTTAGAAAGTCAAAATGTGGTGAGTTATTGGTGCAGAGCTAGTATTTGGTGCACTTTGTACAAAACACCCGCGGGGGCCTCCATGGCCGAGAGGGTAAAGTCGCTGACTTTAACACTCACTCAGCCCCTCACCGCGTGGGTTCGAATCCCGGCAGGGTCATTCGGATTTTCATGTGAGGCAGCCTTCCAGCTGGCTTGCGGTAGGTCGGTGGTTCTACCCGAATGCCTCCGTGCATCGGGATCTTCCTCCACCTGTAATTAGCTGGACGTCGCTATATGACTGAAATACTGTCGAAGCGACGGTAAACTCAAATAGTCATGTCAAGTCAGACAAAACACCCGCAAAGCCTCCTTTTCAATAAGTACTTTTTGTCATCGTGCATATTTTCAGTGAAGCAATGAAATAAAAAAATAAAAAAAGCTGCAACCAAAATTCCCTCGTACATTACATTATTTCGGTCAAGAAATTCAATTTTTATTTACATATTAAAATGATTAAATGAAAAACCAATCAGATGCGTCGTTTCATTGTACACTCAAGTAATACAGACATGCACACTAGTGATTTTTCGTGGAAAGAACGATGTCAGCCACTTGATGTAAGATTATGAATAAATGATTTAGTTTTACCATACAATAGAAAATTATATTTTTTTGTTTATGTTAAATTAAAAAAGACCAAACTTTTTCTTAAGTGGTCAGAACTGTGTGCTCGAGGATATATCCAAATCAATGCCTAAAAATTATGCCATTCTTAAATTTCTTATGCAAAATCATATGAAAGGCATTGTGTAACAGAGTAGCGTCTTAAATTAATGTTCCTTTTTTGTTTTTCAGTTTAATTAAGAAACAAATGTGTCTTGGTTTCTTTTCTTTTCTTGCTATAAATCCTTTACGCATTAAACGGACTGAAGCCGGGGACCACGACTTCCCGGAAGTTACTACTGAACAATTTTTACGATTATGTTGTTATTACGATACACCGGTGAAACTGTAAACAATTTTTAAAAAGCGTAAGTAAAGTTTATTTTATGCATTTAATTAACTTTATATGTTATGCAGCTACTATTGCTTACATTTATTTCATTTGAACATCTATTCTTCAGTATTCAGTTAATTATATTTGGACCAAATATAGGGATATTAATGTATTCTAATTAAAATAAAAGTGGCTGATATTGAATTTTCTTGAGAGTTCAATGTGCTCTTTCTGGGTCCCTAGGTGTACAATCTTGGACTTATCTTACACGAAATTCTAGTTTAATACATTCATAGCCAACATGAGGGCATAAACAGTGGACATTAAACATGCATTTTTTTTAAGCTTCACGTCTCAATTCTTATCAGATATTATTTTCATTTGCAGATGGTGAAGTTCTCGAAGGTTCATTCTTGACAGGAAGCCAGTCAAATTGCTGAATGAAAAGGAAAGTGGCATCCCAGTCCTGACTCATGAATATTTGGCCAATTAGTGGTGAGAAATTCACACAATTTAATGAAATTAACAAATTGAATGCAGACCGGCAAAAAAAAGTGCAAAAGCATATTGAAATGGAAGGAGATCGAACAGTTCCATGGGCTTGGAAATGTCCTTTGTTTTATTTTGTATTTATCTGACATAAAAAAAAATGTTGCTTCAGGTTCTTTTTTTTTCCATTTATTATCCTGCTGTGGAACTCATAAAGATTTAGTATTCAATTTTAATCAAGATTGCCTATAACACTCAACAGAGGAGTTGGCAGCTAGTATTTAGAGATAGATTGTTTTAAATTTTAAAATTAAATTAAAATGTCACTTTTGTTGTGTTCATTTGTTCTTTCACCAAATGAAACATTTTTTATTGACAATTAGAAACTTTCGTCTTCAGAGAATTGTTGTTGACAGCTTTCGTGCCAACCCCCTGTGGTTGACAGTCAAACTCAGAAACAATTTTTTTTTTTTTGCCTTATGATTTTAAAAGTAAGAACTATGCCTACAATTCCTCAGGAATATAGTCTAGGTCCAATAGGAAAAATGCAGAACACTTTTTTTTAAGTTTCAAAATCACCATAGAATGATGTTTTAATTATTTAACTTTTCCTTTTAAATATATGTTTTATTTGCTTCCTTATTTTTTCTTTTTTTATTTTCAGTTGGTCTGAATAAAGAAACCTGTGGTATCTTGGAGTTCCAATTTTCGGGAATTACTGAGTGGATGTGTATTGAGTATAAAATGTCACCATTATGAATGAGTATTTTAGATTTTTTACCAAATTAATTTGAAAATTATATTTAATAGTATATGGAAAAAAAGGACTGTTTTATCTTAATATAGAGAATTATTACAGTATAGTATGACCTTTTATTTTCAATTTTAGGTACATAATTATATTTAAGTATTTGTTTTATAACTGTATTGTGTTCTTAAATTTTCTAAAGTTGTTAAGCATTTACAATTAAAAGAAGGGTATCAGTATTATATTATCATTGTAAATAAATCTAAACATTGCCTGATTTAAGTATACCTTAGAGAAGCAACATTATGACACAGCCACCTCAGATTTACGAGTTAACAACATTTTCAACCCTTGCAGTGGTTTGTGTGGCAGCAATTGTGCTGATCTTTCTCATAAAGATGTTTCTAAGTGTAGTGGGCTGGCTTGTTGGTTTGGCACTGGGAAGTGACTCAGATAAAGTTGACAGTAGAACTAATGTAGATGATGAGGAGCAGAGAACAAAGTTCAAGACGAGGAACCACCTAATCTGGAACAGAAGAAAGGCAATTGAATGAAAGATATTTGTTTAATTATGAATAATGAATGACATATTTGTAACTTGAAAATAAATGTGGAATGGGAAAATTATTGGCATTACATTGAAAGTAGTTGGATTTATGAAATTGAACTCAATTCTGTGTGATAAATGTGGGGAAAAAATAACAAAGTGTTTTTATTAAGTTACTGGATATTTTTATGTATTAGTAAAAGGAATTAAAAATATATTTATTTGTAGGATAAGGTAAAGCAGGGTTCCTTTGAATACTGTTTCATTGGATAACTGTAAAGGGGTACTAGCAGGCATTTTTTTTTTTTTTTTTTGCTATACATTACAAATGTCTGCATATCAAAGACAAGCCTTGCTTAACATTTGACATGATGAATGATATTTATATTTCAAATTTCATCAAGTGCATTTGGAATAGTTAATTTAATTTGATATTTAACCTACATGACACATTTATTTGATTGACATGATATTTTCCTGTTACAAACTTCCAAATAAAGCAGCAAATTGTTTCATTTAATGTCATAAAACATTTAAATAATTATGATTGCCATAAAAAAGTCCTGGTGACAATTTATTGAGTTTAATTTTGGCTTCATCACTCAAATATGATGTAAAGTTCGTTTGAACATCACAGTTGTAATGTATTAGATGTTTTTTGTTACTTTTGTGACATGATTATCAATTGATAAGTCCTTGTCCTTGGTTGAAATTGTCATAATGGGATGTAAACTTCAAGTAAAAGAACAATACATGTACTTCTAAATTGAAAGATGTGTTTATATAGTTTCATTCTACCTGTAAAAATTGGAAAATTATTTTAATCTTTTTATTTTGTGTCTTTTTTATGCATTTTATCTTTGATAAGTATACTTGATA
>CM037784.1:59973626-60023626 GCA_021229015.1 Solen grandis | reverse complement strand
GAAGCAGCGACAGCAGTAGTAGTAGCAGATGTGGTGGTAATGATATAAGTATTTGTTGCTGTTTATGTTGATAGTTTTGACATTTTCTCTTTTTATGGTGTTTTTACCTCCGCCGCCACCACCACCACTATCATCATCGAACAGCTGTTACGCATGCGATCGCATTTGTGAGTAACAGGTCTGTTACAAACGTGATTTGTTACAAATGTGGTCTAGCAACAAAATATTAGATTCAGCCTTTTTTCCATTGATTACAAAAATATTATATATTTAATACAATCATGAAAATGCTAAAACATATTTTTTATTTTAGATTTATAAATATTAACCACATTAAAGTCAACACTTGAATATTATTTAGTGGAAAATGCTTTTAGGCTATGTTACTCAGTTTCTATGGTGACATATTTAAGACGTTATTCCATTTAGTTAATATATATCTGCTACAGATACTTATAATACCATTTACACTCGGTTGAAAAAGAGGAATGCAAATCTGATATTTATTTCAGTCAAGAGTACTTTTAAAATCGGAAGAGAGTAAACCAAATAAACTAGTGTTTACTTTAAGAGATAAATATGGGGTCATTAAAGGGAGCTTAACTTAGAATTAGGTATTGATTATAGTATATTATGGAGACCCCTATCAGCAAGTTTCTGTTTATATTGATCGAGGTCGGTGTATGTTATTGAAGTTAACCGATGGAATTTCTTTATAAATTGGATTAATAGTACATGGGGCAAAAAGAAAACAAAAACAAAACAAAACAAAAAAGGTATTATATTAACTGTATTAAATTCTCATGCAATAATGGGCGTGATTTATTTCCACTTACTGTATATCATATGCATATAGATATAATGTACAGTATATGCATATACATACATATGTATGAATGCATGTATAACTCAAATACACATTGGTCAAATCGAAAATACAAAGCAACATAATGTCATTTACATTGAACCCTGTATATTCCTATGGGCTAAATGCAACTCAATTATCGAGGTATAAAAATAATTCGGGCGTCCGCTTTATTAGAAATTGAAATTCAGAAAGAAATTCCGTCTCATTATCAGTGCTTCTCTTTTTAATCAAAAATCAAATTCAATTGTAGCTTTTTATGTTTGTGTTCTATTTTGAACGTTTTTTAATCCTCTCAACTCATCAAAACACGGGGGCTCCCATGACTGGGCGAGTGATAGAAACCGCTTACTTAAACTACTTGCCACTCGCCCTTGTGGTTTCGTTGAAGGGTCACTAAGGAGTTGCGGTTGGTGGGCGCCTGTCAAACTCCACACAGTGATCTCCCTTGCAAGCAAAAAGAATAATCACTGCCGTCACAAATGTCACGTGATGAGGGTAAACTAACAAAATGGCGTCTCCGTCTGCTGTCATATCAACAAAAATATTTCTTAAAATGATTTTTTTTTACCACGAGACGATTATTGATGTTTATTAAAGAAATGACATTCACAGTAAAATATTTTTTTGGAAAAAAAAGAAGAAAATTTAACTAATCTCTGTTAATTTTTACTTGTGGTGGCAGTGGTCATCTAAAACTGTAAGGGGAGGTAACTACTGCGTGGAGTTTGGGTGCCTGTGTGCACCCAGGTTAAGTGGCACTTCTGCGAAATTCCATATATATATATCCATGTATATATGCGGCACGACAAACCGAAAATCAGTTTTTCGTTCGGGTACTTTAAATGAACCAATACGGTGCACTCGAAATTATTGCAATTATGACTGATCAGTCAGCGGGAACAATCTATAATGGCGATGATTCTGATGTTAAAATGTCGGAAAAAAGAAACGAAAGCAAAGATTTTGGATGCAAAATGGACAAGTTGTGTTCTTTTGATTTGGATCAGATGCATCATACATGATAGGATTTTGACGCACATTTTCAACGAAATTTCGAACAACATCCTTATTTTGTGAGGCTAGAATGTTTTCGAATATTATGTGGAAATGATTTTTTCGTCTCTTACGGCATCGGCAAAATTCTTTGCATATTACGAATAAAATCAAAGCTGATAGAGCTTTGAGAACAGTTTCTTATATGTTCGTATCGATGTTACAGTGTTTGATTATGAACACGCATCAAAAAAGCGCAAAAAAACAACAACAAAAACAACAACAACAAACAAACAAAACACGGTTGTAACAAGAAAAGATTTGAACATTTGTTTCAATGGACTGATGACTGATTACTACTATCTCTATTTCTCTTGCCTACTGTTTAAAATAAGAATATACAATTGTGTATTTAAATCAAAAGGATGCATATGTAAAGCAACAAACTTCATATAATTTATTTATCTATCTTTATGTTCCATTTCATTTCATATACGAGTACATTGTACTGGATTTAAATAAAAAGATAGTGTAAAAATTAACATAAATATTTCAAAAAATATAATAATAAAATAATCCTTATGCTGGAATCGAACCCGAAACCTTCCCCGACAACGCGCTGATTTGCTAGCCTTCCAACTGAACTATAGAGGCAGTTGCCATGTAGAAACGAATGAGTGTCTTTATGTGTTAACGAATAATTTACGGTTTACACGTTCTTCTCCAGCATCACTGTTTAACACATTTTAGTTCAGTTTCGACTCAACATAATGAAATCGTATGTAAATAAACTTATTAAGCATTACCACATACTGAGAAGACTCTATCTATATAACTCTATCTCCACATAGTCAAACGGTGAGGAAAAGTGTCTAAACGGAGCATTAATGAATAGAAGTTTTTGATTATTTTTGCTGCTGCCATACCGCTGCCATACCGCTGCCGGACATATAGATTCCAACATTAAGCTGGATGTCGCTATATGACTGAAATAATGTCGCAGCGATTGTAAGCTCCAGCACAACATCACAACACGTTTCTTTACGTGTGATCTAAATGCATTTTATATTTTATAGAATTACTAATAGTTAAGATTTCATATCGTATCTGACGCAATTTGCAATCACGTCTTAATTAGCTTAACAATCCATATATGTGACTAATTTGGGGTAAATTAAAAAAATTATATAAAGGTCTTTATGTATAACATCAAGTCAGAATACCGTGATACGACAGTCTCGTGTCGTATATTACACTTTAATATAAGTTATATAAGTTCATGATTTGAAACGGCGCAGCTTCATGAATCGTGTGTGTGGCACGTTGCAGATTGTAGATGTGTTTAATTAAAATATTGTGGCTGTTTTGAACGTCTTTTCAATAAGTTTAAATAAATACTTCCTATTGGATTACACACGCACACGCTTAACTTTGGTACATATGCTTAAAACGAATAAATTAAATATATCTAATAGTTTCACAGATCTTATATGGGCCAATGAACATTAAAATAAAACATATCGTCATGCACCACTGATTTCGTTGAACGCTTGATTTCCAAACCACATATGAGGACAGCAATCAAATTTCATGTTATCTTAATTACGATTGAAATCAAACATAAATCACTTCATTATAGGCAATTTGAATTTAATTCGTGAGTCGATAGACAACTGTGTGTACAAATGACGCAGTCTGATTAAAAAAAAGATTTATCAAAAACCTTATTTGCAGATTAAGAAGCACCGTTTCACGGATGTTTGTCTCTACAGGGAATATGTTACATCAATTATTTGACCGAAAAAAGAAAAGGTTTGTGTTGTTGCTCCAGACATTCTAAGACATATGTGACAGATCATCCGACGAAGTATAAGGGACAAGTAAATAGAAAAAGAGAGAAAAAAGTTCATAGCATATGGTATGATCTACCTGAACTTTATATAGCCACTACTTGTCATTTAGAAAGATATAGATACTGTCGCCCTTCTTACTGGCGAGACAATGGCTCTGAGACCTCCAAATCCGTTCATGTCCAAGCTAATAAACCATGTGGTCTTTGCGTTTTCTTCTATTAAGATTAATGAAAAAATCCTGATTCTCTCATTGTTATTTTCTGTAAGGTTGAATCAGATCGCAGAATGAATCTCTTTTATCAACAGCTGGGAGACGGCTACAGGAAAGCAAGCAGATCCTTTGGAATATATATCCTCTTGAAATAGGCAAAGATCGTGAAACCCAGACAAGATGTTGTCTAGTAACACCTTTACTGTGACCATAAGCTTATTAAACACAGTTTGTTCTCATGAAACTGTTTGGGTTTAGTTGTAATATTATCGGACTCCCTTTTGTTGTTGTACCGACCCCGGTGACCAAGTGGTTAGAGCGTCCGCCCCGGGAGCGAGAGGTTGTGGGTTCGATCCTCGGCTGCGACATACCAAAGTCGTAAAAATGGTAGTTATAGCTCCCTTGCTTGGCGCTCACCATATAAGGGTAGTTGCAGGACTGGTTGGCCTGGTGTCAGGATAATGTGATAAATATCATGCTACATGTCTACGGCGTGATACTGCAGTGTGGCAGCCCTATATCAGTCTTAAATAGACATCGTCTCCAAATGACGGAAGTACTGTCGGTGGGACGTAAAACCCAGCAAATAAGCCTATTATTATAGTAAGTCCGATCATACCATTCTTGATTATAACATGACTTTTGTTCTATATGCAACGTCTGTTACAACTACTGACTGTTGCTTATATCTTATGTTGTTAGTTCCTACCTTCTATTTGTTTGTTGTATATTACACATGGCTTCTGTTTGGCTGTGTTGTGCATGGCTACTGGTCAGTATATATAGTTGGCCAGTCAAGTCAAATCTTGTTAGAGACCTCCAGAGGCTACCAATAGGTCGAACTTGCCAGATACCTTGGGTACCAAACAAACCTATTGTCAGCGGTCACCGTCTCGTGTTAGTTATTCCGGCCATTCCACTACACATTTAAAAACTAAACGAGTCTGAAAATGTAACCAATTTGGAGGGTTTAGCTCCATGATAGCTGGATATCCAATTTGTCACGAACATACGAGTATGTGTATCATATTGAAGATTAAGTACTCAGGGACTATTTAGCATTATCGTAGAAAAGTGACGTGATGTGAAATGACAGATCCAAATGCATCCCTGCAGACATTTTGCTGCCAAAGTCCCATTAAAGCTTTATAGGTTATATCAGATTCAAAGAAAACGGTGAAAGGTTCTTATTGCAATGAGAGGGGGGCACTTTTTAATTATCAATATAGATAAAGACATGCTTTAGGAGTGCGATGGATGCACTTCTATCTCTAAATACAGTGTCTTAGAATTATTGCTAGTGGCGAACCAAATATGTGATTGATTCTTTGAAAAATGTTTACTTTTTTAACAATGAATCATATGAGCAAATTATTCTAAACCTTGTTGGTAATAGTTATGCAATGGCCATGTTATGCTAAATAGAAGGAACACTTAAACGGAGGGTGATACTACATAGGAAAACACAGGGGTTAGGGTATTTTGGCTCCTTTAAGAATAAAAATTACAAGATCGTGTTTTCTTTAGCGATGAATAAATCAGGAAAGATGATGTTTGTACAATAGTTAACCGTTCGGCTCATACCGAATGGTATCACACACACACACACACACACACACACACACACACACACTGTAATATATTTATGAAATATAAAAAGAACTTTGACCGATCATATTTTAGTATATGCCGTTTGCATATAACGTAGCATGTGGACGTTGCTGTAATTGAGAAATACGTTTTAAAAGGATCTTATGAAGCATTCGGAAAATTGTTCAGTGTAAAGAAATCAGATCTATCAATATCAATTTGATTATATTTGATTTATATATCTCAAAGTATATTTATATATTCTCAATAGAGAAATGTGTAACAGACTCATTTAATAAATTTTTCAAATAAAATACTATTTTCTTTTGGTGCGTTTAATGATTTATTTATCTATAACTCATCTCATTGAGTTCTGTAATTAGTTACAAGCCAGTAATTAACTATGCGGATTACTTTTCCCTCGTTTACGTCATGGATTTTGAAATTTGTAAATTATACTGACAATGCGAAGTTATTTTTTCAAATTATGAGTTACATATCTAAATATCACTATATAAGTTATGTTCTGAAATCAAGACAAATCGAAACAGAGACGCCACATTGAGTTCTACCGGTGAATTTGATTTTGCAATATGCCATGTAATTCTACCTATTTAATGTGTCGCCTCTGAATGTAAATAATCGCAGCGAATTAATCTAGATTTTCAAGTGGTTGTCTTCAAAGCAGAATAAAATGAAGTGGACGGTACCGAGATTCATATTCTAAGATCGATGCTTTGTGTGCATGCTTACATAATGTATTTTGGTGTTATATATCACAACTGTAAGTGGTCCCATGTCAATTGTTTACTAAATGGCCATCATCATCAATGATAATTATTTTATGGATATGTACTGTTTGGGGTAATCAAAGTAAGTAAAGCGGTGCTTGTTACTATTGTTAACACACTGATGATATCGTATAGCTTGTACACTAGGCACAAGGGGCCTCTTTCTTTATTTTCTTTACTGAGACTTATCTTAGATCATCAAGTGCTAGGAAATAAAAGTCTGTTTTGGTGTATTCATTTTGGGGTAATCAAAGAAGGTAAAGCGGTGCTTTGTTACTAATTATTTACCAAATGATCATATCGTGTACTTCTGCACTGAAACACAAGGGAACCTCTATATCTTAGATCATCGAGTGCTGGTAAATAAAAGTCTGTTTTGTGTATTATATAAATGTCATACTGATGTTCTATCTACTGAGCAGTGTTTTTTCATCGCACACTAAGGAACTATATTATCTCTTGAGGAACCTTAAAAAAAGAAATGCAAGTTTTCTTTGTTGATGAAAATATTAGAAACACATTAACTTTGCAGGATTTTTTCCGGTACATTTAGGTTTCAGGAATCGTTTTCTCGGTATATAAAAGTGAATAAAATTGTCTCTTGCTCCAAAACAACAGAATGTATAACTACCTTAAACTTCCCACAATGACAAGTAATCTGTACCAGCCGCCTAACTTTGTCAACCTGTGGTCATTTTAAGTCCACGAATTGTGTCCGACTTTATGCGCCAAAAGCCTGAACATTTTGGAGCAAATATAATTTTTGCAATTATTTCCCTTTGAATTCACGTAAATTTGACCCATGTAAGTAAGTCTTCAATACCATTTGCTCTGAATGATCAGTCTTCTGTATTTATCCAGGTAAAAGTTTGGATCATTTACTAAGTACAAAGAAACTCTAAAATATGTACCTAATATAAAACAAATGGTATTTCGCTTTTAACTATCTGCTGCAGTTACTGTTACTTACGCGAAATAACCGGATTATTCCGGTGTCAGTACTAAATTTACTTTCAATATTTATTATAATCAGTTTTTTTTATTAAAAAATTCATATATATTTGCTTAGAATTATACAAAGATAATTTATCAGTCAGTGAATTACATGTTATATACATGTACACATATTGTTGATATATAGTAACAGAAATATCATCGAAAATATCGCAATATATCGAAAATATCGCAATATATCGCAGTATCAGTACCACTTCAATCTTGCATCACTGTTTCTTTTATCAATAAAAAATAATGATAAAGCATTAGTAATATCCACTGCAAACGCCGATTTTTCTATGAGGGTGCTTGCCTAGGAGGGACAACTCACATAAAACGGCTACTTATTTTAGATGCATGGAAGTTGTTATATGACATTTTAGTTTGATATTAAGACAGCCAATTATATTACTGAATCATGACTAAAATAGCTTTGTATGAGACATATATATAATATGATATCTAGATATGTAACTCATAATTTGAAATAATAACTTTGCATTGTCAGTATAATTTACAAATTCAAAATCCAACGCGTAAACGAGGGAAAAGTAATCCTCAGAGTTAATTACTGGCTTGTAATTCATGTGTACGAGTATATTGCTATAAGACCGGAGATATGCATGCAAATGTTTTAATGAAGGTGGAATGGGCAACACTGCTCAATTACATCTTAATATCATAAAATACAACACTTTAACTGCATATTATTTTTTTCATTTTCATTTATAAATATGTGATGTTATTTTGCACATTCTCATAAAATTTCCTCGCCATTTCCCTTTACGCCATTTAATAACACTTTTCATAATGAAGTCACGAATTGGTCACTGTTTTCTCTATTCTATGACGTATATGGAGGCTATTAGTTGCCAAAAATCCAGCCTTGTTGATCTGAGTTGAACAGTTTATTTTCGACAAAATACACAATTATTTGAATTTCTTAGTATTTAAACTCAAGAGATACATTCTTGGACTGAATTTGCTGATGCAACATTGTAAATACGTATTTCAACAAAATGCATTTTGATAAACTACAAAACGCCTTCTTACTTTAACGCTCGCAACTTTACATTGTCCGACCATCATGATTCGACTCAACTTAATCCAGGTTTACACGTTTGCAATGTTGATGAATAAGCTCCGCCCATTTCCCCGCCCACTACATCATCGTAAATAAACGTAATACGTAATTGTCCGCTCACTTTCGGTATTTTCCAACAACGACTGGCAAATCTCCACGCAGTTATCTCCCATGTACGAATAAGGGAAGTGTTGCAGCGTGTAGGTCTACACATTCAAGGTAAATGCATTATGAGAATTAAACACCATCATGTGTTTCAGTTGCATGAGTGCCATTGTATGCAGGTATTGAATCAACATCAGAAGATATAAAAAAGATTAGCTTTTGAAACGTACCCCACCTACATTGTAAGCCAGCAATATAAGCGCAGCATGGAGTAAATTTATATTTAGATTTTTAGATCCCTGGCCAGGATTTTAAC
The DNA here is from genome assembly GCA_021229015.1 of Solen grandis. NCBI lineage: Eukaryota > Metazoa > Mollusca > Bivalvia > Adapedonta > Solenidae > Solen > Solen grandis. The sequence goes on along the minus strand of CM037784.1, from coordinate 60,014,819 downwards.
TTTGATGTTTTTTCAGTCGAGCCACCAAAGCCACATGATATGAGAATCACTTCACCACAATTGAGCTTTTTTCAAAATTTAATATCTAGCCACTGCCATTACTGGTGTTGTGAATTCGCGCTCAATGACACTTTCATAAAAAAAAGTCGATTTTTTTATTCACATTTTCAGAAAAAACAATGCATAATTTTCACAAACAGAGCTGAGGTGTACCGGACTCATTTTTTTTAATAACAATTCAAGAACACATCCAAAATTAAGGTGCCTTAAGTAGTCAATATTGACTATTGGCAGTATAAAGTTCAAGTTGAAGTATTCATTATGTCTTTAATTAGGAGATGTTCTATAAAGATATAAGATATCTCCTGCTTTAATAAAGATTGATCCTTTGCTTGTCACCTAGTATATTAATGTTTTAAATGCAAAAAAATTGTCTGACTTCCAATATTATTTTGAATCTATGTGTTTGTTCATATACATACCTGCAGATTGATTAATTTCTTTATGAAAGTACACAAAAGTTACATGCCATCAACTGTCTGTGTCTTAATCCAACTCTTAATGGGTTTTTTCCAGACAGTAAAAAATACTGCTTGACTATACATCAAGATTTTTTATGCAAAACAAATATATTTATAGAAGGAATAAGTCAAATTGATATTTAAGGTTCAGTTAAGTTGCTGCTTTACTATTGTTCAAGTTTCAAGTCAAAACAGATTTGTAGATTTGCTACAGATAGATCTATACAATAATGTTTACAGGCCAAATTCTGGCTGCTGCCTTTCCCAGTAATATTAAGTAACATTTAATTACTATATCACAAATATAACCTTAATACTAGGGTATGACTGGATAAGAAAAAAGAGAAAAAAAATCTATGCAGTTTCTAATGTAAAGCTTTCATTTCTTAATATTCACTTATAACGCTAGTAAAATTAAAACCAAAATTATGAAGCTTAAATTTCTGTACATAATAACTTCCCTTTCATAGATCTACATAACATTTTTTCAACCATATTTTTTTTCGTTTTCATTTTACCATGTATATATTAAAAGAGTCCAAAGGTAAGTATAATGATTAACAATTGATGTATATAAAATCATTGTATCTACAATGTATCATTTTCAGACTCCGGTAAATACGAAATCTTTCTGTACTTACCGATTTATCATGGTTTAAGTTTGCAAGTTTACAAGTTTTATTATCAATGACTTGTACAATATGGTACATCATCATACAATACAAATTTACAAATAACACGTGAAAGAAGAGAAAACAAACTGTTAAATTACTTTCCCTCTCTCCATCTCTCTCTCTCTCTCTCTCTCTCTCTCTCTCTACACACACACACACACACACACACACATACAATCATTAAACATAGTATTTGATCATACTATAGTATTGAAAAATAAAAGAAGACAAATTCAGCTGCTGGAAAAGAACATTAAAAGTTAAATCAAGTTTAGGAGTATGGTGAAAGAAACAAATCCAATCGTATAATCTAATTAACATTAACAGAACATCATAATAGTATAAGTATAATACATGTGGATTATAAATTTTGTATTGCATCATTGCGTCTTTCTAATGCCTGTTTAATAAACTTACAGAGATTTATTAATACATTTTTATTTTTTGGAGTTTAATAATTGAACAAATTTAAACATATTTGGTCTAATATAAAAGAATCTTTTTAGATATTTAATACGTAAATCTTGAAAACGTTCACATTTAAGCACAAAATGATACTCGTCTTCAATGTCTGTATCTAAGGAACACATCTGACAAGTACGCTCGTTACGCGGTAATCTGTCAAGATATCTACCAGAATTTATTTGTAACTGATTACAGGAAATTCGTAACTTAGTAATGAGCTGTCTATATTTCCACGAAACTATATCAGATAAGTATTGTTCGTACGATAAGGAAGTCTTTAAATGGGTGTATAAAATGCTCAGAACTTGATTATTATTAATATTTGTTAACCATTCTTGACGGAAGGCATCAGTACGAAGAGTTACCTCTATTTTCCGCTCATGAAATTTGGCTCCGCCTTTAAATCTTCGCCTATTTCCGTGATACTGCCATATATAGAACTTGCAAAATCGTCTACAAATGTTAATCGCGTAGAAATGTAAAAGTCAAGTATGCAGTTGTAAACCTGAGAGTATTATCTGATGCGGCTCCATTCTCGGACGTCGTGATGTACGGCGTAAAACGTGTCGTTGTACATTTCGTAAATTTGAGTTTGAAAAATTATAAATATTATTTGCATTTTATCTAAGCTGCATGTAACCAAATTACATTCTAGAAGTAAATACGTTACTAGTTAAATCGAGATAATCAAAACGCACAATACGAGCACAATATGTATCTCTCGGATAAACGTTTATACTTTTACAAATCTGTTTAGTTGAACCGAAGTATAAATTGTCATGATTACAAGGCTGGATTTTTGGCAACGAATAGCCTCCATATGATGTAATATGTATAGACATGTCTTAGGTACCTACTATATATATATATATATATATATATATATATATATATAACTTACATTTAAGAAAAGTCCAGAGTCAGAATTGCTAGGTGTATTAAATAAGGCTACATGGATGACATAACAAAACATGACGTAATCATTCGTTACCGCAACAAGCTCCGCCCATTATGATGCCCGTTATGTCACGTAGGCACCATACAGTCAAATATTCTCAGTATCAAGACTTTACGTTTCACTTAATGCAATACAGTTTCTTTTTTGTGAAATTAAAAACATGTTATAGTAGGACTTAGTAAGACGGACTTACTGTGAATTAATTATGTTTCTTCATGTGTACACACGTGTATTAGTTGTCGTTCATATTTTAAATTTTATGGAATTTATCGTAGGCGACGCGAGGAGGAGCGCTGCGATAAATTCATAAAATCAAAATGGAAACGATAACATATCTACATTTTGTCACGAACACCATACAGCTTTGCCTTTGACCTCGCATCATGGAACCACCTCCCGTTTGATTTGACAGTACACGTAATGGTTCAGAGTCAGTATCACTGGGTACATTTTATAAGACTACATGAAAAGCATGACATAATCAGTCGCTGCCACAACAAGCTCGGCCCATAATCCACCAAGATCACGTAGGCACCATGCACACACATTTTCCCCATATCAAGACCTCACGGATCATTTTACGCAATACATTTTTCAAATTCTGAACGAAAAACAAACATTTCATTGGACGATGAAGAAAGACAAACTGTAACTAAAGACCTTCGTGATATAATATTTCTCTCAAAACTAGTTGGTACATTATGAACGGTTCAAAGTCTGCTTTCACGGAAATAACAATCCATGTTGTTTGTAATAACAGTTTGATCCCTTCCGGTCTACTTGAATAGCAATATTTCTTGGCCTGATCATTAATGATACAGAAAACACGTGAATTGTGCGACACGTGTCTTCTTACGCAATTACATCCGTTTTACCAGAGATATACATATTTCTGAAAGTCTTGATTACAATCCAGCTTGATTTGATTATTTATTATGAGCAGACCCGTGAATTGTCTCTACTAACAAATGCATATATCTTCTCTTGAAGATGAATGAAACGCGAATAACGTTTTTCAAATATCATTTCATGACTTCCACGCCCGTTTGCATTATATTAATAACCGATATTTAAGACAGATTCTGTCTTCTGAGAATAATAAAACGAAATATAAAAAACGTTTTAGGATTCGAACGATTAACCAACAAATAAGTCGGAATTTTCCAACTCGATCATAATTGAACATTAGTAATTGATTAATGCCTATAAAGCTATATACGTAATGGTGTAACAATTTTATTTTACCAAAATCACAAGATTATAGCTTTCACTTAAGATGATGAGGACTGTACATGATTTACAAACTATACTTTGGAATACAAAATTTAATGTAAAGGTATATTAGAACTTAAAAACTAGACTGATAGCGACGGCAATGAAAAAACGTACTTGATTCCTTATAAGCACGACTCTACTTTGTGAAGTGGTGATACACTCTCTCGGAGGAAGTTCTTCCTGACAATGTGATTCTCAAAGACGTAAATTATGGGCTAACAAACAAATGTTTACGTTCGACGCATGTTTGTTTCACTGAGACTTTGGCATTTCCATTATCTGAGCGGATGGATTTCCTGTATTGTTACTCCAGACATTCCGAGGTTTGCATGATAGATAGACACACACACACACACAAGGCAAGAGGCAAACAAACAGATAAATGTTGTACAATATACAGATAACAGTCTATCTTGAAATTTACTTAGACATTTTTTTTCTTCTAGAAAGACGTATGAAGTACAATTCCCTGTCTGGTCAGACCGCGATTCAAAGACAGCTCTTGTTCGAAGCAAGCTGTAAACCTCTTTGTCTCATGACATTCACCCACGTGGTATTAAATACAGGATTTCCTGGCAGACATTCTAAAAAAACCAAACGAACTCGTTTCTTAGTGTAAGTACCCCTTTATGAAAACGAAGGTCTGTAATGATCTCTTCAAAGATAATATTTCGTTTCATAATTGCTTTTACCTCAATCATCGGTTTGAGTTACAGTTTCTTCCCTGGAATCTAATCATTCTAGCTCAAAACCCTAGTCTGTAATAGTCTCTCTAAAGTTGTTTGAAACTCGAGCTTTATATTTTATGGATTTAATTATCTTTCCCCATCACCAATTCAAACAAAAGAAAGAATGTAACATTTTCTTCAAACTTACAAAGTAAATAACCATTATTATGAACAAAATCAAAAGCAATTGTGTATTTATAGGGGAATTCATACTCTACACACAAAAACATCAACATTCCTGTATTCTTTAAATTAATTATATACTGAATATTAAACGTTAATATTAACTTGAAGTTCTTCCGAAATGAAATAAAGGAGTTTATCTAAGTTAAAAACAAATGTACAATTTTTGTGAAGTGCAGAACATCTACAGTAAGAAGACATAAAACTTTAGTAAAATTATTTAAAAACTGTTTCCTTATACCATCTATACAAATGCAATGTCATCATGTAAACACATTTTTAGATATTGGAACTTGATCATTTTAATTTCAATAATAATTTTTAGTCAAAAGCTTGAATAGTTTTAATTTCTTTGATGCCGATTGGGAGACAGATGCATTCTTACAACTTCTGTCTATCTCGAAGGTCTTTGGTTTGGAGCAGTACTTTACGCCTGGGAAGGTTGCGAACGATCCTTGCCCCGACGAGGTTCGAACCCACAACCTTCAGATCCGCAGACGGGTATGTTACCAATTTACCACGGCGACTTATATGAATTGTACTTGCAGAAATCGCTTTTATCACTGAAGATATTAGATTGAACTTTTTTGTAAAAATGGGACGAGACGGGACACAATGTAATTATAAGACTGGGAGATGAAATATTGTACATTGGCAAAACCACGGACCTATATACCATGGATTGGAAACTGATTGATAACGGTAGAACGATAACGAAAAACTGTTTACCCACAATCCTTAGCGTGCTCGGTAAGTATCGTGAATTTCCGTTATTTTATCGTTCGGCTATAGTCGATAAGTTCCGTTTAGTCCCGTTCGTTGCTGGTGCGTGGATTCGTGTATACGTATTGATCTGTGTATTTCTTGTATTGTAAGTGTTTTGATTTATTAATGATGACTTACAGGAATGTTTGAATAGTGAAGATAATTGATAAAAACTATTTTTAATTCTTTTTGTCCTTTATCACAAATCAACCTATAAGCGTAGCATGGAATTGCGGTGTTCTTTTGAAGCTCGGTTTTCTTCAAACGTAGATTCCTTAATTAGTTTTACAGTTTGCTTAATTAAGATTAAGTGACTAGTTCAATGAAAATTGAAAATTGGTAATTAATTTCTTCACGGACCGGTCATTCTTTCATACATAGATTCATATAATCACTTTCACAGCTAATCAAGTTAATTGAAAATTTGGTATTTATTTTCATTCACAGTCCGGTTTATTCAAACGTAGATTTCTATGATCAGTTTTACAGTTTGTAAAATTAAGTATTCAGTTAAAAGAAAGTTATAAATTTGGTCTTTAATTATCTTCAATTTACATATTATCGACTCAAATGAAAGTGCCGCGAATGAAAGTTTATTTTAAATACGCGAGTTTTTCTTTTCCCCTGTCATCCCTTGTTTCAATTTCAATGCATAAGGTCTATCATGTCTAAAAAAACTGATTTTTTATCTTGGGATGAAGACTTAAATTTAGATGAAGTCTTAGGTGAATATACAGATGTAGTTTTCGATGATAGCGATTCTGATTTTGCTTCCGAAACGCACTGTAAAAAGTCAGTTTCTCAGACGGGTTATATTTGCCCACATTGTTCTAAAGTTCTGAAAACCATCGCTGGTTTTAGAGGTCATGTCGGTAAACAACATCAGGACTCAACAACAAAAGGTAATTTGCATCTTTAATATGAGTTAACAATTATTAAATGTACATGATAATTTTAAGAACAGAACAGAACATATCTTTATTTTGACTTATACAAAGTATATCATCAATACAAATAAATTTATAAATAAATATCACGTGATATGGTTTGAAAGAGAAAATAAGAACAGAAATTAACACTTCTAGGACACGGTATAGCCGTGTGAGATAGTAAGGGAACATCTTATAGGCATTTTTAAACTTGATTTTCAGTGGGGAACTTCGTATAGGGAATATAGATACATTAACAAATGAAAGAATGAACATATATTTTTTTTCTTTTCAGCCGCGGCATGCAAGATTGGAAATACGGGAGCATCTGCGACGCAATCATCGCGTTTGCCGCCCGAGGAATCCATCTCTATGGAAGAATTTCAGGCTGCCTATGACGCCTGTATAGAGACAATCACCGACGACCCAATTGTTCAAATGAAATATGCAGAACATTCTCAAATCATCTTACAATGGATCTACACCAGTTGTTTTCAATGGAACCTGTCCAAAACCAAGCAGTAGCACTTGCCTGAAAATAAATAAATATGTTTCTTTTGAAATACTTAGAGTGTCATATTTTATTTTATAAGAAAACATAATCCTGATATGGTATCCGAAAATATAGTATATCCGAATTACTATACTACTATCACCTTAAAAATCGAAAATACATCCAATGGATAAACGCTCGTTTTAGCCTTACATCTCATATTCGAACAACATAATTGCTTTCAAGTATTTAAATGTTAATTGCTTTACCATTTTATATGATTTAATTGACGATAGAAACGATACTTAAAAAGTCTTAGACGATTTAAAACGGGCATATTTTCTGGTTTAAATCTTCGGAGTTACGGCTCACCAAAATTCAACAAGGAAAAACAGAATAAATGTCAAGTTTAATAAACAATTACGAACAGATATAATAACAGAGTAAACAAACAAAAATACATTTACTAACCGTTTGTATTTATCTGTTGTAAATATGATGAATATGGCTGATCAAAACGTCAACTTTTCTCGATTCAACTTCAAAATGGCGGATGTTACGGATTTTGATCTCCAGATGAAATCTCGGATGAAATCTCGCAATTCGCTATACGCGAGACTACAAACCAATTTATATAGACACAGTAGGAAGTTTCCAATCCATGGTATATAGGTCCGTGGCAAAACACTAATATAAACGCTGGACACTAATATAAACGCTGGATTTATGACCAAACATGTACTCAATGATAACACATGTATGAATTTCATTACATATGGCGTCGCTCGGTCTTTGAAACCGGCAAATTGTTGTGTGTTTTTATTTGCATTTGGGAGTTATATTCTGGTCTAATTGTGCATTAGAGACTGCTCAGTTGAACTGAAAATAAATATGTCAGGTTTGAAACTGTTATGGTGTGAAAGCAGGGAAATCCACTCGTAACACACACAGATCACTGGGTGCTACTGAGGTTCGATGATTTAATTTTCAGGAGATTTGAAACGATAAACCATGCATTTTATTGTGTCGTCTCCATAGTTTCCGGCTGATTACAATTGAAAAGTTTGAGATTTTCGCATAGATTCCTCAACACAGATAGTCCTTCTGAGACGAAACGATTCAAAGCAAAAAAATGTGTTGTCTTAAAATCTAATGTTTTTGGAGACCAAGTTCCCTGCATGATTGCCTGGTGCAGTTTGGAATTAGATGTCGCTACCTTAAATGGTTCCCTGTCCATTGATAACTGAGTGATTATTATTAATTGGAAAAAAGTTACACAATTTACGTACTTCTAGGTACAGCATATTCAAAAGCATTGCAATGTATTGTTATTCTTGCTTTGGTGGACAGCTCATAAGAAAAGTACTGTAATATTATAAATGAGCTAAATCGCTTAACGAACCAATATAGAAATCGATTTCTCTGCCTCCGATCACGGATTTCGCTTTTTACCCTGTCTGTTTGCTTGTCACGATGTGTGTTGGTTTATTTCTTAGTTTGTCAGCAACTTTTGAATTAACTAATCTGTGTTTTGACTTGAACACTTCATATACGAAACATAATCGACTAGGAGAAATGCAGTAACCAAGAACCATAACTCTATCTGGCCCAACTTTATTTAATTTTCTCTCTTTTTCTCATTTTTTTATCGGGTAAATAGTTCGTATTTATACACAATATATTGACTTGAAAGGAATTGCAGTAACCAAGGATCATGATTTTACCTGGACTAGATTTTTCAGTATCTCACAATTTAATTTTACGATGAATTTCTGTCCAGATAATAACTTATTAACTATATACCTGAACCAATTCAAGGTATTATGAAACTTCATTTATAAGTAGACGACACCTACGGGAAAAAAAACTTTTATCTCTCTATTTTTCATACTGTTTTTCCTGGAGAAAAATCCATAAAAAAAACAAGGTAAAGACTTGGACATGAACTATGAAATTATGGCAAGAAGGAGCTCTTCAATTTCCACCCACCATAACTCTGCCTAGTCAGCTACATTGCATGTGTATTATCTCGTATTTATTGTATGTAACTATACAACCTATTGATTTGAAACTTGAATGTATAGTGAGTAGCAGGGGTACAATGACTAAAACACAGAACACTACCTTGTTCCTTTTTAAGCAGTCTCCCTTTATTTTGTAATAGTTTTACTCCTTTACTTTATGGAATAAAGTTTATTTGTTTGATTACTTATTCCACCCATGAATAACTTTTAATGGACATCAATTATTTCAATTATTTGACATCCGACCCCTTGTGGTGATGCCAACAGGTGTTTGGCTCAGGAATATTGTGTTTTTCGAACACATCTTGTTTTTGTATGTAGTTGATATAATGTTTGACAGATATGTTATGGTTAGCAGTAATTTGCTACACCGGTAAAATATTTCTCATATTTTACCCGTAGCATTTTACTTTGGACCAGTTATTATAATTTGTTTTTCTATAATTAAATATTGATATGTTTAAACAATGCAATAATTAAGCATTTCTTTATTCATACTTTCTTTCTTTCATTATTTTGTCTCAGCCACGTGATGCATTCTTTGTCTATCTGTCATAGATACGTGTAATAAAAATGCCAGGGTATCATGGCATATTTAGCGTGTCTGCAATTCACAAATTGCGTAATTATTAAATTGGTCACGTGGTATGCATGTCACCCCGTCCCGGGTAGACGAAACTTTTCTTTGTGAAAAGTTAAAATTCGAATTTTGGCTTTCAAAGAGGAAGGACCTCTATTTAGGATTTCCTAACGAAACTTAATAACTGATATTGAATTCGATATTTACGGACATTTATGTGAAAAATCATTGTTATTACTATTAAATTCTACTGTGTATTCACGGAATTTATCATTGTTGTTATATGAATTTGTAGATTGCTACAAAGAGAAAAGAAAAGAAGAAAATAAAATCTCATTAACCATAAACGGACTTATTCCTCTTCGTGTGCGCGCTCACTACAGTTCCTCAACATAATTAACTAGATGCCGGGGCACAGTCGGACAGTCAAAATTACATTTATATCATTTACTTCACCCGGAAGGATATTTAGAATAATTTAACCCAAAATATGCCACCATTGTAACTTTGATATAATGGCAGATACATTATATAACAAATGGTTTCTTCGTGTAAGCACATTCTTCATTGTCAGTTTTTATATTTCATAAATAATAGCATATTTCAAATATGGCATTTGTGGGTTTTCAAGCATTTACCTCAGACGTAAAACACGACTTTGGATGTATAAAATATTAAATTCACCGAAAACATGGTAGATTATATCATTCAAATGCGATGTGATTTATGGCACTTCCTTCAGAAAAAAAGTTATATATACGACAGGAACGCTAATCTTCATACATTGAATGTTCATCACCCGTCTTATTTGGCTTTGTTTGCGCAAAAAGGTATATATGTATATCAACTGATGGGTTTCTTCTGTATGTTGCGTGCCTAGTTGTCTGTAATACTCACTGTATATTATATCATACACATTTAAAAAAATAAAACTTCAATTAAAATGACTCCATATACAACAGTCAAATACCTCATTTTTTACAGTCGGGAGGACGACTCCAACTATTCCGGGTCTCTGAATTAAAGAATTGATTAAAATTCGTGTCTTTTAGATACTTATTATTGTATTTGCGGCGACAACCTTCCTATTTTACATCCACAAAAAATAAGAAGAAGAAAAAATAAAATTTAAAAAAACAAACAAACAAAGAACTGGAAGCTCTGAGAGACCTAGTAGCGATAAGGAAACGGAAGAGGGATAAAATAACAATGATTATAAACTCTATACTTTAAACATACGTGAACAAAGCAAAATAAAATGTCGTTTGCTTTAATTACATATTCTAAGAAAAAGAGGTTTATCAAATGAATGTATAGATATTGCTTAAGCGATTATGAAAATATTGGAGTTTTCTATACTTATCGATGGGTTTCAATAATTATTAACTATTTTGACCTTACAATTTTTCCAAAATAATGTCTCCATGCAGTAACACAACGAATCAACAAGCCTTGTTCGATCGCGTAGAGCTCCCAATGCATACAGGGTCGTGATGACCCTCTGAGCTCTGTGCGTTTCACCTAACGCATAGAGCTCCACGGAAGTTATTGCGTCATGCTTTGGTGTAGGAAGCGTTCGAAGCTCTGTGGGACGACGGTATATATCGAAATTTGGGTGAGCTTTTCACCTTGACCAAGAGAACACGCCACGTCCTATAATGACTGTCTTCCTTATAGCCTCCGTAACTAACATCATTATTAAGCATGTATGAAAAATCACCATGCCTATCTCGCATTATCTATCTCAACGATATCAAAAATGTAATAGATTTTCATATAAGTGTGTTGATGACGATTATCGTGATGCCGATGACGTCGATAATTTATTACGACGACGGCGAAGAGAGAGAGAGAGAGAGAGAGAGAAAGAAGGAGATGGTAGAGGTATGCATGCTAGCAGCTTTTTTTTTAAATACACGAATATTTTGTTATAATATATTCTTCTTTGTGATTATTTTACTGCGCAACATTGAGAGAGAGAGAGAGAAGATACTAACAAAGTACATGTAGATTGATTAGCTCATTTGCCTTGCAAAGTTTACCTCATGCGTACAGCTAGCATACGTTATATACACTTTGACATAACAGTCTGATCCCTTCCGGTCTACGCGATAGATATACAATGTATATGTATGCGTTTGCCAAACTAAATTCCAATCTTGCTTGACATGCGTGCAAAACAACGTAGCAGATGCGATGAGTGTGCGGCATATCTCGGCTTATAAATGCATTGTCACAAGGTTGAATTATCCGACTCTAAGAATAGTGTCTGCTATAAAATGCGTCTCACAGTTCGATAAAGTGATTTTGACACTAATCTTAGAAGAAGTAAAAGTCAGACTAATGAGAAATGATTCGTGATTTCGAGGAATGTCGTGATGAAAAATCTCAGTATCGACACTTATGAATAGATGTGTAAACTATTCTTATTGTATTGTATTTGCAGCATATTGTTTACTAAATACTGGACAAATTATTTGATATATTACCGCTTTCCGAACAATGGCTGGCGAGGTATATGAACTATTTGAGGAGATCTACCGCCATTTTGTTTAGATTGTTGTTCCAGACATACTAAGGCATTTGAAATAGATTTTTGGACAAGACCAATAAGGAGAGAAACAGACAATGATAATGTTATAAATTACATTGTACATTGAACCTTCCATGGCCATAAGTTTGTCAGTCAGAAGGACGTAAATAACGTTATCCCTTGTCTACGGATACAAGACATCCGGGTTCATGCATGTCCGAATTAGTTACCATATGCTGTCTGCGTTTCATCTCATTTCGAAAAATAAATGATTGGCATTGATATAATTAGTCCTCGGATTTTGATTCTGTCAGAATGTGGAAAACACTCAAAGGTTTACCAAGGGGAAATTAGAAGTCTAATATTTCATATACTTTGACATACGCCAATTCTACGTTGTCCATGGCAACTCCAGATAATATTACGTCTTCTAATGACTTTACAGAAAAATTGATCTATAGTTCTTTTTTTTTTTTTCGTAAAACAAATACACATTAATGTACAAAAATATGAAATAAGGGGTTAGAATGATAATAAACTTACTAATGTGCTACATGCTTTTGAGCAACACTGAATAAGTACTTTGTACCTACATTGAAAACCCAATTTATGTGAGTTTTGGATATTCTCTATTTGACATAAAATGAACACATTTACAGGCGAGTATGCAATAAAGACAAGAATGTGTCAGCCAAGCCTGGTGTTTCCCGTTGTATAATCATTCGTTGACTCAAAATGCATGCATTCAGATCACGTGGTCTGGGCAATTTAGGAGAGGCTTTGCTTATTCCTTAAGCAAATAAACAGCATTTCAATGTCATTGAATATCTTGTTGTTTTATCCATCATTTCATAAAAAATGAAATAATAATTTAATGACAGTTTGGTTTATCCGATCATTTTGTCTCTGACCCCACTAAACAAATTTTGATTCATAGGTTTAAGTTTTGCTTTAACTATTTTTAAAATTTGATGTATGACCATGTTCATCAAAATTATCAAAAGTTATTGGCTCAAGAATATATATAATTTCCGTAGTTAAGATATACAATGTTTGTAAAAAAACAACAAAAAAAACCGGGATTTATACCCTATATTCGCTAACTTACATTGTACTATATATTATTTCAAAGTGTATTGTTGTCACACAGGATAAGGAGAATTGTCCAATACAGTTGTTGTAATTCGAGGCCACAATATCTCGACCTGCTCAGAACTAAGAAAGACGCACACCAATATTTGATATGATTCACAAGTTGGCCTTACTCAAATGTTCATTCTATTTCGGATCTCATATTTGAAAAAACAAAAAAATCACACACCATACGCTAATAAATAATAATATATGTATATAATTAAAAAGGAGAAATTTACTTACTTTAGAATCATTAATATTCGTGGGAACTAATTTTCGTTGATTTCGTGGATGTCTATATCCACTAATATTTATCCCCACGAAAACTGTTTATTTCATAGACCTCATGTTTTCTAGAACATGGTTCCACGAATATATGTACCAACAAAATTTATTTAATCACAGATTCCACGAAATTTTATGTCATCGAAAACAAATGATTTTACAGTATACATTAAGCATACATATTCAGTCGTTAAAATCAACAGACAAATTGTAGCCTCTTGACACTGACCTGGCGGAACAATTTTATCACGTGATCATTCGAATAGATATGAAAATACAAATCCAATTTTTATTAACAGTTGAAATGGAATTTGCCCTTTCCTTATAAAGTAAGAATGGGTAAAACTGAATATGATTATTTACAGCATATAAAGGACATCATTTATTTGTATCATACATATAATGTTTAACCTATATTTATTCTTATAACAATGTGTATCAGCCTTATATACATCCACAAACCTATATATTATGTGTACATATCGCTTTTAATGTGAATCTACGTATGAGAAAACTTGAGATGAAAATTATATACTCAAAGACTTTTAAAACGCCTCACATTGGAAGAATGTCGAATATTTCAAACGATTTTAGATTATTTAGAAATGTGTTTAGGCCTACCATAGCCTAAATAGCAATAGACCCGTGTTCCGCAATGTTAGCAACCAGTTTAGTATATTTTTTTATCTACGATGATACATGGTCTTGAAAATCTACAAAAAATACTTGTACTTTGAAATTGATAATTTGGTCAAAATATGCTTTAGTGTCAGCTAAAACAGAATTTGAGGTTTATGTGATGCTGGAATCGAAATATATTTAGTGCGATCAGTTTTACAACCTCGATAATACATTTTACGAGTTTGACGCCTCTAAAGTGTCCGATTTATTACAGCTGAATGGTATTAATTAGATTTTCGCAAAAATTCCTGTAATAAAAACACTCTTCGCCCATGAGACACATAAAAGTTTCTATGAATGTTTTCAGATCAAGATTTTACAAATTGCTTTTCTTGCATGGTTGAATATGATAATTCAGCATTTGACAACAAAGTTACGTCTGTTCTCATGTCAGAGGTCGAATTAACTGTCGTGTTTTCACAGGCACGTGCTGATTAAATTGGACTGTAGGCAATGCATTTACTCAATATCCATTGATTCTTTATTGCTTTGCTGTTCTACCGACAGTATTTCAGTCATAGGGACTCTGTCTACACGACATTAACTTACATCATGCATGATACCTCCTGACATTACAAGGGTCGTCCTCTACCATACTGAAACCCAAGGGGAAGTGACATGATACCTCCCTCAATCACGTTATCCTTACATTACCAGTTGCATGATACCTCTACCTCTAGATATTAATAATGGCATGGTACCTCCCTTAATCACGTAATTTTTGCATTAACAGTTCCATGGTACCTCCCCTAATCACGTTATCCTGATATTAGAAGTTGCATGATACCTACCATAATTACGTTATCCTGACACTTCAAGCTGCATTATACCTCCTGACATTATAAGTTGCATGATACATCTCCTAATCACGTTATCCTGACACTACAAGTTCCATAATACCTTTTGTCATTACAAAGTTGCATGATACCTCCCCTAATCAGGTTATCCTGACCTAAGAAGTTGCATGATATCTCCTGACATTACAAGTGGCATGGTCACTCCCCTTATTACATTATCCTGACACTACAAGTTGCATGGTACCTCCTGACATTACAAGAGACATGATACCTCCTTTCATCACGTTATCCTGACACTACGAATTGAAACGTACCTCCTGCATAACAAGTTGCATGATACCTCCACCTAATCACGTTATCCTGACACTACAAGTTGCATGATACTCTTCCGTTACACTTACAAGTTGCATGATACTTCCGCCTTCACGTTATCCTGACTCCTACAAGTTGCATGATACTTCCCCCTTCACGTTATCCTTACACTATAAGTTGCATGATACCTCCCCTAATCACGTATTCCTGACACTTCAAGTTGCATGATACCACCTGACATTACAAGTGACATGGTACCTCCCCCATTCACGTTATCCTGACACTACAAGTTGCATGATACCACCTGACATAATCTTCACGTTATCCTGACACTACAAGTTGCATGATACTTCCCTCTTCACGTTATCCTGAAACTACAAGTTGCATGATACTTCCCTCTTTACGTTATCCTGACACTACAAGTTGCATGATACTTCCCCCTTCACGTTATCCTGACTCTACAAGTTGCATGATACTTCCCCCTTCACGTTATCCTGACACTACAAGTTGCATGATACTTCCCCCTTCACGTTATCCTGACTCTACAAGTTGCATGATACTTCCCCCTTCACGTTATCCTGACACTACAAGTTGCATGATACTTCCCCCTTCACGTTATCCTGACACTACAAGTTGCATGATACTTCCCCTTCACGTTATCCTGACCTCAAATTGCATGATACTTCCCCCTTCACGTTATCCTGACACTACAAATTGCATGATACTTCCCCCTTCAAGTTATCCTGACACTACAAGTTGCATGATACTTCCCCCTTCACGTTATCCTGACACTACAAATTGCATGATACTTCCCCCTTCACGTTATCCTGACACTACAAAGTACAAATTGCATGATACTTCCCCCTTCACGTTATCTTGACACTACAAATTGCATGATACTTCCCCCTTCACGTTATCCTGACACTACAAATTGCATGATACTTCCCCCTTCACGTTATCCTGACACTACAAATTGCATGATACTTCCCCCTTCACGTTATCCTGACACTACAAATTGCATGATACTTCCCCCTTCACGTTATCCTGACACTACAAGTTGCATGATACTTCCCCCTTCACGTTATCCTGACACTACAAGTTGTATGATACTTCCCCCTTCACGTTATCCTGACACTACAAGTTGCATGATACTTCCCCCTTCACGTTATCCTGACACTACAAGTTGCATGATACTTCCCCCTTCACGTTATCCTGACACTACAAGTTGTATGATACCTCCCCAAATTACGCTATCCTAACACTACACGTTATAAAGATACATAAAATCAAAACGTACATTTGTATAGGCGGTAACACACAAGTATGATTAGTAAAATGATTTTAAGGGATATATGTCCTTTTATATCCCTTTTCTCAATGATTATAAAATATTGGCTTTTAGATATTTTCAATATTTAGAACAATATATTGCATTATACGTCCTACAGGAGAGATATCTTGTGAACATTGTTGGTATGTCTTCTCAGTTTATGGAAATCATATTCAAAATTTATACACGAATGTAATACTATCGCTACTACTACCACTATTATTAATATTTAGGATAAAGCAACGAGAAAAGCAATGCTAAGATGTTGAATTTAAGGTAATCAATCCGTCATTAAATCATATCCATTGTCCTTCAAATGTTAAAAAAATATGTGCAGATGCAAGCATCCATTGACTTTGTGTTATATGCTTTTAAGCTCTAAGTCATTACAGGCTTGCATTGACTTTAAAATTCTTACGATGAGTTGATGGACCATGATCACAATGTAATGATGGATGGATTACCTTAACACTTGAAACACAGTGAAGTACGTATACATTTTTTTTCTTACTTCATAAGATGAAAATATAACATATTTTGCATAAAATGTCAGACTATATCGGAGCCATTTTACATGTATTTGTAACTAAATACACGATCGGTATACTTATGATGTCAAAATATACATAAGATTACATACATGTATCAAATAATTTGATATCAAAATGTTCAGATCCAAGCAAACTGAGACCATGCAGCTCTCTTGACTACAGCAGATCCGGCGTTCTCTAGGAAGTTCTAAATCTTATTAGCTGACAGAAGCTAGAAATCCACAAGTTGGAACCTTTTTATATAGTAATGAAGACTTTGGGAAACGTAAACCATTCGGGGTCTAGGATTAAACACTATTATTATTATTATTTAAGTAGAACCTTGTTAAAAAGTGGCTCTTCATGCACTGCTAGGGACAGATCACTGATTAACCAAGTATGGACTCGTTTAGAATGCAAGATTAATTATGTTAGAGAAAGCTGTAAAGACTTTTTTTTACCATTATTCAAGAAACAAAACGTAACGAATTCTTTTCCTTTTAATTAACGAAACATGGTTCATTTGTAACTTCATGGTCTTTTTTATTTATAATGCTATTTAATGTTCTTGAATATTTCTCTAAATAAACCACATCACGCCTTTTGACATGTTAAATGTGTTCTATACAAAAACGAATTATACAGCCCCAATGCAAAATTTTATAATTTCGCGCGTGCTCCTTCTCTCTCTGTCTGTCTATCAGTCTGTCTGTCTGTCTCTCTCTCTCTCTCTATCTATCTATGTATCTATCTATCTCTCACCCTGTTCTTGTTCCGTTGGATCGTCCATCCCGTTACCCGAAAGTCGTGAGTTCGGTCCCGAGTTGCGACACACCGTAGCCGATAAATACAGTATAAGTATATTTCCCATGCATGGCACTCGACATAAAAGGATAGTTTTAAAACTGGTTGGAACAGCTGTAGAATAATGGGACTGTATACTATAATAGTGTGGTCGTGATATTAAAGTGAGCCGTCACTATACTATAATAGTGTGGCATACGTCGTGATATTGAAGTGAGCCGTCACTATACTATAATAGTGTGGCATACGTCGTGATATTGAAGTGAGCCGTAACTATACTATAATAGTGTGGCATTCGTCGTGATATTTAAGTCACCCGTCACTATACTATAATACTATAATAGTGTGGCATACGTCGTGATATTGAAGTGTGGCATACGTCGTGATATTGAAGTGAGCCGTCACTATACTATAATAGTGTGGCATTCGTCGTGATATTGAAGTGAGACGTCACTATACTATAAAAGTGTGGCATACGTCGTGATATTGAAGTGTGTCGTCACTATACTATAATAGTGTGGCATACGTCGTGATATTGAAGTGTGCCGTCACTATACTATAATAGTGTGCATACGTCGTGATATTGAAGTGGCGTCACTATACTATAATAGTGTGCATACGTCGTGATATTGAAGTGTGCCGGTGCCGTCACTATACTATAATAGTGTGGCATACGTCGTGATATTGAAGTGTGCCGTCACTATACTATAATAGTGTGGCATACGTCGTGATATTGAAGTGAGCCGTCACTATACTATAATAGTGTGGCATACGTCGTGATATTGAAGTGAGCCGTCACTATGCTATAATAGTGTGGCATACGTCGTGATATTGAAGTGTGCCGTCACTATACTATAATAGTGTGGCATACGTCGTGATATTGAAGTGTGCCGTCACTATACTATAATAGTGTGGCATACGTCGTGATATTGAAGTGAGCCGTCACTATACTATAATAGTGTGGCATACGTCGTGATAATGAAGTGAGCCGTCACTATGCTATAATAGTGTGGCATACGTCGTGATATTGAAGTGAGCCGTCACTATTCTATAATAGTGTGGCATACGTCGTGAAATTGAAGTGAGCCGTCACTATACTATAATAGTGTGGCATACGTCGTGATATTGAAGTGAGCCGTCACTATACTATAATAGTGTGGCATACGTCGTGATATTGAAGTGAGCCGTCACTATACTATAATAGTGTGGCATACGTCGTGAAATTGAAGTGAGCCGTCAATATACTATAATAGTGTGGCATACGTCGTGATATTTAAGTGAGCCGTCACTATACTATAATAGTGTGGCATACGTCGTGATATTTAAGTGAGCCGTCACTATACTATAATAGTGTGGCATACGTCGTGATATTGAAGTGAGCCATCACTATACTTTAATAGTGTGGCATACGTCGTGATATTGAAGTGAGCCATCACTATACTATAATAGTATGGCATACGTCGTGATATTGAAGTGAGGCATACGTCGTAATATTGAAGTGAGCCGTCACTATACTATAATAGTGTGGCATACGTCGTGATATTGAAGTGTGGCATACGTCGTGATATTGAAGTGAGCCATCACTATACTATAATAGTGTGGCATACGTCGTGATATTGAAGTGAGCGTCATATTTTGATTAAAAGGATCGTTATTGAACCAAATAACTGTCTCCGATACGCCACACACGGTCTGCTTATCAACCCTACTTGACATGTGCGTAATATAACAGCAGATACAAAGACCGCAAGGCGGATCGCGGAAAATAGATGCATTCATATACAATTAGGTTTATTCTATATGCTATGGACAGCGAAGGCCGTTTTGCAATTTGATGAAATAAATCAACTCAAATTTTAGATCACATGTAGACTTTGTTTCCCTTGAACTTAAGGATGATCTAAATCTAATTCCCACGGCCAATAAATTACTTATACATGTACTCGTAAACTACCTCTATGACACGTCTTTCCATACACAACTATTACATGCATATACAATGTACTGCTATTAGCATAATGCTATCCCAGGGCTTTGATTCATTGCAGATTTACTTATTTCGTTCTTCTTCTCACTGTTAGTTGAGAAATATACGTTTGTAAACACATTGCCACTTTTTTTGGTATATTATATATTAGCTATTCATTATAAACTACGAGAACCGTTCCAATTTCTTATCTTTATCTACTTCATTAATGTGACCAAAATCTTATAGCGCATTCCTTTGTATTTTATTGACGGATCGTCAATTGCAACATGATACTACCCCCCTTTCTCTCTCTCTCTCTCTTATCTCTCTCTCTCTCTCTCTCTCTCGCTACATTTTTCTCTCTCGCTCTCTCAATTGCTACATTTTACTACTCTCTCTCTCTCTTTCTCTCTCGCTCTCTCTCTCTTTCTCTCTCTCTCTCTCTCTCTCTCTCTCTTTGTAAAATGAATTATGTAGCTCGCATTACTTTATAATGTAGTTTTTTGGTTTACTGTTATAACGCTTCTGAATACAGCCCGCTGATAACTATGACAATTAACACAACTTTTAATTGATTTTTAGTTTCTACCTTTGTTATCTTCCTTTTTTCATCATTACTTTCTCTATTCATTAGGCTTCATCAACTTTAAATAATGCCACTTTAAAATTGATGTAAAAATCATGCATATATGTATTTTTCATAAAACCGTGTTGTATGAAAACATACCTGGGTGATATAAAGTGTTGAACTGACTGACGTACAGTCGTAATGCCGCTATAAAGTAGTAATGTGGCCACGTCCAGCTTTCATTTGTGTTCTGAAATATATTGCAAATAAAGGTTATACAGAACAGAACATAAGTTAATTGTTAGTCTTGAGCATATACAGCTCGTCATCTAACATAATACAAACATTAATTGCACGCGTGTTACATAATTATATTGATATACAAACGACAACACTAGAGCGCCGTGGTCCAGTGGTAACGTATCCGATTACGGGTCCGTGAGTTGTTGGTTTGAACGAGGGATGAATGGCTTGATGAATAAATGACTTTTTAGATGAATATGCGAAAAATGCCCGAATGTGGGTAGAATGGGACGAAAAAAAAAACGGATTGGATATAAAGGCGTGATATGTTACTTATTAAATAAATCTTAGTACGAGGAATAATAAGTACCAGTAGAGTGGAATCCATACTTGCTGTGTGCTTTCATGAACATTATATTGTTTCCCCTGGTGATATTCATTCCTGCATCCAATTTTCATGATAATCATACTGCATTATCTATTTACTTTCACCCATCCGCGAAATATTGAAATAGCTATCAAATATAAATCGTTTACTACTCTCTCGCCGTTCCATAAGAATAAATCTATACGTTATCTGCACGTTTATCTCGGCCAGTGTTAGGAATATTAGCTAAATTTAAATGTTCATTCTCCCGTACAGGATGTAGTTTGTACTCATGTGTGTAAGTTATACAGCATTACGTCAACTACTTAACATACTCGGCCACGGTGCCCCATTTATCTTTCCTAGAGTAAAGTAAACCTGCGCAACAATTTTAAATCTTAGCTTGAACTTTCTGTCGCAAATTACAAGATCACTTTTAAATCCAATTTTCACAGTGTAATAGTGGTAACGTTATACCCTTTACGTTATACCCCCGTCAGTTAATCCTGATGTAGTACCCTTAACAAGATCAGGGCTTATATAGTCTAAGATTTACAAGCCATCGTTGGAGGAAAGTCTAGTATAATCTTGTTACATAAGTCATATTTTTTCAGACATCCAATTAATGGTCGACCATATTTCAAATTAAGTCAAATTTATTTGAAACATTTAATCGTACATGTTTGGAAGGTGACCTGTTTGTGCACAGATACCTCATTCATTACAGCGAACAATAAAAGTCAATCTAAGTTAGTTACTAGATGAAATAGCGTGGATTTTCTCGGCATCAAGGGAAACACATTATCAAATACCCCCGGCTGGCTTATTCCGTTTCACTACATGACACCATGATCTATCGATCGGCCGTGGGTATTCGACGATGAAGAAAACGTGTTTTACGAATTTAATCACCGTCTCTAAAATATACCGGCGTATTTTGCAATACTTGCGGGGTTATGATATAACACATGTAACAACCTCTATTTGTTAAAGAATGAACTATATGGCTATTAGAGACAAAATAATGATGGAATTCAAATTAAATTTCAAGCATCACTTAGCGCAACAAGTTATGTTACATAGCGCAGTATTACTTAGCGCATCATTAATTGGCGCTAAGTAAGGTTGGTTGAGTTCGAAAATGGTATCAGGGAAGTGTTATTGTGGTTGGTTTGGGGTTCACCGTCGCTGTGACAACGGTTCAGTCTTATAGCGACACTCTGTTTTTAAAAGATGAGATGATACCCAAAGTGCACAGTGGCGCCTTTATATAACCATCGACCTACCACAAGGTAACCGTTTGGCTGTTAATTATAAATGGTCACAGTTACACAGAGATTCATTTAGGGGCAGTCTTATTGTTCAGTTACCAGTATTGGACCAGTTAACAGCTAATATTGAACGTCCTCAAACATGAATTAATTAGTTTGTATCCACTTTTTCGAATATTATTAAAGATACTGCAGATAACTTTTTTTTTAAACAATTAGACATACTCAGTTCACATGTTTCGTTGATATACCATCTTGCAACAATGCAAAGTAGTTCGATAATGAATGTGTTAAAGCAAGAAGTAGCTATTTTGAATTATTGCGTGTTTTTAATCATTGTAAAACCGATGTAAGTAGAGAATACTACTGTGAACAAAAAATGTCTTATATAAGGTTGATACAGAAAAAGAAAAACTCATTTAAATGCAGAAAACTAGAAGAAATCGAATCGAATTATGTAAACCAAGGGCTTTTTGGCAACACTTAAGAACGAAGAAAAAGAAATCAGATAATTCTATTTCACTAGATGATTTTTTTTTTCAATTATTTTTCAAATCTTTAAAAATATTTTCACTTGTCATAATGAGATACTGAGAATATTTGTGAAACTCATGATTTTAAGAGTAGTTCGGTAAACGAGGAATTTGATAGTTTAATTTCGTCCGAAGAAATTATGAAAGCAGGGAGAAAAATTAAAAGACAAGTATAGCATACGGGATGGATTTTATGTTAAATGAGTATTTAATTTAAACAATGTATATTTTTGCCATATATTTGTGACATTTTCAATGCCGAAGTAGATTCCGGTATATTTCCTGGTCCCTGGAGGGAGGGAATTATTTTACCTTTATATAAAAAGGTGATAAAAACGATGTTAGACATTATAGAGGAATTACACTTTCAAGTTGTTTAATCTAAGTTAAGTTATTCGCCTCAGCGTTAAATAACAGGATTGTTTAATTTTGTGGAAAAAAAATCAGTGTATTTCAGATGCACATTTTGGGTTTAAGAAAGGTTGATCTACAACCGATGCTTTATTTGCTTTGAACACTTTGATTGAACATTATCTTATTGGATTTTTTTTTTTTTTTTTTTTTTTTTTTTTTTTTTTAATATTCTATTGGTTTTAGACAAGGAGCGATAATGTTTCCAGTTATAGTTTCCACTGTTCCTTGATGACGTAGTTTTGATAAGTTTGCTGTTTGCCGACGATATGGCTATACGAAGATTTGCAACTTAATCTCGATGTACTGCAAATATACTTTAACCGATAGGTATTGTGGTAAATGCATCGAAAACAAAAATCATGGTATTCAGGAAAAGGGGAGGATAAAAAAGGGACGAAAAATGGTCTTATTACGGATTAAATGTGGGTACTTCATTGTCTTATAATAGTAGTTTTTCCATGTATAAAGAATATTTGGTTAATAAGGCGCTTAAAACGTTGCATATCTTATTGTACACCTGTAAAACATACCGTTAAAGTTAAGGGTTCAGTGTCAACTGCTTGATCCATTTGTTGGGGTAATATTAAAGTACTCAAGTGAAATATATGGTTTTAGAAAGTCCAAAGAATTAGAACGAATAAAGCTAAATTTTGTAATCGTATTTTGAAAGTGCCTTTAAATTCTTGCAATTCTGCAATATACCGTGAGTTAGAAAGATTCCCTTCATATACCACACGTTATTGTAAAATAATAAAATATTGATGCAAAACTGTTGAATCGGAAAATATTATTTTAAATCGATTATATAAATTAGCTGTTGATGACTATTTAGCAGGGTGAACAAGTTGGGTCAGCCGGGTAAAAAAGTTGTCAGACGATTATGGTTTTTTCTGATGTGTTTATAAATGGGAATTCAGGTTATCCTGTAGTCAAATATTTTACCCCAATATTCAAAGCTCGCATTATAGATTGTTATAAACAAGAATGGTTCGGCACGGTTGATAAATACCACATCTTTTACGAGTATAAGATTTTTAAAACAGGTTTAAGTTATGAACAATATATTGACTTAGTCCCTCATAATTCAAGGTTGTTGTTTTTTTTATTACAAGATTGCGTATTTCAGTTCATTCTCCACGTATACATAGGGAAGATTTTGTGAAAACAGGTTACCTACAAACGAAAGACTGTGTTTAAACTGTATTTACATGATATAGAATACTTATCATTTTGTTTGTATATGTCCAAAGTATAGAAGTCTTAGGGTAAAGTTTATTGATCGCCGTTATTATGTTAGACCATCAGTTTTTAAATTCTATGATTTTTTTAATAGTCATGATAAATCAGTTCTATATAATTTGCATGTTTAACAAAGGAAGCAATTAAAATTGGAGATAATGCAAATTTTGTTATTCAGTAGCCAATACTACTGCCGTACTATATGAAAATATGTGGTGCTTCACGTTATATATGTAAAACTTTACTTTTCTCTCCATACTGCTTATGAACTAGATACATTGTAAACTTTAAAGAGGTAAGACGATACCCCTTAATCACGTGTGTTATAAATTGATACCTATAAATTATTTATAGACAATGTACTATGTACAAGTATGAAATAAAATATTCTGTTCTGTAACCAAAAAGTTTCTTCAAATGAAAACTCCGTTTGATCCTGACGGGAGTCGAACCCACTACGGCGAAGTTCTTAGTGACATCAAGTCGGCGACTTTACAAGCTCTGCCACAGTGGCCCTTCTCAGAAAAAAACAGAGGTACGGCTTATCCTAACCTTATTAACAGCTTATTTTATAACCATTTTTCGTATAAGCTTGTTTATTTCTAATTTAATCTTAAACATGTCTATTACGTCGAATGAATTGCAGATTTTAATGACCTTATCTTATCCTGTTCGGGGATCGGCGGGGGTGACAGTGGTGATAGATTTATACAACTAACGGACAATGACGCAATTAATTCGGAGGTAAATAAAGTCTAAATATTTGCATTTTTGAGGACTTATTGGAAATTTGTGGGGGGGGGGGTTCGGGGGGGTAGTTTTTAATAGTTGGATATTTATAATTCATCAGCCGAAAAAATATTTATATTTTCAAAACCATTAGGTAATTCAAATAAAATAAGATTTCAAAATCAAATTCAAATCAACTTTGTAAATCAGAAATATTTAATTAACCTAGAAAGATAAAACAATTGAGTAATGAATTATGTATGAATTTATTCTACAAATTCAAATGATCACAGGCCGTCATAAAATACAAATCAATTCGTAACATGTCATACCAGAAACGCCATAAACGTAAGATTATTCGAGTTCTCTTTATGTTTTATCATAAGAAATTATCAACATCAGCCTTTCTGACACACGTTATGTACTGAAATAATTCAGCACATTTTGATTTCTCTCATTTTGTCTCCATTAAGCTCTCCTTAACGGAAAACTGTTAATAGCCTCTAACCACGTTCCTTGAAATATATGTCAGAATGACACAGAACACACCATAGCGTACAGTTCTGATTTATCACAAATTGTTTGAACATGTTTCTTGCTATTTTTAAATTTTGTTGTTTTTTTTAATCTCGGTACACCACGGAACGTTAATTAGGTTTTCAAGAATTAAATTTATTATAAGTACAGAAACCGATTTTTACATTTCCAGTTTCTACTGATGCTGGGGATGGGTTCACACGACCAAATAAATATAAAGCGATTTGAATTTAAGAAGTCTGCCTCAAACGAACCAATCCTTATTTGCATGAATTGATAACACTTCTATCATGCCTGGCTCTATACTGTGTTCCATTTTTCCTCGGAAAATTGTCAACGTAATTAAGACTATTCACAAGGTCAGGATTGCAGTCTTGGTGAATAAGATAGAATCAAATCAGAATAGCGTGGGACACATTGTTCATTTAATCGACCTTTATGGTACATTTCGATTTATTCCAGCCGTACGGTGCCTCAGTATTTGAATCAACTGATGTGTATATTTATAGGCAAGGGACATAAACCTGTAATAACGTTTCTCGAGTTTTATTATCTGAATCATTTTGAACATTTAACGACATTGTCTATAGCAGTAACTTAGGTTACGGTATTCTCAGGATCCTAAACAGCAACGACATACGAGTTATCTTATTAAAATATAAAAAATATACATGTGCATAAATCTTGATGTCCCTGATATTAAGCTATTGGTGAAAGCTGAAAATGAAAAAAAAAAGTGTCAAATACGATATTTATATCAATACAATAAAACGCAATGATGTACAATTACGTGTGGATAAGATGAAACTTAAAAGGAAATATGGAAAATTGATTTTTTAACTTGAGAATATAGTCTAGAGATCGGAAAAACAAGAGCAAAATAATAATAAGTTGCTTTATGCATATTTAAATAGGAATAAGCCATTGGTATAAAATTGATACACTGGTATTTTTTTTCTTCAATGCTGTGATTTTACTGAACTTGATGTTCTTTAGGTGAGAAACATTTCTGTAAAACCTGCTTATCAAATTAAAACAAATATTTGTTTGTTGCATATGATTGTACGGGTTTGCAGTTTTGGCCAGAGAATGCCTATATATGGCCTAGTACCGCTGACCTTGAATCTTTTGGATTTTTCTGTCAGAGTAGTTATACCTTCCCTCAATAGATAACGATATGCAGGAATACTGACATTTTGTTTTGGATTGCAGCTGATTGTAGACAATAAACTAGTATCGAAAATTAACATAAATATCACTAATTCAATAAAAACAAAGTACTTGCTATAAACAGATAATGTATCATGCTAATTCTCTATGTTACAGTAATTAAATTGTGAGTTTTATCTGAAGTATAGGGTAATATCTGATAATTTTGAATGGAAAATATTCGTCGGTCTACAAAAGATAATTCTACCTGGATATTCTCAAGAGTTAAAACCATTCGGTATATATTTTTTGATACATAGGGATATCGGTTCGTTCGTTGGAAATATAGTCCCAACGTCATGTAATCCGGAAACTGTCTACTTGCAGGGGCGAAACTTGGCTAAACTAAATGTGTAGGCACGATTTCCTAGGGTATTGTCTGGCAATATTGACCTGAGACCGATTAATCTCCGTGATGTTTTTCGTTATTTTCCGTGAATTATTACGATCTAAACATTTGATTTAATGGTAGTTTTTTGTTTGTTTGTTGGGTTTAACGTCCCGACGACAGTATTTCAGTCATTTGGAGACGATGTCTACTTGAGACAGATACAGTGCTGCCACACTGCAGTATCACGCCGTAGACATATGGCATGATGCCACACCCAGTCACATTATCCTGACACCGAGCCAATCAGTTCTGCAACTACTACCAAGCAAGGGCGATATAACAGTACCATCTTTTACGACTTTGGTATGTCGAGACCAGGGATCGAACCCACGACCTCCCGAACCACTCGGCCCCCGGGGACGGTTTTTAATAGTAGTATGGTTTGCAATGTCTCATACTATGAATAAGTTCGGATGGTCTAGCGGTAAGTACATCGGTTTTGTAATCACGAAATTGCAGGTTCGAATACTCGATGTAAGCATTTTTTAAATTAATAATCATTTTCACTTATCAATTTTCTTTTAATTATTTGCAATGAAAGTGATGAATGAATACTTCATTGAATTACTGATATCTTTCTTTCTTTATTTTCTTCACCTTATATACACATGTATATGCAGTTGGTATTGAGTAAACCGTCTAAAGTATTCATCAATAATTTCGATAAAATCATATATGTGTGATTTGCATGCAATACATAACTAAACATAGTGGTCAAATTAAAAAAAATATGAACAATATTTATGGTCTGATCTAGATTCGAATCCTCGACATTCAGCTTCGAATTCTAGCACGTGATCATTAAGGCTAGAAGGGCAAGTGTGCATCTTAGTAATACATACATGTGTTGTACCATACGTTTGACTTCGGAAACCGACAATTGCCGAAGGAAGGTCATTGAATATTAAGATGCCTCCGGTTAATATTGCCAGACAATATGAAGCCCGTTGTTTGCGAGGCCATAGGTACATTTTGATTGGTTTTCAATCTTCATTTTTGTTGGGAGAATAACCATCTTGTGCGGATTTTCAAGCATCAAATGGTTTCACTAGACGACCGAACATCTTACTTGGTGTATACCTGTACTTGTATATATATATAGCCTTTACATTAAATAGTGAACATTCATGACTATCACTAATTACATTAGGAGACCGACCTTACATCAAAGTCTGTGTCGTACGAGGGCGAGTCAATAAATAACCAGCCTAACCTATTTCGGGTTAAGATCTACCTCTTTTTTTCAATATAATTTTCCTCCAGGGCTATGCACTTGGACCAACGGTGTTCAAGTGCCATCAGACCAGAAGTGAAGAAGTCAGGGTCCTTTCCATGGAACCACTCCTCAACTGCCGCCACGACTTCTTCGTCAGACCGGAAATGACGTCCACGTATATCCTTTTTCAAATTTGGAAAAAGGGAGAAGTCGCTAGGAGCCAGGTCAGGTGAGTAGGCAGGGTGCGTTATTAATTCTTACCCATTTCGCTCCACAGCATCCATTGCAACTTTACAAGTGTGGACTCTTGCATTGTCCTGTTGCAGCAAAACACCTTTGGAGAGTTTACCACGGCGTTTCTCGCGGATGGCGTTCCTCAGCTGGTCTAGCAAGTTTGCATAGTATGCTCCGGTTATTGTACTTCTCTTGGGTAAAATGTCCAACAAAATAACGCCCTTTGTGTCCCAAAGTACTGTGGCCATAACTTTGCCAGAAGATGGTTGAGTCTTGAACTTCTTTGGCCTTGGGGATCCCGGCCCTACGCACTGACGACTCTGGGCTTTATTTTCTGATTCATAATAATGTACCCAAGTCTCATCCACAGTAACTAGACGCAAAAGGAATTCATCTTTTGACCTCAAACGCTTCAACAACGCACTGCATACTGGTGCTCTCGTTGCCATTTGCTCATTGCTAAGGGATTTTGGGACCCAACGGGCTGTAAGCTTGCGCATCCCTAAACGATCATGCAAGATTGTTGAAACGGTACCATGTGAAATGCCTAATGCCTGTGCTATTTATTCAACCTGACTTCGCCTATCTGAGTATACCAGATCTCTGACTTTATTACACATTTCTTCGTCGGTGGCATCAACTGGGCGTCCCTGGCTTCATCTTCTAAAGATGTTTTACCGCGTTTAAACTCCCCTACCTAGAATTTAACTTGAGAATAAGACACTAGCCATGTTTGACATTCAATATCTGACAAACAAATGACCGTATATATGTGTAGTTTTGTACACAGGTATAGTACATGTATTGAAACAATGCGTGAAAGTCGTGGATGTCTCGGTTGATCGGAAATGTCATTGGCTGGTTATTTATTGACTCGCCCTCGTATCTAAGCACTTAACAGTTAAGGTTATGATTTTGACAGAGATTTGCATCATTGTTTCATGTGTGTTTGAAATGGCTGACATGAAAAAATTATATTACTGATGGAAACTTGTCGGGCTCACAGAAGAGCAGTTATTGTGCTAAATTGCACACTTGTCTAGATTATGTGTTGTGCTGAACCAGACAGGAGTGATTATTCACGGTTTACTTCTGTTGGCTTTCGATCGAAATCCCTTTCATTGTGCTAACAACGAATATGGTTAAAAGTAATAAATTTGTTATTCAAACATTGTAGTGAGTCCTGTTGACGAAATCCCTAAAATAAAATAGGAAATATTTTAAAACACGATTTACGCTCTTGAGGATCGTCTTATCGGTATACCAATATTGAACAACCATATTGTTTGTTGTACATTTTTGAATTCAAGCGTCTAGAAACATAAGCTTAATATCCAGCACTTACCTTATTTTTTTATTATATATATACTATTGCTGGGTGTGCCGGGAAGTTATTATCGTACCCTATATTTTATTTTAATGCTTGGTGTTTTCGGTACATGCATTTTGCGACACAATTCTATAAAGTGTTAAAATGTATTGTCGTTTATCGCAAATTCATATTTTCATATTTGAGAAAATATGTGTAGGCACGTGCCTACTGTGCCTAAAGGAAGCTACGCCAATAACTTGAGACAAATCTAGTTCCGTTACATCGCAGTATCAAGCCATAGACAATAGACATATGGCAGGATGCCACACCAAGTTACATTATCTTTACACCTGGCCATCCTGGAACTAAACAGTACATATGTTTTACTACAAGCAGAGATTTAACATTCTACACGAATGTCGCGGTATGTAGCGGTCGGGGATCGAACCCGCCAGGCAGACGCTCTTACCTCTCGGCTACCGGCGACGGTAGGGTTACTCGTATAACCTTTTTATGCATTTATGCTACTTAATATCTCTAAGAGGGTTCCTTAATCCCCTCTACCTAATTAGATGTTTATTTTGCAATTAGAAGTTCAGGGAACACACCGAATTACTGCGATGTAAATAACAATAAAAAAACTAATCTCGTGAACTACAAAAGCTGTATCCTCACTCGTGGCTATGCTATATTTGAAGATACAATAAATGAAGTTCACGATAGGAAATCAAATCCCATCTTCCACGTCCTGTATATCTGCAGTATATCTAAAGCGTTGCGCATTTATTATACAATTAATATTCATATTAATAATTACTTCTATATACGATATAAACCACAGGTTAGAATATTGAGAATGATAACGGCCTGTAAGATTAATTCGCATCATAAATGGGGTAAAATATTTACTATTCTACTGACAACAGGACTGTTATATAGCGTGTTACTTGTATACTGTATCACACGTACAGACACCTTCGTTTTTGATCATTTATCTCATTTATATTCATGTACAAATGTATGGCTTGGTGAAGAGTG
Source organism: Solen grandis (assembly GCA_021229015.1). Lineage (NCBI taxonomy): Eukaryota > Metazoa > Mollusca > Bivalvia > Adapedonta > Solenidae > Solen > Solen grandis. Next base: position 59,983,548 of record CM037784.1, on the reverse strand, counting down.
ATTACAAGGTGTATGAAACAATGGATTTGGCTTTGCCGTGCAGACAATGTAAAATCTAGACTATCAGATGAGACCTTGCATGCAGTAAAATCATTACACAGCGGCTGACCTCTCGTTAGTTTATTTTTTAAAGAAATGTCCATCATCAAGTTGCCTTTTTGAGAATGGTTTAGAGTAACGTTAAGAACACAATACTGTATATTTATACAAACACAGAGCTAATGATTTCAACAAGTGCAATGGATTAAATAAAAACGTAAAATGAAGAGTTACCGAATCATCGCAATTGGTTATCGAAGCTGTAATATGTATGGTTCATGATTAAAAAATGTATTCTTACAAATATCACTTCCCTACAAAGTTCTATATTTTAATGAGTGAAACACGGTTTAGCATTATATAGCTTTTCTTCTTTTTTTACTGAAACACTTTACAGACTATCATAATAATCTGATACTGAACCAAACAGTTATTGTGACAAGCAATCCAGTAAATTACAGATACAAACAAACCTTGGTTTCTCTACAGACTAAATAAGAAAACTAGCCAACCACTTGCAGTCTCATTTTTAAGCGATCAATTTAAGAAGAATGTTAAAGGAAACACCAAATTGTAAGATTGTTGTATTAAAAACATAATTGAAAGTATATTTGCTAAATGTTGAGGATCCATAAAGTCGTATTTAAGTGTCATAAGGGCGTATTTCACAATAACAGTTTTTTACTTTATAGGCAAAGAAGAAAGATCAAAACTAGAGAAGAGAATTTTCTTTAACTTCCTATGATTATAGAGAATCACACTAGAAACAAATTCATGGGATTCAAACAATTGGGTCTCAATTCTACTTTTTAAGTCATCTGCGCCTGAAAGTGAGTTTTTTTGCTCTTTTTTGTCATTTTCAAGGGCAGATAACTCAAAATCAAGTCTATCGATACCTTATTTTAATTCACATTATTGTTTTTGTTTCACTTCCATTCATTATGCAAAATTTAAAACAATTCTATCCAGTAGATTTTTCAATATGTTTCAGTAAATAAACATACTGCTACATACTGCTGTTTTTTTCTAATAAAAAAATAAGAGGAATATTTCTATATATTCGCGTATGTGACTACAGTATAAAATCTGTCGCATAGAATTTTTAAAACTTTTACACAGTGACAGGAAATTTAGTACCAAACATCGAGTTGAAATTAAATGAGGTGTTGCTAGCCCATAATATTTAGTTATCTGCTCATGAAAATGACAGAAAAGAGCACACACACACACACACACATACACACACAAAGAAACTCACTTTCAGGGGCAGTTATAGTTAAAGGTAGGAAGCACGACTTAAATAAAGCAGTCATACAGAAAAGGTCCAAAAACAACAACAACAACTTAATTTATTAGATTATTCAGAAATATAGAACAAAAAAGTACACAAAATACCTTAATTATAGTAGACACATTATGTGATGATGATTTTAGATGACATAAATTAACTAATCTATAGATCAATAAAATAAATTTTAAAATTGGTAATTCATTTCTTATATAATTATTAGAATAGTTAGGGTCTGCACGTTGCATAAAATTTCCAGACAGTAAGCTATTAAGGCGGTATTAAGCGGCAGCAGCAGCAAGAAAAAGGTCAATGATGACGAAAAAATCAGTTCATATAGGTTTTTATTTGGTAGGCGAATTAGACACAGGTCCCAGTATTAATTAACAATCTACTTCCCTTGAAAATGTAGTAGGATGACATTAGACATGTCCGATACGGCCATATGTATAATGTTGTGTGTTTTAACACTTTCTACATTATGCTGTAATACTTATATTAAACTGCCTTTTCATTGATTTTTCAAGTTGACGGTTTGTTTCTGAATTCTGAATATTTTAAGATCTCAAAACATCTTTGAAAAAATAAATTCTGAGCCTTAATAAATCAGGTTGCTTGCAAGGTACGTTAATAACCAAGTTTTAAAACCCGTTGCCTACAAATTTAAGGAGAAGTCATCAGATACATATTATATGTGTCCAGTTTCTTTTTAATAACGATTGAAGACTTGCATATCTTGAATCTTGTTATTTATTTTCATCAGTTAATGCAAGTTATTGATTCATAAAGTGTTTCTTTAAACATATTACCGTTTTTATTTCATAATAATAACAGTAGTTGCTCCCTGTTTTGATTATGCGGCTCCATTGGCAAAATAAAAACCTATTCCATACTGACGCCGTACTTCGACGCGGCGTCAAAAACGCTGAAACGCCTTTTAGCAATAACATATAGGACCATGTGCTTTTATAATGATAAGTGCATTGATATAAACGGAGATGAAATACTATGTTGTGTATTGCAATCATGTTTCAAAACATCAGCATGGCACTTCATTATAATCGCAGAGCTCTCTCTATATAAATGTTGTATCTTTCGACCAGGTCAAAAGTTAACAAAAAAATAATAAAAAAATAAATAAAACAAACACTGGGGGCTTAGCAAATAACTTACAATTTATTCAAAGAAACTTATATGAACCAAATCAAACACTTTGAAATAAAGCTAGTGATATATACTACTACTACTATAAAGTAACTTTAATAAAGGAGATAATAATAATAAATATTTCATATAAAGAGTATTCAAGGTATTAACTCGACCCCCACCCCTTCTGACAATGGTTTCAGAAGAGATGATTTATGGATTTTTGTATATAGCCAACACCGTTGGGGCCTCATTATTCAAGGGATCACATTCATTTTAGCAATTATGGGAAAGTAATATTAGGTGACCATTTGTGGCCAAAGAAATTAAGTTCTTACCATTGGTTTAAGAGGAGAGAGTTATATATAGGGTATAAAAGGAAATTAGCAAACCGCGGGACCTCATTTCTTAATCTTCTAAGTTTGTTTGATTGTTTGTTTGTTGGGTTTAACGTCCCACCAACAGTATTTCAGTCATTTCAGGCGCGTGCCTAGGCTTATGCAAATACGCAGTTGCGTATACTTCGTCCAGAAAATCGAAAATCTAAAACTGCCAAAACTGCAATAAAAATCGATGCCTAACCCGGGTACAGACACAAATTTTTTCAGGGGGAACATGCCCCCGGACCCCCCTAGCAAGTCTGCGTATCCCGAATTTAGCCCCAGGCACGCACCTGCATTTGGAGACGATGTCTACTTGAGACAGATATAGTGCTTCAACACTGTAGTATCACGCCGTAGACATGTGGCATGATACTACACCCAGTCACATTATCCTGACACCGGGCCAACCAGTCCTGCAACTATCCTTATATGCTGAGCGCCAAGCAACGGAGCTATAACAGTACCATTTTTTACGACTTTGGTATGTCGCGGCCGGGGTTCGAACCTACGACCTCCCGATCCGGAGGCGGACGCTCTAACCACTCGACCACGGCCGAGGACGTTTTTTCTTCTTCTAAGGGATCAGCTTCATTTTAGCAAGTATGATAGGTGACCATGAGTGACTATATGTGAGCCAAATGAAATTAAATTCTGGTCACTGGTTTTAGAGGAGATTTTTTTATTTTATTTTATTTTTTTAATATGCCATGGCAACCAGATTTCTGCATGGATGGAGTTTATTTTAGTAACTTTTGTGAAGGGCCGCTCAGTGGTGATGCATACCAAGTATCCTCGATTTCTACTTAGCTGTTTCAGAGAAATGTCTTTTAAAGCAAATTGTTGACGACTTATGAAGTCTGACGACGGACGAAGGGTGGTCCCAATAGCTCACGTTGTTCTCTGGTGAGCTAAAAAGATATACTTTAGGGCCGTATTTGAACTTCTAAACCCTTTATTTCATATCCCAATACAAATGTGTGACTTGATGAATATCAATTTACTGAACTTTAAATGATCACCGTAACTGATTTTCTTTGTGATGCAGACAATAGAATCTGAACTACAAACTTGTATAAGCAAACAGAGGTGACACTGATCAAGCAATTGCTGGAAGGAACTGATTGATTTGGATCTGTTCCGTTTGCAAAACCAGTTAAAATACGTCTATATCAGGTAAATTAACTTAAATGATTTATTTTTTTTTCGATTTTTTTTTTTTTTTTTTTTTTTTTGAAAAAGTTTATTTTGTTTTTGCCTTTTTCGTCATGTTCATGCAATGGCCATTCTTTTAGATACATGTTCTCTATAACTTGAATATAAGCAATTTATTCAAAAATATAAATACTTCAGATAATAAAGCACTTTAAAATATATTGTTTAACAGATAACGTACATTAGCTGTCACATTTATTCCACAGATCGAGTTACCAATGTCAGTCTAAACGCTAAATATCGCATGATGTAAACTGTCCCCACAAATCTGCTGATTGTGTACTACCTATTACGAACACTCTTATGCTGTTATTAAATAACCGGTGTAAACATATTAATATACAGGTATATCAGAGTTTGTGATGGATCTCCAGCAACATAACATACTGTACAATGATTTATTTTCGTTGGCTTTTAATTTCGTTGATTATGCACTGAAGGGAATTTCTTGGGTATATTTGTTAGTGCATTCTTCATCTAGACAAGAGTGTTTTTGGAACACATGTGTCACCTACTGAAGCGTGACGGACAGACAAACGACGGAAAAGCGATCCCTATGTGTCACCTCGGGGTTAGGGTTAGGGGTTAAGGTTTAGTCTATGAAATGAACGGTGTTCGTGGGGTTTAATATTTGTGGATATATCCTCCTTGAAATCAACGAAAATAAGTGTTTCATGGAAATTAATGACCCTCAGTACGTTGTAAACTGCTGGTACTGTCTGAATATTGCCTCATATGTGATCGTAACTGAGGTGTAACAAAGCAAATTAAGAATTTAAAATTATGTTAATTTATTATCTATATTTGATGCAGTTATTTTGGCGTAAAGACGGGGATCTTTCACCATATAAAATATGGTCATATTGTTCATTTACAGAAAGTGCGATAGAAATCTTGAAAATATTATAACTCCCAGTTTTGACACAAATTGGGGTGTAAGCTTTGCATCACGAATGTACTGTTTAATGAACTCAATGTTCCCAAAACAGCTGTTCCGGGTAACAGCAGTTAGGTTGCCCTTAATCATATGAATTCAATAACACATTTCATAATATACTGAAGAGGTAGTTCGTGCAAATGCAATTAAAAAATGTTTGCATGAAGAATGAACAATTGAATACGATAGTTTGATTCGAATGGCGGTGTGTGCACACATCACAATGTATCTGTATTTGTTACTGCATGGTGCACATTCCACCATGCATGATGATGTGACATCATAATTCTGTTCTATGTTCAATGTCCGAAAGATAGCTGCTCGGTCATTAAAAAGTATTTGGCATGATACCACACACAGAAATATTGTTCTGACACACACCAGACAGTCTACATTGTAAGCGGTTGCTACATCAGGACCGTCATGACCAGGAAAATCAACTCCCTCAATAACAGTTATCGTCCCAATACCGTCATCAATCTCACGAGACTTCACTTTAGATTCAGACTTGTACTTCACTTGTTTTCAATATTCAAAATGCTTTTTATCATTTTGCATGTATTTATGAGAATCAATAAAAGATTTTAAATCTGAAACACCGTGCCGCATCCAGCCCACGACCTGCAATTCCATGTGCAGACAACTTTATCTCTTCATCTGTTAAAACAAAACATATTTTGAAATTAAATTGAACTATTTTCTTAATTTATTTTATATTGCTTACTTTTTTTAAAGGAAATAAAAGAACAATTTATAATTGTCGGAACACAGAAAACAACATATTTTCAAGAAATGATATAAAATACCAAAGAAGATGTATTGCAGGCCACAATCGTTAAAAACGAATAAAAGTGTGCTTTTGAAGACATTTTAATCTTAAAGTTTGATAGAACGTTACGGAAGCGTCATAGCTTGGCTGAAATGTAAATGCTGAGATATGCATATCTTGAAGAGATGAAGAAATAATGAGAGGTTATTTATCTAGCCCCAGACAAGCGGATTATGATGAGAGTATGTTATATCAGGCCTTCGGATTTACGCTGTTTAGGACAGGTCAGGGATCTTTTCTGACTTTGATAAGATTTAATTTAAATTTTAAGCCCTGCAAAATAATTATATTGAAACAAAATGAACTACAGGCTAATCGTTTAATACCAGACACTTTTTTGATGAACGGATGTCTGACAGACATATTTCTGACATTTTCTTTATTTCGAACGTTAAAATAATTTAAGAGCTGTCAAATGGTCCCCAGTATGTACAGATACTTTCTTGAGAAAACTTCGATTTCATTGGTTCTCTTTGATCATGATTGCATTCTGAATTACCAATATAATTGAAATGTCTACACAATCATACTGAATAAAAACGAAGCTCAGTGCATGGAAATGACAGGCAGTATTTGAAAGGAATACTTGTAATTCGTAATTTTCAGGAACAAGATCTTGTCTAAATAAGAGATTATCTTGGCCATTGCACCACGAAGAGTCCTGTTATTGAATGAAGATGGGGTTCTACCTCGCTAGGCAAAACACGTATAGACATTTGCATAAAATGATTTCCAATTTGTATAAACTTATTAGCACAATCAATCTGGTGGTTTTCCCATAGCCCAGAGAAGTTATAAAAATCGTATTACTTTGTGAAATTTCGGAGTGGGGGTATAGTGTGCACAAATAAATCCTGATACCAATTGTAAGATGAAGACATTTTTACTTCAAGGAAATATATACTAAAAGTGTCTGATTGAAATTGATATGCGTTTCAAGAAGGTTTGATAAAAAAGGAAGTGAAATTAAGATATATTCATGCTTCTGTTGATGGCTGTAAAAAGGAATTTGCTAAAATAAAAATGCGTCTTGTCTGAAAAAGTCTCAATGCACACAACGATTTGTCATGACTCATCTACGTGATAAAATGATATATCCCGGGTTTCAGAACTTTTTGGTTAAAATTGTATTAATAAAATATGAGAAATTGATCAGAAATGTTAAATGATATGGAGAATCGCTTTATGATTCAGTTTTTAGTTGTTGGGTAAGAGTTTATCGTCCATTCATGTGATTTAATATTAATGTATAAAACCACTAGATGAAACATTGCACTCCAGATGTTGATGTTTTGGAGAGTACTGTCGCTATAACAGCGTTTCATACATAAAGCCATATCGAGCTGATAACATGTGAAGGAAGGCCTAAGTTCACAGAGGCACCCGGGTAGAAAAACCGACCTACTACAGGCAACATGGACCGCGGCACAAAGGTAGAACCAACGACCTACCATATGGAACATGGATCGCGGCACCCGGGTAGAAACACGACCTACCACAAGCAACATGGACCGCGGCACCAAGGTAGAACCAACGACCTACCACAAGCAACATGGATCGCGGCGCCCAGGTAGAACCACCGACCTACCACATGCAACATGGACCGCGGCACCCGGGTAGAACCAACGACCTACGACATGCAACATGGACCACGGCACCTGGGTAGAACCAACGACCTACCACATGCAACATGGACCGCGGCACCCGGGTAGAACCACCGACCTACCACAAGCAACATGGACCGCGGCACCCGGGTAGAACCACCGACCTACCACAAACAACATGGACCGCGGCACCCGGGTAGAACCACCGACCTACCACAAACAACATGGACCGCGGCATCCGGGTAGAACCACCGACCTACCACAAACAACATGGACCGCGGCACCAAGGTAGAACCAACGACCTACCACTTGCATTATGGAGCGCTTTCTTGCATAAAAAGTCAGACTGACTGGATTCGTAACAAAATCGATGAGGGTCTGAGTGATGATAAGTATTTTACCTTACCATCTCACAGAGGCACCAATTTTTTTCATTTGCTGTGTACCTTGAAGTATTGATTAAACACACACAGATTTAAAACTAGAGCACCGCATGCGGATGACAACACTCGTCTGTTTTGTTGTTGTTGTTTTTTATAAAGAAAGATAAATTTGGTCAAAACAGACCTAAGAGTTATGGCCCTTCATTGGAATGTAGTCCTTGTGAAAGTGAACAAGTATGTGAAATTTGATGACAGAAGGTTAATAATTTAAGAGTCATAGCCAAGATTAACATTTTTTCACGAAGACGACGCCGCAAATGACAACGACGACACCAAATTGATGACTTTACTTCGACTTTTTTTTCTTTAAAAAAATAAAGCTAATAAACCCACAGATAAGTGTTTTCATACAACAAGTTTCTTAATCAAAACCCATAAACTCTATGATAATAAAAGTATACATGTACAAATAATATTCAACACGGTTACTGTATCAAGTGGTAAGTCCATCACACAGTAATTACGTGATTAATAAAATACATGCATTAGTTCAGTTTTAAGAAAGAATACATATACATTTAGAAACACAAATCAAATGTATGTTCGGACCTTTATCGATCCCGATAATCAATTCACACGTTATGAATTGTCTTTTGGTTACTTTGCTATGTGCGCCAAATTATTTGATGGTGAATTCGGAGTCTAACAAGACAAAGAACTCGCATTATAATAACATTGGCAGTCATATTATTGAAGAATGTAGAACTTGTATGGGAAATGTCTCATTTGATTCTGATTACAATCAGACAATAACGCCGATCTAAGATTTCAATATATGATGAATATAAAAAGGATGGCAGTATCTCTGCCGAGAAGGGTAAACACATTTTTTATCAATATGGGTATTATTCATAGTACTGCTACCATTCTTTTCAGTATTTTTTTTTCAGTAAAGTTTCTAAAAATTAATTTAATTTAAATAAAGCAAAGCTAGCCCCCGAAAAGTATACAAAGTGACATTTTAATAAGGCATTAGATAACAATATAGTGTTCCTCATCCTTAATTCTAATGAAGAATGTAACCTTATAATATTGAAAATAGAGGAACTACTTTTACACGAGTAACCGAATACATTGATACTACATACTCAAATCATTTCAATCATTTTGAAACATTGTCCAACCGATGCAGTACTGCCTCCCTGTCGCACGTCAATAAACTCAAGAAAGTTGCAGCATTCAGTATCGAAGGGCATATATTGATTTAATTTAATATGTAGTGTTTGATAATTTGAACTTTGATCACATCTAAATGACTTTTTTTTTCTTCTTTTTTTTACTTATAAAATTGTAGTCGTATAAATGAATGTTAAAGCATAAATACGAAGGTTCTTGTTAATGGTTTTCAATGTCAACCACTAACACGCCACCTGGCGGGAACAACATTGTTCATGTAAGATAATTTAGCTACGTTTCGCTGCACAAGTCATTGAATATGACGACAGGTAGGTATGATATTCAAAGAGTTTTATTCTGTTTTTTATTTTATCGTTGTTGTTTTTTCTATTTTGTTGGGCATAAAAAATTCAAGAACTCCGTCCATAACAGTATAGTACCCATACTTAAGCACAAAACAGTATAAACAAAACTGGTTTCTAAAGAAGAAACACGTCAACTGACGCAAACCATGTTTTTAAGTGACGCCCCAGGCAACGTTTTCCTAACCTGCCGTAAAAGCAAACATTATGACGTCACGCTTAAAGATATCATCAAAGATGTTTGTCACCCGAACATTTATGTTTACACGTCTTTCTTTTTTATGGGCCATGCATTTTAAAAGAACATAATATGTATTGGCGAGTTCATAGTTGCCTTTAACTACACGATATAGTGTAGTTTAGAGTAGTTAAAGGCAACTGTGAACTAAGCTATTTAGCACATGGCATTTTCCTTCCACTAGCGACAAAACTTTTCAAAAGTGTGAGTTATGTGGTTGCACAGTCAACACTTATTGATTTTTACGAACGTATTGGACTACGCATTATAGTACACGGTGATTATAAACAAATGCCAGCACCTGACTGAATGAGAGGAAAATGCC
>CM037784.1:59923526-59973526 GCA_021229015.1 Solen grandis | reverse complement strand
AAACCCCATTTAATTTAGATCTATAATAAAAATGTTAATAGGTGCAATGAAATTTCAATTAAATACAAGCGCACTAGTCGAACATTATTTCTTATATATCACAATTTGAAGCATAAATACTGATTTACAATTGTTCAAAAAAGGATCAAACTTTGGACAGCTGTAAAATGTCCAAATCCAAGTCCGATCTTCAAAAACTAAACATCACTGAAAAGAGCTATTTAAAAACTAAAACTTTTGTTCATATACTCTGAATGAAATATTTTTAACTTTGGAGCTATTTCGGGCCGAATAAATAGACCATAATCGTAATATAACCTTGAACTTTGCCAATAAAGTCAGTAGTGACAAAAACATGTTTTTGAAATTTAAATTTTTCCTAAATTTTAGTGAAATTTGATCGTTTCTAGAGGACAAACCATGCATTTCTTAAATTCGCCACCCCATATATATTGTGCGTACATGTCTTGCAAATCGTATGCAGCAAAGAGAGTTCTTCTATCTGATATCTAACAAAAATGAATAGGTTTTTCATAGACCTACACTTATTTGCAGTTGTTTATTTTTGCGAGATTCGAACTTTCAACCTTCCGTTACTAGCAAAAAATATTCAGCCACTCATACCTTGAAACTATTCTTATTTTATTAAGCTATCAACAAGGAACATAATGCAAAAGCACATTTTGATCAGACTTAAACTGTGAGTTATAAGCAAAAAAGTGATTTCAAGCAAAGCGCCCCCTAACGGCAAAATGAGAAAAAAACCTGAGTAAAATTTTACCATTAGGTACCTAGCAATGCAGCAAATAGTTTAATCAAGTATTAAAGTCGCACTAGTCGAACATTTTGTTTCTTATATATCACAATTTGAAGCATAAAAACTGATTAACAATTATTCCAAAAAAAGATCAAACTTTGGACTGCCGTAAAATGACCAGATCAAGTCCGATCTTCAAAAACTAAACATCACTGGAAGTTTTTAAGAACTAAAACTTTTTTTTTATATTCTCTGAATGAAATATTTTTAACTTTGGAGCTATTTGTGGCCGAATAAAAACAAAAAAATCGTAATATGACTTTGACCTTTTCAATTATTTCTTAACTTTTAATTGTGAGCCCTTTTCTAACATAACAATACATAACGTGTGAATATTTCAAAGAGAATAAACAGAAATTAAGTCAGGAGCGACAAAAACATGTTTTTGAAATTTTAATTTTTCCTTAATTTTAGTGAAGTTTCTAGAGGACAAACCATGCATTTCTTATATTCGCCATCCCATATATTTTGTGCGTATATGTCTAGCAAATCGTATGCAGCAAAGAGAGTTCTTCTATCTAATCTCTAACAAAAGTGGGTAGGTTTTTCGTAGACCAACCCTCATTTGTCCACTCTTTTACAAGGTTCGAACATTCAACCTCTCCTAGAACTTTTTTTCCGTACTAGATGATGTGATATCAATCATATTTGATTCGGCTGTCAACAAGGAACATTATGTAAAAAAACGCATCTAAATCAGGTTTCAAATATTTGAGTTATAAGTTAAACAGTGATTACATGCATTGCGCCCCCTAGTGGCTAAATCAGAAACACAAGTGAAAAGTTTGACCATTTAGGCACTAGTTCAGATAAATGTGACTCAATGCCCAAAATTTCATAGCTGTAGTTTTTCTCATCTTGCCGCTAGGTCGGCTTCAAAAATGGGTGGTATTGGAAAAATAATAAAAATAAAAAAGATAAAAAAAAAAAAATCAACAGAAGAAGAACAACAGGTTTTCGCCTCTGCTGGGCGAAAACTTAATTAAAAAAGATATATGACAACCAGGCAAAAGGAGCGCAAATACGATCGAGAGTAGACTTTATAGCATCTGAGGAGAGAATTACAGGATATTCCATGAAACTTGAACAAAGTAAGCAGACAGAAAAGACCCTTAACAGAGTTTTAAGAAATAGAAAAATGTATGTAAATGATGAGGAAATTTAAAATCATGAATTAGAATTTTACTCAGAACTATATACATCCTCGAATATTGATACTAATGACATTAAAAATCATTTAAACAATACTAAGCCTAATTACACATTAAATGAAACAGAAGCAAGTCATTGTGAGGGTATTTTGAAGATACATGAATGTAAGGAAGCGTTGCGGACTATGGAACTCAACAAAAGTCCAGGCCTAGATGGTCTTACTGTGGAACTTTATAGGTGTTATTGGTCTTTAATGGGAAGTTTATTAAGCGATGTTTTAAATGAAGGGTTTTATAATCAAAAATTGTCAAAATCTGGGAGTAATTTTGTTAATTTATATAAAAAAGGGGGGCATCCTAGTAATCTAGAAAACTGGAAACCGATAACCTTACTTAATGTTGATTATAAAATAGCTGCGCGAGCATTGGCAAATAGATTGCAAAAAGTCATAAACAAATTAGTTTGTCAACAAGGGTATATAAAAGGTCGTTTTATTGGTTATAATATAAGACTAATTCAAGATGTAATAGGTTATATAGAATCATTACAATTAGATGGGACGATTTCATTTTTAGATTTTAAAAAAGCCTATGATACAATAGAATGGTCATTTTTATTTCATACGTTAAAGTATTTTGGTTTCAAGAATGATTTTATCAAATGGATTCTTACTCTTTATAACCAAAGTAAGTTGTGCATTATGAATAATGGATGGATATAAAAACATTGTCTCCTGAGCGCGGAATCCATCAGGGCTGTCCCATTTCATCTTTATGATATATATTAGCAGCGGAAATTATGGCATTGAATGTAAAAAGCTCAAATTGGTTTAAAAGGAATTAAGAAACCATTTAAAAATAAGATCGAGGAAATCAGATTTTCACAGCTGACGATACCACATTAATTTTGAAATCTAAAGATGATATAAAAATGCTTTAAAACTTATTTTAGATTTTGGAAAACACTCGGGTTTGCAGCTAAATAAGACGAAAACAGATGGTTTAATGTAAGGTAAAAGCAAAACTGCTAAAACTTTGGAGAAATATATAAACTGGCCTACAGCCCCTGTTAAAGTTTTAGGGGTGTATTTTGGACATGATAAATCCAAATGCGAACAGTTGAATTGGGATGAGAGAATGACAAAATGTAAGCGTTTATACAAAACTGGTCAAAACTGAATAGTATTATATTTGAATTTCTTTGGAGTGGATAAGAGAGAAAATTAAGATAACTACTTTAATTTCCGATAAAACTGTCGGCGGTTTAAACATGATCGACCCTGAATCTTATATCATATCACTAAAATATAAATGGGTCAAAAGCCTTTTGAGTAAAGATAATCAAAGTTGGAAAATATTTCTTTGATAAATTTGGACAAAACTTTCTCTTATTTTACATGGATATTGCATGCTGGAAAAATGTTGAAACTTCCTTTTCTACAAAGGTATTTTATGTAAATGGTCATTTTTAAATAGGAAGGAACATGCACCACGCACTTTTGCAGATATACGAAATCAAATTTTATGGGGTAATAGATTCATTTCATATAAAGGAAAGTCGATTATAAATACCAACTGGATAAGTTCGGGAATTTTATTTGTAAATGACATTGTAGACAGGAATAGGAAAGTGGAGTGGTAGTAAAATTTATAATCAATTGATTGATAAAAGAAATTGGATTTCGAAGTGCGAGTGATTAAAACGATCGATACCAAACAGTTGGCTAAGGGAAATTGCATCACCCTCATCAATTCACACACAGGTAAAAAACGACTTAATAAAATATTTCCGTCCAAAGAACTTAGATTTTTTATATGGAAAATGATCTCATCTCCAAATTGTTATCTTTGTAATGTCAGGGAATCTTACTATCATATTGTTATCGAGTGTCCAGCTACAAATGCTGTCTGGGATTATTTTTTAAAATTTTGTAATAGGATTGGTATTAGTGTTAATCTTCGTTCAATGAAATATGTAGTGTTGTCTTCAATTGAACAGTACTTCTATTTCAACGTAATATTTAAAATGTTTACATTTTTCATATATAAAGCTTATTTTTTAATTGAGAATTGGAGTAAACATTTTGATATTTTTGGTTTATTAAAATCTGAATTTTTATTATTCGGTGAATTAATGATAAAAAAAAAAGTAAATAATAGGTGGATAATTATGTTAAAATCCTTTTATGATTTTTTGATGTTTTTTGGTTTTTTTTGTTGTTTTTTTAAAGTAAAAAAAAATATGTAAAGAATCTTTCACATGAACACTATTACTCTGTATATTGTAAGGTTAACTGGGGATGGTTCCCCGACCCCTGTTGACCTATCACGGGGATAATAAACGGGGGTACCCACATAGGGGCCTCAAAAAAAAGAGAAAAAAAAGATATTCACTTTCAATTTAAAATTAAACCTTACGGACAATATTACGGATAAATTACGGACACATGAAGAAAGTCCATAACGGCTAATGTTTTTGCATAAGGGTATATATTTATATACAAGAGCGTCGTATCCAATAAAAATCCAAATAAAAAAGATAATTTGGAAAAAAAAAGGCACACACTGAATTCATCGAGCAAGATCCTGGCATCGATGGAGCTTGGAGCAAGTTCGTGCTTGATAACTCGAAAGGCTTCACTCAAGCCGGCATGGAGCGCATTAACGACTTGATCCGTACCTTTGTGTTGGCTCTGCTCGGGGCTCAGGCGCAGACCAAGTCTATGATCGACGGGAGCTTTGATGCGCGGAAGCAGTTCTTAGCCAATGTGGAGGACGCGATTAACTCCTCTGTGGACATACCCGCTTCGATAACACACTATCAGCATGTGATGCAGTACGCCGGGAGCGAGCTAAACATGGTCTTCGGAACGGGGTTATACATGACCCCGAGCAACATGGCCCTGAACCTCAATCCCGGCATCGCGGAATACAACAATGAGACCCAGAAAGCTACGACCGACCCCCACGTCGGAAGGGTGGATGTAAACCATCAGACGCTGCGCGTGCCTCAGACTGGTAGCTTCCAAGACGGTAAAATTGCAGGGCCACCAACTTCAGATCCACCCGATTAGAAGCCAGCCGAGTTGACGACACCGGCGGCACGTAGGCCATGAAGAGGAAAAGAAAGCTCTAGTCTTGGCTGGGATTGCTGCAGGGTTACTAGCCATTTGGTAAGCGCTTAGATAGCCTATCGCGGGCATCAACAAGAAGCAAACCTCCGACGGCTAATAACAGAGCCCAAGTGTGTTCGGCAAGCCAGTCGAATGCATTGCCAACTGTTGACAACAGCCAAGAGACAATGCTGCCTATAATGTCAGGATGGCAGCCGCGGCCTTGCCCGATAGTTTCGCTAGTAAACTGCCGAGAGTTTTGAGCTGCTTTTTTACCCATTCCCTCGCACCGCCGGATGGCGGCTTTCCGCCAGCTGCGCCACCGCCGCCGCATGTTAATGCTAGGACGAGCGTTCTTATTTTCATTCCGACTGCGGTGATAATTGAAGCGATGGTGATCACTTTCTCCCGAAGAGAGTCTTAATCCGCTCAGCGAGCGTGGTGTTGTCGTTCAAGATTCTCCGAATGGTTTCCCGAATTCGGTTGATCTGAGACCTGAGGGCCTCCCGATTGGTTGAAGCCGCCTCGAGCCGCGCAGACCACTCGAGCTCGAGATCTCGGAGCCGCTGTCTGATCTCCTGCTTTATGCCATCGTCATCTGTCTCCCCAAGTTTCCTTTCTTCTAGAGCAATATGTTTATCAAGCTAGGAGAGCTTTGCCAGGTTGTTCACAATCTAAGTCCGTCGTATCCATAGGAGGATCGTTGATGGTCTTTAACAAGGTCTCCTCCAATTCAGACGTAATGTTGCATATATTTGAAAGGCCAAACGTCGACGCTTCCAGAAGTGACGTCGACGCTTTCGCAAGTTTCTTATCCGCTTGTCTTATACTAGCCTCATTCTTATCGGGCAGCTTTCGACCCCGGTCTGAAAAATCGAGTTGATTTCTTATCATGTCCCCACCTCCCCTTCGGCCGGCAAAAGTGCTTAATACCAAGGGTTTTCCAGTTCGCTTATTAATAAGATCGACATCCAGATGGCTCTTTAGGCGAAGCTGCCCATTTTTGTCCACCTCAAACTTAGTAAAGTCCCTTCCTGTGGCGGGATCACCCAAAGTATTATAGTAATCATTGACGGTGTCATTCAACAGTTGATTGTAGGTGGTTTGAATGAAAGAGGTTGTTTCGGTAACGTCATTATCAAATTGCTCGTCCGTACCACCAAAATCTTCGAGCTGTATATCCTCATCAGCCATTTTAGACTCTATGTTATTGTGTTATACAGCATATATATGCAATACGTACCAGCTTCAATGTGTCGCAATACGGCCGAAAGCTTGATCCGTACCGAAGCCTAAGGGAGCCCCTGGGCGGTAGTAAAGAAAACCACGATTAAGATTTCAGGAAACGAGGTTATGAGCATAGACGACAGCGACATCTACAGAAGAAGAACGAAATAATGCCCAATACCAGGGGATTTATACCTCGGGAGACAGGAATGTCACACGTATAAAAAACTTGATGCCGGAAAAAAGGACGAGGGCGTTGCTAAGAACGCTGCGATTGCCAAGGCCTATGGTATCCGATTTTATATCCCTCTCGACATTGAGATTCTGGAGAGCCATATGCCGTTCTTTCAATTCGCTTTCGGTGATAGGCTAGAATACGAACTCATGACTATAACCGGGTTATCAAGGCGACCGGAGACACTAACGCCAGTTTCACTGTGAAAGATATCGCTCTTGAGTTCGAAGTGGTCACTAACCCACAGCTGGCTACAATTATCCGTAACCAGTACGAAGCAAGGGTGAGCATCTTGTTCGACAGAGTGCTTAGGCACAGAAAAATCGTAAAAAAGTCCGACGCACTATGGAACATAAACCTTGACGTGCCTGCCAGGCCGATGCAGGGAATCTTGCTGCTCTTCGAAGAACCCACGGTAGCCTTTGCTAGACATAGCGAGGCCTTCTATAACCCTAAGATTACCAAGATGGAGGTCACCATTGAAGGCGTTCCTGACCAGCTCTTCGTCCAAGGTATGCGTCCCAACCAGATGTGGGACGAGGTCCGTACACTTATGGCACGAGGAACTAAACGCCATCCGGAGGTTTCCATGGTTGCTAAGGACTTAAGGCTCGACGCGTGTGATCTCGTAAAGTACCTTACCCAAAAGTACGCCCTATGGCTAGACCTCAGGACAAACGACGACGACGGCCTGCACGGTAACGGGGGGAGAGTGGAAAACGCCAGCGAAGGTATTACTTTTCAATTATCGAAGGAGGTGGAAACAGATGGGGCATTAAACGTTTATGATTTTGTAGTGATGGACGCCCAGCTTAACATAGAAAATGGCAGGTTTGTCTCAGCTGTTTACTTGTAGTGACTTAGCCACGGCCCACTCAGCAATCATATGTGGGATGATTGGTTGTGGAAAAACAAAATTACTTTGGACCTCCTAGAGGACCCATACCGGCGCACTTTGATCACATTGTGTTACTCTGCTCCACCATTAAGTATAACCAGACGTATAACATCCGACGGTGGATTTAGAAGGACGGTGAAATTTATATTTTAGATACGGGTGAACGGCTTGCCAAAACTAAGCATGCTAAGCTTTTGTTAAATACTTCTCAGGCAAGTAGTTACCATATAGTTGATTACACCGATTACACCGGGACCTAGTACCAGTCTGCCGATGAAGAGCCATTCCTTGCGACACATAATGTTAGCGGCTTCGGCTCTACTGTATTTATGTTGCCTCATATTATGTTGCATTTTGTTTCACATTTTGTGTAAGTTTACTATTAGAATCGGGACGTACGTGACTATAGCCATGGATTACGACGAGTTACTCGATGAGCTTCTTGCTGAATACACTTAACCGGCGCCCAATGACAAGCAGTGTCGGGGTGTCGATGACACTTCTATAGAGGCAAAGGTTGTCGGCCCTCGCAATGGGAGGTCAGTCAAGAAAGTACATCGGAAGAGAAATTTCTGTGGATCAGATCGACCGCCTTCCAGAGAAGAAATTGACAACTCTACTCTCGATATGAAGCCCGGCTGGGAGCGAGTATGACCAAGGCCCTCGGCTCCGCAGCACTCCAGATTTACACAATGGTGGTAAGCCACTTTCTACCTATCCCCGCTAACCGGCAGGAGTTACTTATTGCTGACTTGGAGTCTGACCCTTTCGTCGGCCACGTGCTGAATTCCGCTACCTGTGACCTATATCACCGCTTTGGCTCGTACTTAGCAGTTGGTCGTACTAAGTGAAGATGACAACTCAACAATCCACAGCCGAGGAGCCGGAGTCGCAGGAGCCGAAGTCGCAGGAAAAACAGCCGAAGAGGGTGACAAATCCGTCGCCCAAGGACTCTAGGCGTGTTGTGGCTGGTACGGCAGGGTCGGAGGCTAGAAAAAAGAACAAGCAAGCTCTCAAAGACGAGTTGCAGCGTCTAAAGGCGGCGGAGGCCCGGCAGATGGAGAGTGTCGCTGACACTCGAAAACCCACTCAGGAGGACCCGCCAAAACCCTCTGGCACAGTAAATACAAATAGAGTTTGATGGCAGCTGGTGTAGTAGCCGTCATAGCTGCAATATTTTGGAAAACTAAGGCCCAACCTGACACTTCGTGCCATCAACATAATCCTGTCGCCGAAATGAACACGCCCGTATATTATTAACACGATCCACATTATATGGAATAAAAATGTCTGCTGACGGAAAGGAAATAGGAATAGGATATATCTATCACGGTGCCATGGTAGCTGGACTTTCAATAGAATACGCCAGATTAGGTAAGGCTGTACTTTGAGGTAATTTTCCTAAGCTAGACTTCACTCCTCGTGACGTTGGCATGGCCGACGTAGTCGACGTAACATCCGCACTGGCAACCAAAGATCTTCTAGTCAAGCAAGAAATAATCCCTGATAACATATTGAAGTAGAGATGATTCAGTAACACGAAGATGGATAGTATTGCAATGATGTTGGGTGGAGCTATCGCTAACGCGGTGGCGATCACTGGGAGTAACTTCTTATTCAGCAGTCTTAAAGACTCCAAAGTTGACGAATAGAGGTGTCGCCACGACCTCGCAGTAGAACAATTACAGGCGGCACAAGCGGAGTGGGCTGAAAGGCGAGCTCAACGAATTGATTTCATCCAAGACGAGCTTAGGCGGCAAGGTCTAAACTTTTAAGGATGTAGATGAGGCCATGCGGGACTATCTTTAGTCACAGGTAAGCAGTTAGATCCAGTGGACCCCGAGCCAAAGCTGTCTGACTTTTATACGCCATCTTCAGAACAACAAGATAGAGAGATTGGATTTATAGTATTAGCTCTGGGAGCTGCCGTTCTTGTCGGCTTTTGGGTAAAAAAAGATAAATAATTTTAAAAAAATTCTGTTGGAGACTGGCTGAAGGTAATTACTACAGCACTAGCGGCTATTAGAAGGGGTTAGCGGCGTTTCAAAAACTGGCGGCCGCGGCTATGATTTCTGAGGCCAAAGCCTGGGACCTTCTGAAAAAACAGGCCATCTCGCAAATCTAACTTCCTGCTCCGCGTCACAGACCAAGGCCCAAGTTTGACGTTTCAGAACCGAACGAAGTGCACCAGGCCGATCTTTTATTTTTACCACACAACACGGTTCGTTGGAAGAGATACAAGTAAACCCTAACTGTTGTCGATGTGGCAAGCAGGTTCAAAGCCGCTGAGCCGCTTACTACGAAGGAGGCTCAAGAGGTCGCCGCTGCTCTCGAACGGATCTACAAGCGGGGTCTCTGAAGTGACCGAAACTATTTCGAGTCGATCCTGGGCGCGAGTTTATGGATGGCGTCAGCCAGCTTCTGTCGAAATATGACGTCGAAGTTAGGCGCGGCCGTGTGGACATCCACCGTGATCAGGGGATCGTTGAATGTTTCAACTGGACCCTGCTGAACGCCTGTTCGGGCACCAGTACGCCGTCGAGATGCGACTGCCAGAAAGCAAGTGGTCAGCGGAGTGGGTTGGTTGGCTGCAGGCCGTTGTTTCGGCATTGAATGGAGAAGTAACCCGCCTTACTTGTAAACGACAACTGGAAGCCATCAAGGCTAAAACAGTGCGTCAAAAACCCTCCTCGGTTGTTCCCGGCCGTGCGGTTGGTCTCAAGGATCAAAAGCTTCCTTCTGGGTTGGGTTTTACCAGTCTGGTGAGCTCGAGGGTGGCCGAAGCCAAGCCACCAATCCGTGTTGTCTCTGGATGTTTACCAGATATAACGTTCGGTGACGAAACCAGACGAGCCCGTGCTGTACTACTTGCAGGATGGACCTGGACGAGGTTTTGTGCGTGAGGAACTCCTGGTGGTGCCCCCAGACACCCAATTGCCCCCCGATGGGGTTCTCAAGCGTTGAGGAGCTTAAGCATCCATTTCAGTCGTTGTCTCTTTATGCCCATAGGCCAGCGTGTCCACCCCATTTTCAGCGATCCAGCGCTTGGAGTCAAAGGGGGAGAGTGAAATCTTATTCAGACGCTGCCCGTATATGTGATGCTTCTCCTATCGCAGGACGTCCATGCCGTGGAGAAATGTCTATTTTCCGAAGAGAGCCTCTTTGTAATGCTCGAGCCTGATTTGCTTTTTTACAACATTCTTTTTTTTACACCTTTGGCCTTCTTGATGTTTGTTCCACTGGCTTCGAGTATGGAGTACATCTTGGGACGCAGACCGACATATTCAGCGATAGGACAACCCGCACATTCGTCTTTCATTTTACCCAGCACATTCTTATTCACAGTGCTGTGCAGTGGGTTGTTTTTCAGGTAGTCAAACGTGTCATAAAGATCCGCATGCTTGGCCATGTCCTTGTAGACATCCTCTGTCTGTATTTCTAACAACAGACTGTCTGTATCGGTGTAGAGCAGTTGGCAGCGTTCGCCATACTGACTCTTCATCTTGTAGTAGAACTCGTACATCAGGTTCTTACTCAGGTCCAGAATGCTCATTCCCACATATACTGGGCGGTTAAGCACTAGTCGGCTTTTGTGGACCAGATTGCTGCCAGATTATCGTCAAATATGTTTGCTCGGGCAAAGGCTGGGCTGGCAATGAGTCGTCGGAGCTTGTCCTCTCATGTGCTCGGACAAGTTTGACACTGACCCTCTTACGCAGGCTTTTCATCGTTTTTCCAAAGACGCTGTTGTTCATGAATTTGTACAAGTCCTTCTCAAAGTCGCTGTTGGCCTTCTTCCGGAGCTCAGTGTTCATCCTGATGTAGGGCTCCATCCAAGGGTGCTGCTCAAACCTTAGGGCACGGTGGATTTTTTCAGGCGAAGACCTAGAGCTGCATATTCCGGTAGTGGAGCACATAGCGGTCCTTGTTGTGGAGGTTCGGAACCAGCTTCTCAACCTCGGTAGCGCCAAACCCTACCGCTAATGAGGCTGTGCTGGTATTCGGACATCCACTGTGTTTAGACTACCATGCGCTCTGGTGCTAGAAGATATGCGTCGTGTGTATTGTTCAGCTCTTGTGGGTAATCCAAGTCCACCTCTAGGATGTAGCCCTCTGGGTCATCGGCTGGGTGATCTGCAATGGTGCTGGCCAGCTGCTGACATTTTGTCACCTAACGAAAATCATCTGTCGGTAGGGCCTAAGACATGGCCCACCCATAGAGGTTGTTGGCATCTAGGTAGAGGATGTGGCTACTAGGCTTTTCTGGGTTATATCCCTCGACCAGAGGATTGTTGGCTTTGGCATAGAGCTTTGAGACCATGGAGATACCTCCCCGCATCCCCTTCTCGATGAATAGGTGTTGGTCATAATCACAGAGCAGCTCAAGCTCCACTCCTGTCTTCTTGAGAAGGGCGTCCCTATGAAAGCCCGGGGCTTGTGTAATAGTGTGCGGGGTCTAAGCCATACTGCCTTAGGCAGGTTTTCCGGAATATTTCAAAACCATCTACCAGTAGGAGGACATTTGTGCGGTTGTAGAGGTCATGATAGTCCCCGAGGTTGTGACACCTGAACGCCGTCCAGACTTTCATACATGGCAGGTAGTAGCAGCATTGTATGCTTGCCAGTTCTCCCGTGTCATCCTCGTGCCCAACACTTGCTTGATTTTGCACTCCTCTTCCTGAAAGGCCTTTCAGGAATGTTCTGCCGCATTTGGGCCCCGGTATTCAACTGGCGGCTCTGTATGGCCATCATACCGAACCACGATGTAACAGTAACTGCAAGCGTCGTGCTGTTTTTTGAGTGTTGCTCTTTGTTGGGTCGAGCTCCGGGCTTCACTCTTCTGCAGAATAGCCTCCTGCTTGTGGCACAGCACGGGGTCACTGTATTCTTCACTGCCGTCTGGGTTGTCCTTCCGAAGCTGAACATTGAGTGCGAGTTGGAATTTTACACCATACAGAGCCCTGGTCTACCAACTTGTCACGGATAATTGGTTTCACTTCCTCAAGAAAAGCTCTGGGGTCTGCACCATAAGAATGCCCTTGGGACACGTCTATTTGCCAACCCCTTAAGAAACTACCAATGACCCATGGGGTCTGTCTGAAAACTAGTTTGTCTTTTCTTCCTGCTTCACAGGTGCGAACAAACCCAGAAGCTCTCCCGATACTCTTGTACAGATTTCAAAGATTTTTGATGGGGAATAGGGTCGAATTCTTTTTCCAAGGCTTTCCTCATGGTAGCCTTCTTTGTGCGTGGTGGTGGAGAAGGTCGGTATTTCTTGGGGTATAATGGCTTTATTAGGCGCTCCTTGACAGCCTCAGGAATAGGCTCATCCAAGATGTTTTTTACAACATCATGGAGAGGCGAATCTGGCAATTCTGCAAGTATCTCTTCGATATACTCTTCGATTAACTTGTTCGTAGTAGCCATGGTGGATATATATATACCATATGCAAAAACAATTCTCTAATGGGAATATATATGGTATATAAAGCGCATAAAACATGGACAGCCTATTAGATGCCAATAAAGGGTAGCCGCTGAGTCCTGGCACGATCCTCGAGCTCACGGGGGACGAGGGAGAAGACCTGCTTGCTCTGGGCCTTTGCGCGGAGGAGGACGTACCGTGCTCGGCTCGTGCCGCATCCAAGCCCGCACCGATAGGTTTCCGATTTTGTACCTCGCCCACAAACCCGACAGGGGTGTGGCTCAGAATCGGGCTTACAGCGCAGTTGAGCCATGTGGACGCTACATAACCGCCCCATACACCGCCGCCCGCATTGCTCGGTGCGCCCAACTACCAGCCACTCGCATTATCTATGTCCGATCATTTTGTCATATATATTATGTGTAAACAAATATCTAATATAATTTATGAGTCAGACGTAGGTTAAAACATGGGCTGGGGGCCCGCCAAGAGGGGGGGGGGGGCTATCGTGTTAACCTGAGATGTGGTGTGGCAAGGTGAGCCAGAACCACAGACTATGTTAGAGGGTTAGATTGGATCTTTGAGATCTCTCAGAGGCCAAATAAAGTGACGCGTAGGAGGCCCAAAACACCAAAAAGGTCATTCAGTACAAAAGTGAGCCAGAACCACTACTTGTCCTCACAATAGTGTGTGTTTGACAAGAAAATATGCTGCAATTAATTCTACCATCCGTTAAACACTACCTCCTCTATAAATAGCTTCAAGGATGTCCATTGTCTGCCGAGAAAGAGAACATAGTCTGGGATTACCAGGAAGCCTTAAGGCTGATCGTAACTCCAAGAATAGATACAGGTCTTACAATTTTCCCGTTCCTACGTCACCTGCCAGGCGTCTATGGAAAAGTCCACAATGAGTTTAAGCGTTGTCACGAAGCGGTCATGGAGGAGTTCCTCTATAAACAACGAGTAAGTATTAACAAGTGACACTCACACACAAATAACAAGAGTCTGTTTTCTACCATCTAGAAGTCTAACGTAGCGATATCTGGCCTGCACATTGCAGCGCATAAAAAGTAAAATAGAAGTGAATATTGATCCAAACTTTTTCTCCATGAAAGTTTACAAGGACAAATCTCATTCATAGCTGAAATTATTAGATGGAAACATAACCCCCTCCTTCTTCTGTTCAATTCACCCGATTGCCCCTAAATCAATTCCAGCCGGCTACATATAGGCATATACATATTATAGCATTTCTGAAATTACTGAGCGGAAACCAAATATGTATCGTCCACACAACGACAAACGTATTGTGCTTAGATTTAATTGAGATTGGCCATATTCTTCGAATTGTTTTGTCTTATCTGAAAACAAACCCTACAAACACCCACAAGTAGTTTCAATAAAGTTCGTATGATTAATACCTAAGTCAATACCTAAGCAAATGTTAAGGCTTAAGAACGTCTTGAACAGGATTCGAAGGTTGAGTAGTTTGTATGTTCACCCACGGGAAGTAGTGGGTACGATACCCGAACGCGCGACATACCAACTCGTTACTTTGGTACTTTTATATCTCCCTCAGCGTAATGTTGGTTGTTGAGGTACTGGGTGTCCCGGCGTCAATGCCATGATACTTTGACTTTGAAGTCCCCAAAATGACTGATGTCCTTTGAATGAAACGTGTAACATATGTAAAGAAAGGTTAGGAATACAGTTCAAATTATATCTAAGGCCTTTTCTTTATTTCGATGAAATTTTATAGTACATGTATCTTAGTTCAGAAAATATGTTTCGTAAAGCACGCATTAAATATTACAACACAATTCCTTTTTTCTGCTTCGACTTCTCTGTTGACTAAAGAGTATGTCCCCTACAAAAATACAGAGACCTTTACTTTCGCTGTCAAGCTACTTTCTGTCAATATCACAAACAGTTTAACGCCAACTTTTGGTACATATTAAGCATATATCAAGGCGATCTGGTATACAGTATTTTATTTTAAATATTTTAGCAAAAAGAAGTTATAAACTAACTAAATGTGGAATCACTATAACATTTATATATTTTAATGGTTACCTAACTAAAATATTTTCAAATCAGGACCCAAATTCTTCAACCGTAAAAAAGGTAATAATCAAAGTTTTTGATCCTTTCTTAATTTATAATTAAATCGCTTATTATTTACTATGATATCAAATGCTTTGTACTTGTTTTCAGAATACACGCGATAAATCGAAATCGCGAGGAATTGTTGATTATCTTCTAGATCTTCAAGAAAATGAAGAGGAAGATAAGACTGGAGTATTTACTGATGAATGTGTAGAAGGGGTGGTGTCCGACATTGCTATTGCAGGTATCAAACTAATGCTAAGTTTTCATCATGATTTGTAAGTATAGTTTTTTTCTTTATGAAACGGGTGGCTAGTATGTCTATTTGGAAATAAACTACATGTATTCTGGTTTGTCGCGAATGGTCCTTGGCTGCACCAGTACTTTGTATCTGGGGAGGTCTTGGAAAATTATTTATTGTACTCACAACCTTCGGAACTGTAATTAGTGGAACTGACAAATGTCATAATACATACGTATTATCAGTCCTGGTGATAAAATGATTATGGGTTCGATCCTTGACCGTGACCTTTTCCAAGGTTGTTTTGGCGCTCAGCACATAGTGGTAGTTTGTGACTTGGTGTGTCAACGTCGTGATATCGTAGTTAGAGAGCACTCTATCCGTCTAATGTAGACAGTAGTCCCTAAATTACTGAAATACTGTGGACGACCCAAGCAAACAATATACAATCATTCCAAATAAAGCTCTGTGATAAAACAAATCATAAAACACTACCAGTGGCACCAGACAAGCACCGCAAATATTAAATATGCGATACATTATCAAATTAGTTGTATTGAAAATTTCAAAGTCCGTGTTACCATTATATAATCATATAATCAGAAAGGGTCAGAAAGTTGTAGGGGTCTTTTGGGTAGGGATGCAAAATGCCAGTGTACACGACGTTAACAATGGCCAAAAGACATGTCTAATAAGGTGATTATTACAAATGCTATTTTTAGGTGTATTGACTACTACTGCCAGTTTGGCAAGCATGATTCTTTGCCTCGCTAACCATCCTGAAGTTCAGAGGAAAGCTCAACAGGAGATTCAAAAGGTGATAGGAAACGATCGACTTCCTGAAGTACAAGACAAAGCCAACTGTCCATATATGGAGGCTATTTTCATGGAAAGCCAGAGATATATTTCTGTGAATGTACTCGGAGCTCCACATATCAGCAGAGAAAATGTCAACTTAGATGGATTCCATATAGAGAAAGGATCGTTGGTAAGATTATATAATACATGTATATACTTTACTTCAATTTTTCTTCGAAAAGGCGTCAAGAAAGCAGACGCAAGCGTGCACGTGGTAATTATCGTCTGACTTGATGGAATACTTTGTTATATAAGTTAGATAAAATCCATACCGCACTGTGTGACTAATATATATTTAATATATATATTGTTGTTGTTGTATTGAGGTTTACCGTCGCTGCGATAGTATTTCAGTCATATAACGACGTCCAGCTAATTACAGGTGGAGGAAGACCCCGAGTACACAGAGGTACCCGGGTAGAACCACCGACCTACTGCAAGCCAGCTGGAAGGCTTCCTCACATGAAAAATCCGAAGTCCCTACCGGGATTCGAACCCACAGACTTTTTTTTACTTAAAAAGCGTTTGTATGTGGGTATGGAGCATAAGTTGAAATATAACTTGCTTGTTTTGAGTGAATATAGAATATATCTCATCTAAAAGTGATACAATTTTCATGCCTTCAGTCGCGCTACGCTCTCGTGAACATATTGAATTTTATCACTTCTCAATGAGGCATATTCCATACCCACTCAAAACAAACACATTTCCTCTACTCATAATAATGTGGAAATCTTTTTTAAATGCAAGCTTTCAAGACAGAACACTCGGCAAAGCAAAAATAATTTCTTTTTAGAAATTATTCGTAGTATTTTTCTGAAATAATAAAATACCGCTTCAAAATTAACGTTTATCAAATAATATGAATTTAGCAACATTTCGGTGAAACGAAATTGGTCACAGTTTTTGGAGGACAATCCTTGTATATATGTTGATAGAATATAATTAGTATTCTTTACGAATTGTAATTTTCAAAATAATTATAAAATGTTTGAACTCCACATATACGTTAATCGGTATACATAAGGCGTCATAATTAGCTAGTTAAGTTTAGAAATATATATATGTTAGTAAATATATAGTTATTTTCTATACATTTGGACCCACGAGCGACCCATGGTAGTATACATACATTGTTTTAGTAAAAAGCAAGATGCTATTTACATTAAAATAAATTTAACCTGACATATATTAGAAAATGCATGTGCTGCTCAAATATCGTTGCAGTCATACATATATACCTGTAATTGTAAATATACAGTAGCAACGATATTTTAAGTACATTTGTGGTGTATCTAATATACAGTTGCAATTGTATATAAACTGTGTATTTAAAATTGCAATTGTATATTTACCATGTATTTATAAGTGCAACTGTATATCCATTTTATTAATTATATATATATATATATATATATATATATATATATTCACACAGCGAATTTATAGTTGTACTTTAAGTTGCACCAAATTTATTGTATATTTGTAGTTGCAATTGTTTATTTACTGTGTTTAAAGTTGCAAATGTATATTTAAAGTGTATTTATCGTTGTATCTATATTTAAGAACGTTTGATGAGTGCGGAATATGTTTGAATGTTAAAACAACATAAGTGACACGTTGTACATAATTGGTGTTTTATCATGAGCAGATCTTTGCCAACTACTGGTACATTCAACACGATGAGAAGATTTGGGGGGACCCCTGGACCTTCAGACCTGAGAGATTTCTTGATGACCAAGAACAGCTACTGCCGCGGTCTCACACATATTTCAAAAAGTAATTCTGTCTTAATTCATTTTAACGACCTATTCCTATATTACAGAACGACTGTTTTGTCGTGTTTCCTGTTTAAATTACTAGTATTTTACCTGACCGCAGGAATAATCGCGCATTATATTCCGGTATTGTCGTTTTGGAATTTTCCGCTTTCAGTGACAAGACTAGGGCTCAAATCTGCAATGGTAAGGGTAAAGTTAAACAGAAGTAACCGTAACTTCCATTCAATATTGACTCAATTTTCTACGGACCATTTTTCACTTTTCTGAAAGGTTTTCTCTTCTTTTGTAGTGTCCTGCCGTTTGGTATTGGCCGAAGGCAATGTGTTGGTGAGGTGTTTGCAAGGTCCCGGATATTCTTGTACATAACCGCCCTTCTTCAGCGGTGGACTTTCATCCCGTCACGTGACCGATGTGGATCATGTGACCCCAGGTCGGACCAATTCCAGATAAGAGCAAATGCAATGCCATTCCCATTTTTCTGTTGTGTGAAGAAGAACACCACTGTTTAGTTAAAAGTAAGTTTAAAGTATTTAGGTATATAACGTGGAATGAATTCTAAACAATAAACCAATTTGGTTCAGTTACCCTCATTTTAACCAGAGAATTATAAACAGAGATTGGCAGCTTTCTTTATCGCGTGCCTCGAGAGTAAACACGAGAGCACGCCCACCTGTCACACGGGTACCGGATATTACGGTGGTGCTTTCCAGATACTTTTAGAAAATCAACTGATTTTAGTTTGAAGAGTTTCAATGAAGGAAAGAAGATGAGGCATGATGAGAGTACTTTTTTAGTTTAATTATAGTTAAGAGAGAGATAGAGAGGGGGATGGGGGAGAAAGGAAGAAGGACAGGTAGATGAGTAAGCGCCGCATGAGAAAACGTCGAGATAAATGATAGACATGCATGACTAACCCGTGATTTTTGCCGGTTATGGTCTTCTTGTTCTTTTGACTGGTGTTAGTAACACAAATTTTAAAAGGCAGACATGTAGAATGATTACTTACTGTTGCGTCTTGCCGTCACTGACATTTGTTTATGATAAAAGTAATCGAAAAAGTAACTGACTAAACAAAATAACCATATCAATATTATATTACTTTAATTATCAATTGGAACTTACCATAAATATGTATTTGATTTCCAATCTCGCCCGGGTCTCGTTGAATTCTCTAAATATAAAGCTGCCAATCTCTGTTTATAAGTTTCTGTTTAAACATTGTTTAGACCAAACCAAGTTAAAGAGACAATAAAAAGTAGATATTAAAAACTTTTAAGATAAACTCTTATTTTTCAATATTAATTTTATCGCTAAAATGTATTTTATTTTGCCGTTAAATGTAAAATCAATGTTTTTATTTTAACAAAATATCAATTCATTTTATTGCAAAAATGCATTGAATACTGACTTTTAAATGTATACAAGTTTTTTATTCAACAGAACGCTAATGAATATCATTGCTAAAATTTATTGTTTATTGCCTTTAAAATGTATAATTTTAGTTTTTTTTAGAGAACAGAACGTTTTTAGATTTCATTTTATTTTCTGCATTTATGTATAATTAGAGATTGTATAAACAGAATGTTGATTTATTTCTTTGCTAAATTGTTTGTACTCGCTTATTTCTATTATTATGTATTTTTACAGTGTTTTAGTTAATTGGCAGATGTATTGCATATTGCTTTTAAAGTGTATAATTAGAGTTCTACTTAATAGAACTTTAGAAATAAAGATTTATATTTCATTTCTGAATAATCTTACTTTGAATGCTCACTAATTTAAACGCAGTAGTGACTGAACACATGTCTCTTTTTCTTCTCTTCGTGATAATTTAAAAATAGTATGAACTTTAGTATGGAATTCTGTAGGAATTGCTGTTCTATGTTTGTCAAAATATGCTTAATGATATATAACAACAAAAGAGGGAAAATATGTCATTTATCAGTACTGTTGTTTTGGATTTTACTTTGGCCACGACAAAATTTCTGTTATCACAAATAGGGGAAGTCCCTGTGTGTACAAAAAAACTTGATTATCAAAAGTCAGCCAGAAGTGCCCCGCCCCCCACCCTGTTATCAGTGTGCCTTGCTGATGGCATCTCTTACTCAAAGCCACTCCTAAAGAATCTGTGTAAATTTCATCGGACAAAGTAATAAAATGAATGTTCCCTCTTGCATTATTAGCATATATTAAACTTTCAAATCGAGAAAAACAAAAGAAAAGAAGAAAGTCGGGCAAGATCATCAGAAGTATATATACATGTTAAATGCACATTTAAATGTTGATTTCAGCCAGAAGTGTTTCTTGGCGACCAGACGAGGTCCTCATGTTGCATTGCCAAGAGTTGTTTGTTCACCACGGGCTTGACAAGTCAAGTCTGCGTCTCACAAAAAGCCTCCCTAACTGAGACTTCCACAGATAGCTGTGACCAGTCCTCCGCCTACCCCCGGAATCCTCTGTATGATAGGGCCTGGTTTGTTTGTTCGTTGGGTTTAACGTCCCACCGACAGTATTTCCGTCATTTTGAGACCACGTCTTCATAGGACAGATATATTATTTTATATTGCAGTACCATGTTGTAGACATGTGGCATGATATCACACCTAGTCGCGTTATCCTTACACCGGATCTATCAGTCCTGGAACTACCTTGCTGAGCGCCAAACAGAGAGCTTCCAGTACCATTTTAAAAACTTTGGTATGTTGCGGTCTGGGATAGAATTCACACATATTCCTTGAGGCAAACAGTGATGTGACGGTATTGTTGTTGATGTGGACATCGAAGTTAGCCGTTGTTGGATTGATAATATCGAAACCCATGTCACTGTAGTTTTATTTTCTTACAACTTTCATGAATAGTACTCATTTTCGTCTGTTCGCAGGGTGGACCAATACTTAAGTAATTAAGGTCATTAAAGGTTATTGACCCTCTCCACTTTATTACGGGATTCGAAAACCGCGGGCTACCACTGATCCTAGCTAACTCTTCGCCTGAGTTGTCAAGTATCTCCAAATACAATATTACTGAAGACAAACAGTACATACTATATCAAAGTTGAGAAAATGCACACAAAAAGGAATGCGTGTACGAAATATGCATGCTCTCACGGTTGATTGAGGTTATCTCGACGATTTACCATGCCCTAACCCAGTCTTTCCACCCATCCCCTCTCTCTAACTAAATTATCCTCAAACTTAAGAAAATTGTTATGATTATGCATCATCCACTGTTAATCAAATTCTTCCCACCGCAATTCTGTTATTTTAATAGTCATTAAAATGATTCTGGCTTATCTCCCTTTTGCCATTACTAGGGATAATCAAACTCCGCCGCAGTAGTTACATCCCCTTACAGTTGTAGATAAGGGAGATTACTGTGTGGAGTTTGAGGGATAATGTGACCTTGGCTGCGTTCAGTCAAGCGACCGTTAGTTTACGGTTGTGAGTTGGTACCCAGCTTACATTAATATCGATAAAACAGGAGTCAAACCGCTCACGTTCGCTCCCGGTTTGTTGACTGAACGCACGGCATGTGTGCCATCACGCTGCCCGAAAATAGGTTCTCACTTCATCTGACTCATGTAGACAAACCTCCTCCTAATGACTAGATTACTATTGGTGGGACGTTTAAACCTAATTAATTAGACAAATGACAAAAAGCAAATTGACTACATCTCTTTATTTGCTTTAAAACTATATTAAATAGTAAATACCACAGTTGTAAATCATTGCAATGCAACTTAATCTGTAAAGGCAAAACAAATATAATTATATTCATGATACAAATGTACAAAAACGAACTTTTAACAAACAAATATCTATATACAAAACAACTTATGTATGTAACATACTCCAGCAAACATCATACAAATCAAACAACATACTGAGTAACTATATCATATATTTATATGTAGTATTTATCCGAATTAATTAAAAGTCCCACAAATTACAAAAAACAAATAGTCTACAAAACTAAATAGCACATGCTTATAAGATATTACACATAAATATTTATAACACATACTTACTACTACTACTACTCTCTCTCTCTCTCTCTTAAAGATTAACGATAAAAACAACAACAATAAACATGAGATATCAGCACGACACGCATAATATAAATATAATTGTTGACGATAAATCATGTTAAATATGTTTGTTATTTTCAATGTACATTATTATATAGTTTTAAAACAGTTCGTACAACTTTAATTATGCTCAAATATAGAGCGTGCTCGATTGGTAATTCCAAATATTAGAACAGAGAGAATTCCAATCGAGTACGCCAGAACAGTGTGCCGACAGAATTCTACCTGTTTCAGCGCACCAGGTGGTGTGAGCAGAATCTAGCCGCGTTTTAAACCTAACCAAAATGGCGGACACGTTACTGCAAACATGCGAGTTCTGAGTTTTGTAAGCAATTGTTGTAGAAAAAGCAGTAAAACCCTCTTATCTATGACAATAATTTAATAATTTGGTATAAATAAATTGAAAAAAAAATATCAACGCAAAATATGTACTGTACTGACAATTGAAAGTGACATGCAACTGTCATGAACTTCGTCGAATAGGAGTAGTTTAGTCGCCATTGTCTCTATACAGGCCGTCTATACAATTCAGTTCCGACATATATCCACTCGTTTGGTAAAATCTCTAGAAGAATCGGAATTCAATTCTGGTACAGTTCCGACTGGCCAATCGAGCACGCCCATAGTCACAGCACCCTCCGATTAGCTATCGAGTCATTTCGCCTATCTCCGGTTTCCTCCGTATAATCGAGGATGACGTCAGAGAACTCCGACTGGCCAAAAAGTCCATAACGTACCGTTTGCATTACTGTTGTATAGCATGCAAGTAGGGAACCAAATCTCAAACAGTTATGCTTGCAGTTTTATGAAAAGTACAGAGAAACATATGCTGATCCTCGGGGTTATTTATTTATTTATTTATTTTTTCAAATGAAATAAAATTTACCGCTTAAAGTTGAACTGCTCATAGATTGAAGCCCTATACCATTATATACTTTATCAAGTTTGTGTGCGAATTGTCTTCATAAAACTGCAGTATAACAAAATTATTGTTAACAGTAAATGTTCAACGACCATACTCTATCACAAATGCTGGTTTTGTGACGCATTAACGTCATTGACGTAGGTGACGCTATCCGGCGGAATATGTCTGTCAGGGAGTTCCTCATATTCGTGATCTGTGACCACGTGGTTTGGTGTTGGTAATGGCCGATGGGCATTCTGGTTAGGTTTCTTTGTTTGTTCTGGTGTGCTTCCCGCAAATAAACCCTCAAGCTGCTTTTTAAACTCTGGGTTTAATCCTGTCAAAAAAAATATATAAATGTTATGATACTGAGGGTAAAGGATATTTGCTGATTTTGCGAAATCTAAAGAACGTATATTTCTATGACATAAAACAGTACTGATGACATAAAATACGACACTACGATAAAATCAATAAACATTATTTTACACCAGCATTTTCCTCTATTTACATCGTTTGAAGAAAGGGATACCCATATTCTTGCAGATGTGACAGGGTTTCCAGGTACGCATGTGTACACGTGCGCCGGTTCGTATAATTTGCAAGACCATGTGAAAATAGGCTTTAAGGCATAAAAATAACATTAAAAACGTCGTACTAACGCTGAAACACCTATAGTGTATATACATATTGCACCCCTGATTTCTTTAGCAATAACATAAAAGGATAACGTTGCTTTGCAACACCATACCGGCCTTTCACAATGACGTCATGACGTAATGTTTGTAGAAATTTGTGAAAAGGTTAAGTATAAGTAGAAAAAGTTCATTAACCCATAACAGTTAACTGCTTAATAAGCAATTATATACAGTTTAAATTATGCAAGAAAATATATTTCGCATGCAGTTAAGACCTCTATCTAGTCCAGAAGAAGTCCATGTACCTCTTAAAATCTTATTTTGTTAACAAATTACTGCCTTTTGATACGAATGTTCAAATGGTATTCGCACTAAACAAAAATAGCTTTTAAAAGCTGTATTTTAAATCCAGTCGATTGACATTTTAAAGTATATAATAAAAGATAAGTACTGCGGGGATAGAAAATATTGATCTTTGCAATAACTCAATATTTCTCATTTGTAAGGACAACTGAGTATTATTTGAATTATGTCATGTCTCTTAACTAGACACACACGTATGAGAGATAACTTTGATTTTATTTATTCAGTGAAAAAGGCTTATCGCGTTAACTCCATTGTCTTGTTTGGTCAACAATGTCATAATTCCTTGGATTTCTAAATCATTAAATTCCAACAAGAGCACCACAGGCGGTTGCCAACGCTCGTCTGTTTGAGGGAGGGGATAAAAAGGGAAGATAAATTTTGTCAAAATATAGACCTAAGAGTTGTGTCTCTTGATAAAAGCTCTTGTGATGGTGAACAAGTATGTGAAATGTGATTATAAGTTTTAATAGTTTAGAAGTTATTGCCAAGGTTAAAGTTGTTCACTGTATTTTAAGGGAGATAAAATTAGTCAAAATGGACCCAAGAGTTATGGCCCTTGATGGGAATGTAGCCCTTCAAATAGTGAACAAGGTTTAATAAGTTCTTCACGACCACTGTGTTAGCGACGACGATGACACCAGAGTGATAACAATACCTCGACTTTTTCTGTGAAAAAACCTACGGGCTTAAAATGAATAAAGATCACATGACCTCTGGCACCTGCATAATTCTACTGTCCTAAGTATACCTTGCATGGTACCCGATTCTGTTTGCATGGTACCCGACTGTGTGTGAAGTTCGGGAGCAGTGTTGCGTCGTGTGTTGAGCTGAGACGCAGTAGGTGTAGAAGGGGGTGTGTCACTAGCTGGTTCCTGTATTGTTACTCTCTTTACTCCTACAATAATGTCATTCAATCATAGTAACTACTTCACAATCTGTCTACCATCAATATAGGCAATGAAGACATGGCATTTAGACTGAATAAACTTTTTTCGTTGATGTATTTTTGGAAGGTTAATAATTTTACCAGTTTTATAAGTGTATGCTTCAGTATAAACGCCATGTCTACTTTGCATTTTATCTTTTAGTAAAAGCTTACCAGATGCACTGGATCTCACTACAGCAGTATCGTCATACAGTTCTTCATCATCACTTGTTAGTGTAGGGATATATTCACCGTCACCAAGTGCTTCGTCAACATGT
The DNA here is from genome assembly GCA_021229015.1 of Solen grandis. Classification (NCBI taxonomy): domain Eukaryota; kingdom Metazoa; phylum Mollusca; class Bivalvia; order Adapedonta; family Solenidae; genus Solen; species Solen grandis. The sequence goes on along the minus strand of CM037784.1, from coordinate 59,948,474 downwards.
TTGGAAGTGTTAGCAATGTCAGAATTTGCCGAAGCTGTGTTAGTATAACGTGTGTTAATATGAGAATGACGTTGCCGATGTGTTGCCCCAGTCATTTTAATGTCCCTTGCCTGTAAGCTGTCTGGAAGAATTTCGTACACATCGTCGTTTGGCATTCTCGCAACCGGAAATACCGGTGTTGAAAGACTGTGTTGGAAAACTGACCCACTGCGGCCTTCTGTGTTAGCATAAATAGTGTTAGTAATTTAACTGTTGTAGAGGTTATGTAAAAAAGCTAATTAGAGCATATTATAATGCTGTATTAGTAGTTGAATATGTTGCATGGTTAATACTAAACAGTATCAGTAACATGGGCGTAGCTAGAGGGTACATCAGTTCGCACGTGTGTTTTGAATTTTTGATATAACCAAAGAGATATACTGATTTAAATTCCAAGCAGCTAAAATGATTTTTTTATAAAGCAGAAATCCATTTAGATGTGCGTGCGTAACATTAAGTCACTTAGCTACGCCCCTGTTAGTTAAAGGCCGATCCTAATAGCACGAAACTCTATCTAACGAAGTGAAAAGGGTTTGCATTGGTATCATGAGCATTGTCTATCCTCGTCGTGTCCCATTTTAACTAAAATGTATTTTCATATTGCTGAGACAATGCAGTGTAGCGATGATATTCATCGTCTTCAGTGATAGCTCTAGATAATGTTGACTAGAACTGTCACAGGGGTGACTTATATACCCCCCGCATACTGCAAATTATAGAGGTAAAGTCTACATATTGTGAGCAGTAACTGTGGATTTGAGTAAACGAAGAAATCAGTCAAAAAGTGTTTACGTTTAAAACAAAATATAAATATATTTAAAACATGATTAAAAATAATTCCTGCTAAACTGAAGGATTTGTTTGTTTATGACTATTTATTGGGTTTAACGTCCCGCCGACAGTATTTCAGTCATTTGGAGACTATCTATCGTCTATCTTCACACAAGCTATATATGTTCCAAATTTGATTACGATGTTTCATACCTGATAAAAAGTCCGTATGAACAGATCTGGAGACAAACTTTATTTAGTATCAGTGACCTTGACCTATAAGACCAACACAACGCATCAAAGCTTTATCTTTTCATAGAGTATACAAGTACTAAAACTCATTCTTGGCAAAAGTTAGTAAGAAAATTCCATTTTGGGGACAGTAAGATGTTACAAAAGTCCATTTTAGTCCTAAATTTGGTCAAGAAATGTCGCTTATGACAAAAATATTCAAGAAATTCCTTTTAGAGGACAAACGGACTGATAAACATTCGTTTGCGGAAGTATAATACTAAACAGTAGTTATTGTAGAACCCTGATTTTATTTTTCTCGTACTTCTCATTGATTTAATGTTCTCGACTGTGTCCTCAACTATGTATTTGTGTTACTCTTATTACCAATACCTAATACTAAATAAAAAGGCAGTTTGTCTATCTGAACAATTTCATCTTAGTGCGAATCAAAGGCAATATGAGATCTCAAGAGATGCTCAAAACTCAAGTGGAGAAGGTGTTCAGTGGAATGAGTTGATGACCTTCCGTGGGATATTGTACTATGGTCACGTGATTCCTTAATCGTGTCGCTACTTTGGAAGTGCTGTCAAAATATTCATTTATGTCAAATTAAAAAGCTTAGATCATCATAGCGACTTCTTGAATGTGGCGATTCTTCAATTATTTTTACGTGAGAGTACTGATGACGTCAACATTTCAACGACAAGAGAAGAGCGCAAAAATGATGGTTCACCCACTGCTCCTTTTTTGCTATCATAGATACCATCTATATTGCATAGCACCACCACGTGTAGCACCTTCAACAACCTACAGAACATAAACAACACACTACATACAAAGACACACCTCCACCTCCGTAACATGATGCACTATTCATATACTGTCATAGTTAGGTACACACTCTATTTATATAAGCACAAAGGTCATCTTGCAAATCCAAGTATATATGTCAATGTACATATGCTCGATGACTTGACTTGACTATTTGAGTTTACCGTCGCTTCGACAGTATTTCAGTCATATAAGGACGTCCAACTAATTATAGGTGGAGGAAGACCCCGAATACACGGATGCATCCGGGTAGAACCACCGACCTTTCGCAAGCCAGCTGGAATATGCTCGAGGACATCATGCATTAGAGTATAGAAGAAAAGTATTTACATGTAATCATCGGCAAGGATACCACATCCATATACAGTAGCTGATGATGTGTATCGAGCATTATAATGCGTCTCAACCGAAAAGATCAGAAAAGGAAATTGATTTTAATCTTATTTATCCGGATACAAATATCTGCTCAATTTATTTTAACGGAAAATGAATCTGAATTTTACCTTGTTTACGTAAAACAATGTTCCCTGCGGTGAATCTGGTTTTGAATTTGAATTCGATTTTCCCTCAAACATAGATCTTAAGTTTTTAAACCCGGCCGGTTTATCATCGTCATTGCTGGATGCGCTCCCATCAGCATTATTTGCTATTACTGGTTTTGTATCACTTTTTGCAGGCTCTTTTGTCCAACTAGGAAACTCGCCGGTGACCCTGTATTATTCACACCACCGAATTGTCCCACACTCTGTACTTTTCTTAAGGCAGGAGTTGAGTTTGCGGAAACATCTGATGAGAGCCTCCCAGTTTGGGAGGACGGAGTTGATGAAGGTGATTTTAACGCAGATTTTAATGATGGTGTAGAAGTTGCAGACGACATTGATGATCCGGGACCTTGGAAGGTAAACAAACACATCTAAAACATACACTTTTCTCTCCAGTCATGCCTTATCAATCATAAAATTCAAGTTAAAAATTAAGCAGAAAACTAAAAAAAAAATCTAAAAAATAAGATTATTGAGAAGTAAAACATATAAATAAAAAGGTTAATATTTTACCAGCATTGTTTTAAAGTGTAAAAAGACAATTCCAGTAGCCTCTAGCAATAAACCAATGTTAGTTATCTAAGCAATAACATTTTATGTCAAATGACAAAACTATATCTATTTAAGTTGAAAATATAAACAAACAATGTAGAAATAAAACAAATTGTAAATGCAATAAGCAATGAAACAGAATGTATATACACCACAAGCTGACAAAGACACAGAAAAAAAAAGATTGAGGTAAAAAAATCAATGCTAGCCTTTCAATGCTTATGAGTAAAGCCAAACCACAACTTGAAATTTATCCTGCAGTCATCATATCGTAAAAAGCATGGCCATGTAAAACAGCTTGTTGACCGTAATCAAAATATATTTCAACATTTTCAAAAATGTATTTTGATTAAATTTATTTGTATGTATGCATCAGCTTATCAAGCAGACGATACATATGACGCAGAATAACATATATTGGCTGCCTCTCAAGGCCATGATTTTGTATTGTACACCTCTCAACCGGAAACATACCTATTGGATGACGAGGAGGGGGCGGGGCAACAGGAAGTGACGCAATAACTACACTCTCGTCTGCTGCAGAAGCAATTTGATAACATTTAAAGCTGGACATACATATACCGACTTTCAAATCAAAGCTGTATTTGGATCAATTTGTTTAAGTTTTATTTATGGTTGATATTATAGTGTTTTTTTTAATTGTCTTAGAAATTGAATAAACTAAATTTATCAGCCTCTTAAGGTGTCGAGACAAAAATTCGAAACACGATTAACTAAAATATCGTTTCACGGGGCGATATCTTGTCAAGGAATTTGACTTTCCGTCTGACGTATACCTAAACAAAACAAATCAATATTTCACTTGGAGGTATGATATATAGCCAAGATTGTATACTTTTCTAAAACCATTATATCGTGTCCTGTGTTACCGTTGCGCCAGACGGGAGATCGAAAACTTAGATGAGAGACTTCGCCTCGCTAATCAAACCAGTAGTGTGCATTCCATCGCGTCAATTGCGTTGTGTGGCATTCTTTTTAATAGGTATTATAGATTCAAACACAGCTTCACCAAACTAGAAAATTACTAATAACTACATTAAACCGTTTCAGGAATAGACTAAATGCATGCAAGCATCTATAGACGAAGCTTTTAATCAGCAGTGGAAAGACTGTGGGTTTTGCAACAACAACAAAAAATCTAAATGTATGACAAGTTATTTGGGTCAAAAGTAGCAACTGACCAACAGCCCTTAGAAAGTACATGTAAACGATGGATATAATTGCAATATTTCGAGGAATGGTGGAATTAAAAACGAAATGCTTAGAAACTTGCGAGACTCGGAAAGAAATAGAGCATTTTAATTATTTATAATTGGGTCGTTTTCGGGACTGTAAAAATTAATACCTCTTAAATAGGCACGGTGCTCGGAATAAGGCTTCTCGGACCATCACGAGTATAAAAAATGGCCGGCTTTCAAATAATACACTTTATTATCTTAAAGATTGAAATCTGTTGAAAACTTCTTTGTTCAGTCTGTTTTGATAGCATTCGTTTTTGATATTTTCAATGTTACATATGTGTCAAAGGAAGTGGAAATGCTTGTGGAAAAAATTGGGGGAAAATAAGCACGTGAATTGTTATTGATTCTGACCTCGGTATATGAGTCTGTGAACACGAATATATCAATAAATAAAAAAGTTAACGCGTCGAAGTAAAAGTGGTTTTTACCTTAACGACGCCGCGTTGTTGACTATTTTTGACCCAAACCATGCACCATACCTACAACCTCCCATACTTACTGTCATTGACATAGGAATGCTGAGAAGTACGGGTGTGTTGTGCCGGAGGCGAAACCGTTACTGAGACAGCCTTAGGCGGTGATGACGTCGACGGTTTTACTAAAGATGGGGCTTGGGGTACTGGTGGGGCTGGTGGCGCAGGTGGAGGTGGGGCGGCAGCGGAGACAGGGCCAACAGAATGAGATTTTGTCCTATTGGCTGAGGATAGGCGATTTGAAGCAGAGTGATTTGACGTGTCTGAAAACAAGGGTAAGCCGGTCTGTTTCTATTTGAATAGCATTTTATTATTCGTAATTAAAGGGTTAAAGACCCACAGCCATTATCTCCCCTTGAGCGTGGTCTTTATAATATTATTGTATTGATTTTGAGGATCAAGTCAGAGGATCCAGGGCCTACAAGTGTTCCTACTGTCAATAGAATTGGCCAAATAAAATGTTGAACTGTAATTAAGAATGGTTTGAACAGCAGCATCACTCTGTTACTAATTTTAAGAGGTGGGAAGAGGGGCATCTTTTTTTCCTAGCGAAAAAACGACACGAAAATTCTATTGTAGCAGACAAAGTAGATCTACTAGACTTTTCATGAAGCAAAAGAAGGACAAACTTTTTTTCCGTGTACAATAACAAAAGATCACCACGAGACTCAAAGCCATGTATAAAATGACAGAATGAACTCAAAAAAAAAGGTACATTTGATTGAGTTTCTGTATTTTTCTATTGTTCTACAACAGAAAATTATTGTTCTAATTATGCCGAAATACTCGGTAGCTTTTTTTTCACAAAATGTAGACTAGCAATATTACATGACAAAAACACTAGTGGGATATGTTTAAAACAAGTAATAAAATGTATGGTCACCGGATTGCGACACGATTATTTAGACTTTAGAAAGTGTAGGAAGTTCATAAATTTAGTGATATGTATTACCTCCCTTCTTTTTGCGTTTAGACATTTTTTATATGTAACTTTCAGTCACGTGATTCTCCACCAAAAAGCATGGGGTAGAGGGAAGTAAAATGTTATAAAATGGTACCTGATCGCTCTAAGTCGACATTCACGTAAGATGGCGGATCAAACCCACCGAGTATTTTGTCGAGTTCGCTCAGTCTCGCTGGAAGTAAGGGTTAAAAAGATATAAAGCTATAATATGCTGTATTTTTTTTCTTTAAACAAAGTGTCGTTTTCTGTATTTAAATTTGATCGAAAATGAATTGTGAAGTCTCTTTGATCATAAAAAGTTTAAATGAAGATACGTTTTAGTTTCTTTACATTTATGTAATGTTCATCTCTAACGGCATTTGCATTATGAACAAACTACATGTATTACTTTTTATGTATAAAAGTATAAAGAGCGATCAACAGGATATAAAGGGGTCAGGTGATCCATTAATGTGTTGATACAATGAAGTATGACAATCACTCGAGCTTGAAGATAGTTTCATAATATCCACATCATTAAGTCAATTATTAAGCTCAGTTGGTCTAAACGAATTCTCGATTATGGCGATTCTCAGAGACATTTTACCAAGCCCCTTGTCTATAGCTTACATCAAATATATAGGCTGAGTTTCCTTTTTTAATAAAAAAAGCAAACGTGAAATGTGATCGAGCAGGTGTTCTTGCTATCTAGAATAATGTATTTCATATTGCAAAGCTTCTTTTAATAAACCCCGTGATTTAATTCTTATCAACTGTTGTTTTTTTACATACATACACAAAAACAGACACACAGACAGACATATAAAATACCTGAAGCCTGTGCGCCAACTTCTATATCTACAGGATTAAATGCGGGCCTTCCTTTTGGCCCTCCAAAACCCTGTGGGCCCACTGTTTTGTTGGGATAATATGCAGTATTTTCCTGCCGCCCTGTGACAAGATATTTTATATAGCAAAGCTTTATATGTGCATGTAGAGAACAATGCTTGCTGGAAAGAAAATGAATATATTTTGACTAACTAAACATACAGTCGGGTCGAGTAGTCACGTGACTAAAACATTATATTTAGACACACGGAATGTTCCGTAAATGTGTGTGTGTGTGTGTGTGTGTGTGTGTGTGTTATTGTTTTACATTTTAGATGTATGATATATGAGTAGAATATTGAATCCTGTGTTCAGGCTCGAACTTTGAGCTAATTAGCACTGAAAAATTAATTTACGTACATGTATTTCATCACTATTGCTACACACACACAAAAAATTGATAGAAAAGTGTTACTTATTAGGATAATAGTTCGTGTAAACTTGAATATCTGTAAAACAGGAATGCGTTTCTTTGCCAAAATTACGAATTTTAATTTTAAATATTACTTGTCTCTAATTATTGCCCGTGGAATGCAAGCCATGTGTATGTCCGTTGTTCAATTCCGTCGAGAAATATTTTGGCGAATTGATTATTCACAAGGATTCAATATTGTATTGTCAGCAAACAATATTTGGGAATGCAAGCATCGTAAATTGCGATATATATCTAGATCTAATAACTAAGTTGTCTCTAGATATGGGCTCTAAAATAATGGTCACGTTGGGAAAAATAAAACAGGATACTTTATAAGCGTGAGCTTTGAAGACAAATTTGATCATTTCATATTTCAGCATGCATTTTGATAACTAGATGTGGGTGTTCCTCGGAACACTTGTGTCGCCTGCATTTAAGCATGTTTGATGAAAGAATTGACTAGAAAATCGATCTTTTGAAATTAGTGAAGACAAATCTTAAAAAAAATTTTCCCTTTATTAACTGTAAGAAAAATTATGACGTCATTAAGCACTTATGACGTTAATTATATATATGTTGCAAGTTTGTAGTCATCATTATCATTATTGAGTTATCATTCTTGTGTACTGCACTCAGACCAATGAGATCTATCTACTATAAATGTTTAAGGCAAACTTTACAAGTTATGCACCACACAAGAATTAAATCCAAAAAAAATAAACAAAGGGAAATTACTCCAAAAATACAACAGTTATCATTCTTGCACAATGCACTCCATGAGATCTTTCCACCTGTGAGGTTTCAAAGTAATACCTCAAATACTTTTCGTGTTATGCTCCAGACAAAAATGAAGTCTGAGTATCAACAAAGGGCAATAACTCAGGAGAAAAGAAAGTGAGAGTTATCATTTATGTGAACGCCCTTAATATCTATCTATAAAGTTTTAAGTCAGCACCTCAAATACTTTTTGAGTTATGCCCTGGACAAAAATTAAGACTGAAAATCAACAAAGGGCAATAACTCAGAAAATATGAAAGTCAGAGTTATCATTCTTGTGCACTGCACTCCACCTCAATGTGATCTATCCATGTTTTAAGTTTCAAGGTGATACCTCAAATACTTTTTGAGTTATGGTCCGGACAAAAATAAAATCTCAGAATCAACAAAGGGTAATAACTCAGAAAATACGAAAGTCAGAGTTATCATTCTTGTGCACTGCACTCCACCTCAATGTGATCTATCCATGTTTTAAGTTTCAAGGTGATAAAATCAGAGTTATCATTCTTGTGCACTGCACTCCACCTCAATGTGATCTATCCATGTTTTAAGTTTCAAGGTGATACCTCAAATACTTTTCGAGTTATGCTCCGGACAAGAAAGTGTGACGCCGACGACGCCGACGACGACGACGCCGACGACGCCGACGACGACGACGACGGACAAAGTGATCCCTATGTGTCTGCCATGCTATGCAGGCGACACAAAAATAGTGTTGTTGCTCTCTCTCTCTCTCTCTCTCTCTCTCTCTCTCTCTGTTTGTGTGGCTTAATATGGAGATAGGCTGAAATTAATGTGCAAATATAGCATCTATGATATGCAAAATTAGCCGAGTTACATGTGCATGATACTGGCAAATCATTTGAACAATAGATAGCTTGGCATCAGCTGCAGCTACTTGACCAAATCTGACCACTCTGACATCATCAGTGATTCTTTTGGAATTCAACCCTGACCTCTAAGAAGGAAGAGATTATTTTTTTCAATCCCATGTTGAAAATCACTCAGTGTGATAACGATATGCAAGATTTCCTTTATATGTCAAAGATTATCGCCTAAATTACAATAGTTGTATTCTTGATAGCAAGCGTACAGGGAGACAATCTCATAGATTAAAGAAATCGCCAAGTCCCCTTACTCAGTGATCTCCCCTATTTGTTAAAATTGTTACTTCGTCTATCTCCGGAGCCCTCCGTATGATAGTAATCGGTGATGACGTCAGAGTCAGTTATTTCAGTATAAAGATGGCTACTTACCCCCGGGATTGTGCCTGAGTGTGTGAGACGGCTGTCTGTTCCATGATGGTTCCTGTCTTACAGGCGTTGGATCCCCGACCGAGTCGTAATCTGGCGACAAAACGCAAAACGATTATTAAAGTTAATAATAACTCATCAAATAACAAATATGACATCTGTACTCATGTCGCATTTTCCAACTCTGGAAATTAAAGTTTATAATGATAGATTTACATACAGAGTTATTGCGATTTGATATTCCCCAAGGACATATCAGAGGGTATCCTAACATGATCGGCTGATGATAAAGCTTGAGTCGTCTGACTACAAACGGATATGAAAATATTTATTTTTGTTTAAATATTTAATTGTGCAAAACATCGCAGGTGACTCATGCATCCTGTAATGTGATAAGGTGCAATGTGCACTTTAAATAATATGATAGTTAAATCTATATGAAGATCAAAACCAAAGACATTTTAGTTTGGGAACACACACACAAATAAAATAAAAAATAGAAGTTAAAGAATGACAGACTCAACAGACAAATTATATGAACATAAATATCCCGTTAGCTAGGTCCTTGGTATGAGCAGTTCTTTGATTAGCAGTTCTTTGATCAGCAGTTTCTTTGATCAGCAGTTCTTTGATTAGCAGTTCTTTGATCAGCAGTTTCTTTGGTCAGCAGTTTCTTTGATCAGCAGTTCTTTGATCAGCAGTTTCTTTGATCAGCAGTTCTTTGATCAGCAGTTTCTTTGATCAGCAGTTTCTTTGATCAGCATTTTTTATCAGCAGCTCTTTGATCAGCGGTTTCTTTGAACAGAAGTTTTTTATCAGTAGTTTCTTTGATCAGTGGTTTCTTTGATCAGCAGTTCCTATGATCAGCAGTAACTTTGATCAGCAGTTCCTATGATCAGCAGTTTCTTTGATCAGCAGTTCTTTGATAAGCCGTTTCTTTGATCAGCAGTTTCTTTGATCAGCAGTTTTTTTTTATCAGCAGTTCTTTGATCAGCAGTTTCTTTGATCAGGAGTTCTTCGGTCAGCAGTTTCTTTACATCCGAATTTTACCCACTTCCACTATTCACCTTTGATATTCCATCTTAATCCATTTAATGAGAAAGTTTAGTATTTCACTTGAAAACATAATTAATTAGACTAAAACAATGTTGAAATATCACTGCAGCTGACTAATACCAACAGTGTTTTGACAAAGCGTTGTCGATCGAACAATTTTTTTTTTTTTTTCTGCAATTTTCCAAGTCGAAAAGGCCTTATGTCGAGCTGGCCTACATTGTATTGAGATAAATATTTGTACCAAAAACATTTAAATCCCTCATCTTTCATTATTTATTGATCAGGCGAACAAAACAAGTAATGTAACAAACACACACCAAAAACTACACATTTTTTTAAAATCTAGATGAGCAATTCTTTTACATGTGTATTAAGTGAATATATACATTGCAAAGTTAAAACTTAACTAGTGCAATTTACAGTTACTAGGTTGTCCATTGTTTGCAATAAAAAGTGTGCATTTGCTGTTTTATGTTTTAAATTGTGCAATACAGGGGAAATGTTAAAAATACAAGTGTACTTAATCTATTACAAACATGCATATTTATTTTCTGAAATAATAAAATCAATTAATTTATTTTAAAACAATTGCACACAAAAAATAAATCGCTTCTCAATGACTCAGTACTCTTTCACATATAACATCGGACTGAACTAGGAACGAACCTGGGTTTCGTTGGTGAAAGCCAGTGCGTTAAGCAATAACCTCTACGCTACCCGGACACCCTCTGTTTTCTTCATACTGAACTTATTTGTTTATATATGCAGATATAAGCAGATTATTTAAGTATCATGAAGAAACGTGTGTTTTATCAACTTCATTTTTAAGTATCCAGGACTTGGGTCGACTGACTTTAAAATACATGCATATGTTTTTTTTTCTACCGGACATGATTTAAATACACGTTGACGTCAAAAACGAAGTATCTTGACTTCAATTATTAATTAATACCTTAAATTGTAACTGCATTATTTACAGTCATCAGTTACTTATATATAAAGACCTGCACTTCAATATGCTATTTCATTCAATTAAGAGCAACAAAATAAATTATTCCTCTGAAAAAAATGGTTAAAGTTAGATTTTACAACAGCAAGCTTTGGTGAGAATAAGACTCAAATGTACATGAAGCTTTTTTTCGACTAATTATTTACAAACATAGACTTCTGGAGAATTAACACGTTGACCAGACACAGAATTGAAAACTTCAGGAAAATGCAGATTATTAAAACTGTCAATGAGCCAGAAAATGAGTATATATAAGAAATCGCCAATCGCTAAGCATACATGAGAGGGAACAAACGATATCGAGGGGTGAGAGCGAAACTATGCTAAGTGCATATAAATATATAAGCACTTAGCCTAGTTTCGTTCTCACTCCTCGATGTGTTTTTCCTTCCAGAGAGTCTGATTATGACAGATTTATGTTATAAGTTCAATAAGTTCAAGCTTCAATCCAGAATTTAAGAAACCGAATTAAAGCACAACAGATTAGATGTTAGAGATGTAGTCACTAAATCTAGAGAAAAAGTGCGGACATGCGTTGAACGTACCGTGATCGACTTTGCCTCTGCAAGCTGGTGGGAAAATATATATTTTAAAGTAGTCCTCTGTCAAAAGGTACGGGAGCACAGACGTGACATCGATTATTACCACATAATGTATCATACCCACAAAGTAATTATCCCCAAGTTTGTATCATAAATTGCGGTAGCAAAGTTTTAGAAATAGATAAAACAAATTAAATGCATACTATATCTGTAGAGGGAAAAATGATTTGTTTGTACAAGTTTTGATTCTGTCACTCTTAAATAATTATGTTTCTGCTTAAAAACGTTTATTTTATTTACAGATGATGACGCACTGTTTTAAAGACATATTATTTAAAGCTGTCAATTTTTAATAAAATAGGGAATCAAAGTAAAATGTAACCAGAGAGATAAAATTAGAACAAAGATGAAAAAATGTATTACAGAGAGAGAAAGAAAAGAAAAAGAAAGAAAGAAAGAAAGAAAGCTGAGTAGAAAAAAAGTAAAATGCATATTTAACAGACAGAGATATTAAGGTAAAGATCATGTAATGGTTCCGCTCCATTTCGGACCTCATGCCCTTTCACGGAGATAACCAAAGTTCCCCAATGTTTCATTAGGGTACCTTGGTTATCTTGGTAGAGGTTAAATGGTCCGAGACATAGTGGAACCATTACATGGACTTAAGCTTAAGAGAGAGCGGACAGAGAATAGTAAGGATGAGTAAAAAGTGCGTATAAAAGGGAGAAACAGGGAAGGGGAGGGGTGGGAACAGAGTAAAATAAAGATAACTTAAAATATACAATATAAAGTGTTGTTGTCTATAAACCCTATGTTACTACATAATCATATCCTTAATACACAACAAACGTCAACGACAATAGGTACTCATGAAATGACTATGAATGAGTTTCTAAACCGAAGCTTATCTAAATTTTCCCCGCGTCGTTAATAATAACAATTCATTACTTTTCCTACGCTTTTCATGGTTTTCTCCTAACTTAACACATATAAGAACCAAGAATGAGAATCAGCTACTTTTAGGAAGAGATGAACACTAATATTGATTGATATTGATTACTTTTTGTTGACGTGGGAAAACGAATTGAATTTATGTCTAGAAAAGTATTGATTCAAATTAAGTATAAAAACTGCCCTCTAGAAAAATCACGCTAATCTACTGTACTACTGTATGCGTCTTATAATTGGCGGATTTTTTTTTTTTTTTTTTTTTTTTAACAGAAGTCTTGGCGGTAATTATATTTGGCGTTTGCTCACTGGTCAAGCTCTAATTTTGAAAAGCTGGTTTTTCTACAGTTTAATGAAGGTGTATTTATTTTGGTGGATCCGACTAAAACCGCTAACATAGCTAAAATTAATCCAGACTTCAACAACAAGACGCTCGCAGTAATTCAGTTTAAGAACAAGCTAGGGTGGCAACAGAAGAGGTACGAGGCTTACCAGGAGGAGGCCACACCCATGGTTCCCCGCCCTCCAGGTCACGGCGCTCTGTTAACATACAACAGGCACTTTCATGAAATACAGATTGACATGAAACATCGGTACTTGCTTATAATGACACCTGATTATGATTACATATAACATTTAGCAAATAGACAGAAAATCAAATCTCGGATAAAATAATCGTGCATGGTACTTCATGGGCATATACATGTACTTTGAAAACGTGCAAAATGTTAGGCAGGCATTTGCCTTTAAAAACACACTATTTTCAAAAGATGAATTATTTTTAATTAAAGATTTTGTATTTAGTTAAAAGATTGTAATATTAACTAAATTGTATTAAATGGTATCTAGACGATCGTGCATTTCTTGAGTCTCAGAGTACAATACAGAGGCTTTTAAAACGATGGTTACGATTAAAGAATTATTTCGCGGTACCGACATACAAAAATGGCGATGAAAGGCAGGTTCACTACTGGATGATCCATGTCAGAAAGCTATAACTCTGTGGAGTATCAGGTTACTTGTCTTCGGCTTAATACCACAGTATGACCTGACGATATACGAAAACCAGAAATGACTAGAATAAAGTGGTATCGCGATTTTTAGAGGCCCAATTACACGTATATATTCTCGGAAAATCGCCATATTTTAGATATCGTGAGATGTCCTGAGCTTAATAATTCTCGAGTCATCGCCACGTTTGGTGTATCGAAACTTCGAGACATCACGTGACCAATGTACTAGTCTATTGGAGGGGCAACCATAGACTAAATAAGAAAAATAACTTACGGATGACACGATCATAATCCGTGTGGTCTATCCCAAGCTGACTGAGGTCATTGGTCGACATGGGCATGGAGCTGCCACCGGAAGTCCGGACAAAATACTCCATTACCTCTGACAGGTACCGCATTGGCTCGTGCTGACAAAATGGAGAAAAGTTAAATGCTGTATTATAATTAATGTCATATATTCTACATAAAAGTGATTTTCGAATCTAATTAAACAGTGTGATATAAATTGTAAAGTGTTCAAAATAGGTCCAGTATTACATTAGGATATCATAATTTGGATCAGGTTTAAGTCTATCAGGAGCAACACCTTTTTGGAACTGTCGAGAAGGAGAAGTCCACAGAAAATAGATAAATTGAGTTCGGTCGAATAGTGGTCCCTTATATATTTAAATTATATGTATTGTTGTCAGTTATCGTCAAAAATTCCAACATTTGAGCCGGTTTAAGTTATACCATGTTTCAATAAATGACGTGTTTGTCTGATGGTTGATTAAATGTCTATTAGAGAAAGATTAAGTGCTTCAAGACATAGACATAATTGTGACAGTTAAGTTGTCCCAATATTGGACGACAATACGCTCTCCTTTCATAGCAGGGAGCTCTTCTTATACCATTTTAATGTTGTTGTTTTTTGTTGTTGTTTTTTTGTTGTTTTTTTAGGCGAACATTTCGAATCTACTATATCTTATTGTGGATGTAGAATGATACCTATATAAATCCATTAATACAGAAACATACTTTGTTCTCGACGTCTATTTTGTAGCCCCCTGCTGTATGCGTAACCTTGAAATGTTCAAACGCACATCTTCTGTCCCTGCAAATAGAAAGGGAAAAAAAATGTTTGTTTATATTAAGCGAGCAATTTCCATACGACGGTATTTCACTCAATGTTTATGCCCAGTCTCAAAACATCTTCCTCAAATGCAATTTAGATTTGATACTGTACAGTAAAACCTCACATAAAGACCACCTCAATTTAAAGACCTCACTATTAAAACCACTATCTTCAGGTCCCCTTATTTCCTTTTCATTGAAATTCGATTATCAGACCACCTCATTATTAAGACCAATTGACAGCAGTCCCAATTAAGGGTGGTCTTATTATTGAGATTTCACTGTATTTATTTTCCAGAACTTGAAGTCAGGTCTCTAGTATATCGTGGTTAGGAATCTAACCTATGACTTTCCGGTTACGGGATGTTAATCCATCCATCATTAAATTGTGATCATGTCCATCAAGTGATTGTGGGAACTTTATAGTAAATGCAAGCTTTTATAGACTTAGAGCAAAACAGCCTATAACCCCAAGACAATGCAAGCTTGCATCTGCACTGAAGTCTTTTTAAGCATTTGATGGACCATGGTTATAATTAAATGATGGATAGATAACACTAACAACTACCTTGGCCACTGAGACAGGATTTTTATATTATATTATATTATATTTTATATTATATTATATTATATTATATTATATTATATTATATTAACAATTTATATTGTATCTCTTACACCACATTTCTGTCGTAAACAAAAGGTTAATACTTATACAAACTTAAATCAGATATTTGAGATAATATATATTCATAAAGAAAAGAAAAAAAATCCGCTTTAAGCCATTTTTGCAAAATTTCAAAAATATCTTACCTATCCCAAATTCCCTTTGTAATGACGTAACTTCCGCTTCTCATGTCGGTAGTGCTTTCTCGCATTAATGTGTTGCCAAAGTCACGACCTTGTTTAATAACCTGCTCCGCTCGATCTCGGGAACAGTTGGAGAAAAACCAACTAGGAAATACACAAAGCATTATAGATGTAGCAGCAGCAGTAGAAGTACTTCCGTATAAGGAATATTTAAAATAAAAAAAAATTTAATGAAAAAAATTTTTAATTTATCTATGTTCAGCTGTTAAAAATGTATACTCAGGCGTTCGTAAATTTAAATGTTTTAATTCTTTCAGAAATATGTCTGGATACATTAAACGTTTTGAGTATAGCATATCAAATTTCCTGTGTAATTTAATTTCAAAAGAATTCTTAATTTAGGGGAATGTTCAGTGACCTTATATATGTACTAGTATTTCTCAAAAGAAATAATCCTTTTAAATTAAAGAACATCTGGATGCACATTCCCTTTTGTAACTGAATATATATAAATCTCACTGAGGAGCACTGATGCAAAATAAGTATAGATTCCAAGCTGTATAAAGCTACTGAATGGTGAAAATTGAATGAACCAAAACTTACAGGAACACTTCGTATGTAAATTGACTTACCTAGGCGGTCTTTGGTCTCTGGAATTTGGATAAAAACGATGAACCTGCAAAAAAAAAAGAAAGCAAAGTGTTAGGCAATGCAATACATTAAATAATATACATAATTTTGTTTGATTTTTACTGCATTGGTTTAACGTTCCACCGACAGTATTTCAGTCATCTAGAGACGATGTCTACTTGAGAGATATAGTGCTGCCACACTGCATTATCACGCTGCAGACATGTTGTATGATATCACACCCAGTCACCATATCATGTCACTGGGCCAACCAGTCTAAGAACTTAACATATTATTATATGTTTAGCGTATGCGCAAGGGAAATATACAAGTACTGTTTTGACGAGTTTGGTATGTTTATGTCAAGGCCGCGATCGAACAAATGACAGCCCGGGCCACTAAATTTTACATTGAGTACAGGTATGCTTGAGAAATAAATCACTAACAATCAGCAGTAAAAGTTTTAATATGATGTGTGATTTAATGCCAGATTTGATCTAACGACCATGTCAAATATATCTTCGACAATGATGCCCCACTTACTTCCTGGCGGACTGATTGTCAAACCAAATCGATGACAAATGCACATGCACCTGGCACATAAATTTTCGAGTTCATATCGTGTCTTGAAAAGTATCATCGACAAATAGGACAGAAGTTTGACAAATGTATTATCGATGCATATATTCTAAATTTTATTAACCTGAACAGCCACGGGGTAAAACATTTAGGGCACACATTTTCCATTCAGTCTGTCCTGCCAATCAAACCATCGACCTAGCGGTTTATCGACCTAGGAGAGAACAGCTACACACCGGTTGCGATACCCAATTTGTTAGAGCGCTCAGCACATAATGGTAGTTCCAGGACTGGTTGATCCAGTTTCAGAATAATGTGACTGTGTGTGGTATTATGCCACTTGTCAATACTGAGGCAAACCGATCTCAAATACTCAAATTGCTTAAATCCTGGCAATGGGGTGTTCAACCCAAGGAAACATATACACACAAATATCAGAAAGCTACACAAGAAAAAATCCGCAATGGCAATAAGCATAAATATATTCCTTACAAAAATGAAACGTTATGTTTGTTTGTTCCCCCGACAGAATTTCAGTCATTTGGAAACGATGTATACGTGAGACAGATATAGTGCTGCCACACTGCAGTATCACGCCGTAGACATGTGGTATGATACCACACCCAGTCACATTACCCTGACACCCGGCCAACCAGTCCTGGAACCACCCTTATAGTTCTACGCGCAGTAGATTGGCACCGCATCAATCACTGCCACACTGAGTAACCACGTGACCAGTGTCTGTACCATACGGCTCACTATTGGTTACCTGTAATTTAACTAAAACTCAGCCTTTTTCAACTCCCTGAGGCAGAGATCTGTACGATATCTCCTGCGTTGTAGATTGCTTTGGTATTTCGCGGTCGGGGATCGAACCCTAACAGGGACTGGGTTTACTTGACGAACGCTCAAACTACCGGATCAAGACGTTAGAGTGTCTCAGTATATATAATGACACCAGTATCAAAGGCAGCGGGTTCGAACATGGCTGGAGCGAGATTTTCATTCATGACACTTGTAAAATACTTCACACAAACGGCCAAAAAAGAAATGCCGTTAAGTTTAAACTATTAAAATTGTGCGTGAAGGTAGAATATAAGTAGTCTAATGCTCTTCGTAAATACCAGTATTCAAGGTGTGTATCAATCACATTGGCGTAAAATTACACAACCATCAATCAATTGATCGACTGATCAGCATACACTATTGAAGTTTCATTAACGGGCTGATGATCATGTAAGATCAGAAGTTTAATGATTGAAATTGCATATTTGATATTTAATTAACCCTTTAAATCATATAAACTCGTTTTTTGATACATTGGCAAACAGAGAAGATGACTTGACTATTTGAGTTTACCGTCGCTTCGACAGTATTTCAGTCATATAGCGACGTCCAGCTAATTACAGGTGGAGGAAGACCCCGAATGCACGGAGGCATCCGGGTAGAACCACCGACCTATCGCAAGCCAGCTGGAAGGCTTCCTCACATGAAAATCCAAAATGACTCTGCCGGGATTCGAACCCACGCGGTGAGGGGCTGAGTGAGTGTTAAAGTCAGCGACTTTACCCTCTGGGCCACGGAGACCCCCAACAGAGAAGATCCAGTTTAAACATCTTCTGGAAGGAGCTGTTTGATCAGGGTCTCCTCTGTTTGTGCATACTTTGCATACGCGACCTCTATTACATGAGCGTTATAAAATTAAAATTTAACCTTTTCTTCATCGTATAAGATCCGATATCGTTTTGAACATCAGTGTATACACCGACACAGTACGTCGAAAGATTGTCAAAGGGAATGTTAATGTATTCAGAAAGCACGTCTATCAACTTGGTTTCACCACATATACTTTAAATCAATGTCAAAACAGGAGCACACAATAACAAATAAAACGACTATAAATATTAAATACCCAAACCATACGTTTGAGGTTACGTATATTTTAAATCCAATGAGGTATATAACTACTCAAGTATGAATAAGTATTTTTTTAACTTATGAATGGATAGAATGCCCATTATAGTGCTGCAAGATGGTTTGACATGGTAGTTTGCCTATTATGAAGAAACTTAAACCTATCAGACCGTGAAGATTACTGTATACAGAAAATATCTACACACCCTAAACATGATACTCTTGACCTAGGTTGAACTTACAGTGTAAAATGAATGAATGACTTATAACTGATGAAAGAGCTCTCTTTCTCTCTCCATCTGCATTAGTGTCTATTTAAAAATATTCATAAATGCGTAAATATTTATGTATATGGGGGGTGGGGGTCTGCATATGAGCGTTCGTGCTCGCGGGCCCGTATGGATGTAACTTATTGTATGATACATTTATTCATCTATGTATATATGTTTTATTATCATTATGTAGTAATTATGCTTCTTTGGATATTAATTTAATCCATTTGCGAAACACACACATTTTCTTCTTCCTTATTTAAAATCCATTCCATTTACACCAAGAATGATCCAAGGTCAGCACCATACCTTCATCGGTAGACGATCGTACCCGTTGTTCACCGGGGTTCGAACCGCGTACCGCGGTAGCCGTACCGTCCAGAACCCGTACTCGTCATTAGGGTTCCGGCGAGTGTTCCGGTACGTCATGGTGCCGACACCAAAGTTTCAAACCACAGAAACACACCATGAACTCAATTTCTGCCTGACCGCACCCACTTCAAAATGTTCATTATCCTGAATCAGTATCACATACATTTCATTGACACTGCGTTCTTCATATTCCAAACCATCTGGTATCCTATATTCATTCCTAGAGATAAGACTGTTTTAAAACACAATTGAACTTCCAAAGATGTATCCCCTGTCAAAAGCACGTTACTTGTTTATATACAGTAAGTCCGATTATTTTCAGTGTACCGTGTAAGAATATGCATATAGAACTACTTCAACGCTTCTAGCCTTTTGATGAGCAATGGACCTGAACAACAATAGTGTCGCCAAACGAACACACGTTAAAACACTTCGTTACATCAGTGCGATTTCGCTTATGGACAAACTACGGTCGAATCGTCATTCCGTGTAACCATTGACTATTGTAAATATAGCTAGTTGACGTTATATTATATACAATGATATAATCTCGCATCAGATAACCCGGCGAAAGTTATTGAATGAGATCGGGTGTGACTATATGTCTCGTTTATCTTTTACCTGTATAATGTTATGTAGTATGGTTTAGAAAAAAAATTGATGTTGCGAGCATTGGCGTCAAACAGCTTCGTTTAATTGCATTTATGAAAATAAATCATGATGTGTTTAATATTATATATGTTCATTAATTTATTGAAGTGATAGAATTTAATTCAGTGGAAAGACACCTTTATTTTTCAATACTACTAGTATGTAAGGTCGAAAAACTGCAATATTTCATAGCAAAGGCTGATGGTTATGTGTGTTAGATAGTTTGAAGCGTCTCGTGCGCCTCGTGCACCTCGTGCAGATTTACGTGTATGACAGGAAAGTCTTAATTTCACGTCAGCTAATAACAGGAGATAAAGACAACATAATTCATTGTGTTACTTTAAATACGTTTCGGCCAACGTCTTGATAAAACATAAACAACGGAAAGCATCTAAGTAATAAACGTAACGTCAAAATGCGCAACATATGTAGACATTAGGCGTTATATTAATGGCGTACCGTTTCGGATGTAAGTTAAAAAAAATAAGTAAAAAAAAAAAAAAAAAAAAAAAGTTTTTGTCAAAATTTAATATAGAAATGACGTCACGCTCTTGAAGCGTAGCGACATGTTGTGAGCCTAATATTCGTTTCAGTAAGTGCGAATTTACACGATTTTGTTGCGTGGGCACCCTTTCAAAATATGTCCTACACATATCATTTATGCAGCCTATCAAACTGACACAATTTTTGAAAGCAGGTGAATTAACAATCAAATTTCCATCCTATGTCATTTTAGATGTACGTAACATTTTAAACACATGCAGCATCTTATGCAAACATTGACTTAATAGCGACAGGTGAACCACTAGCCTATGGTTTTAATCACTCTTGTAAATTGTTTTTTTTTTTAAAGCTTACCATGATATATATTTTAACCTGCGTTCGAGAGGTTGGTTAATTTAACCAAAACTAAAATCAAGAAAATGTTATACAATTGCTTACCACAGTTTTAACCATGATTTTAACCAAACCACTTGTTTAACTATTGATTAATTCTTAACCATGGCTTATACAATTGGCTGTTGATATTCCTTACAACTGTTTAATATGGGACTGTATACGAACATCTGAAACGTTTAAGTATACACGTCTCTTTTTATACACGAGTGCATCGTCTTTATATATAAGGGGGGGGGGGGCATCACGAGGAACAAGATTGACTAATGTCGGAGCCGCTTAGCTGAACAAATAATGGCACTGTGGGAAGCTTTTTATTCGCTAAAGCCGATATTGTTGAGGTGGATTTTTGTGTTTGTACACTGCCACTGGCTACCTCGCACGACACTGGGAGCGGCTCACATATTTTACCCCTTACCACATACAAACTTACACGAATAAACCCAGATCAGCGCGCATGTATCTCAGGTTATATATTTTTCGCTACTTATCCATGAGTTTCGGATGCAAAGGCAAAACTGTAAAACCCGCTTATACTGAATTTTGTAGTATTTTGTAGTTAGTGCGATATGACGTTTTAATGGTCAAGTACAGCATACTATACCTGGCATATATGTTGTGTATCTGTAGGTGTGCTTTTTGTTGATATTTTAAACCCAGGAACGGCATGCAGTGAGGTATTTCCCGCAGTACTGAAATTCTGTGTTACAAAGCTGTTTTACAAAGCTTATAATCTGTCTTTGTTGACTTAGTAGGTACTATATTTCCTTTATACTGGGGTCCATTCCTTTTAAAGTCGGATTTAAATCTTAAATACTCTGTAAATAGTAAACACGGTTTGTTAGATACACCGTGAACTTTGAAAGATTTTCATTATTTTTTTATTTCAAGCATCTATTCGTATATTACGAAATACACATTACAAATTGTAATCAAATGAATATACAGTTGAATCTGTCTCAGCGGCCACCTGTACTAAGCGGTCAACCAGTATTTAGTATAAATTACCAAACTGTACCATTTCGTTATATATTTCTTCTTTTAGCGATCTCCTCTGTTTAGCGACCACTTTCTCTTGTTTCCTTATCTGGCCGCTTAAGGCAGGTTTGACTGTATAAACATTGATTACAATCAAGATTCTAATTCATGAGGGGGTGGGGGGGGGAGGATTCCTCTTTCTCCTCCAAAGTCATTATACTGGATGCCGGAGGGGGGGGGGGGGGTATGGTTTCTGTGGGGTTTGAAAACAGCGTATCCATGTCGTTTATAGTGGTATGTGAGTCAATGTTTTGGGTAGGAGGTGTAAAGCTGTTTTACTGATCCACCTGTGTCGTCGAATGAAACTGTCAGTAGTTTTATATGACAGACTTATAGCTGAATAATGTGGTTGTAGTATTTTTGGTGTGGTTTTCTTTAATTATATCCAATCTTTGAAAATAACGCGTGAAACACGTATCTCGAGCCTCCTAATTAATCCCTGATATGTATAGGATTAAGTGATTTAACCACTGCCTTATACTAGCAAATATTTATAAAAGGCAAGGTAGAGAGTATAAAAAAAATTAATATCATAAATATATGAATAATTTGGAATGGAGAAAAAGTCAAAAGATATTAAAGCTAGAAGAACGAGTTTGTCCATGTAAATCAAATACTGATGTGAAGTAATTCTAAACCAAGATCATCTTCACCATCAACAACATCGTTATAAAAATAATCATCATCATCATCATCATCATCATCATCAAGGTTTTCATCTCCATCGTTTTCATCATCATCATCATCTTGTTCTTCTTCTTCTTCTTCTTCTTCTTCTTCTTTGTCATCACCACCACAACCATCATCATCATCATCATCATCATCATCATCATCATCATTCATTCATTCATTGCACAGGTGTCACTCTATGTTGTTTTGATGACGTCATTCTTAAGGACACACCGGGGAAGTAGGCGTATCTCTATCATTTAAATGTATTCAGTCACTGAAGCTTAACCGTACACAAAAGTTAAATGTAACATAGAATGTTGTATGAATAATGATTCATATAGCTGGTATATGAATTCAGCTGTGATAACACTGATGACAACTGATGATGCGCGTTACAGTGAGATAATCGACCATTTTGTCTTTCCTCCTTGCAGTTTTACGTGTTTTCCAAGGCTTGTTTCATAACAATAATTATACAAGGAATTTTTAATCCCTACCATGAAATTGATGCTCAAATATATATTCAGTAACAATCGAGTGTGTACGCAGATTTTCTATAATCTAAATGTATTATTTCTCTCCAAAATATTTCAGGTTTGTTTTATATTTTAAAAAATTTGAATATTAACTGACCAATGCATTGTACCATTCTTAATTTATGTAATAGTATTGCTATTTTAGGTGAATATTTACAGCCCAAACATAACGGTGTATTTCCTGTAAAAAGGTCAATGCTTTCTTTTTCAACCGAGTATATGTATATATATACTGACGCGAAGTTCTAAATGATCACTTTTTAAATTATCTGTTTTAACTTTCACGTTTGAGGATAGCTTTATATCAAAACTTACTGCTGTTGTAATTTACATCCACTTTCAATGAAATTGTGCACATGTTGTTCACCTTTCACAAACCCGAAAATGAAATAAAATTTGATTCTTACAATTCCCAAGGTTTTGAGATATTTCATTAATTTAAAATGATCGGTTAGAACTTCCCGTCAGTGTATGTATAAGGCACTCACCAGCGTGGGTCCGCCGCCAGACTGGGACTCTGACGGTGTGAGGCTGCCGACGGACCTGCCGGAGCCCGACGAGCCCGTGCCTGTACTCTTCTTACTGAAGGTGCCTATACTGACCATGTCCTCCATCCCGCTGTCATCTGCAACAGATAGAAAGTCAGACAGACTGTCTTGAAACTGGGTCGAAATCAGTATTTATTAGTAGAATTAATTAATATTAGTATCGTTTTCGTCTTCTTCGTCATCCTCCTTCTTTTTATATTCATTAATACTGGTTGTAGAGTTATATTATTAGTAGTTGCTGTTATCATTATTGTTGTGGTGGTGGTGGTAATAGTAGGCATTGTTGTAGTACAAGAAGTAACTTCGGCGGACGTGCTACAATAAACTGTTAACCATGCACGAGTTATGTCCCTTGCCCTTAACCACACGGACTAGTTTAGTTCAAGTACCTGTTTGTCAATATTTATTCCTCTCACTCACTTTATGAAATTAGACCTGTATTTTAAGGAATACAGCAACTCAAACTGTTGTGTTTTCCCCCGATAGAATCATATACCGATTTTCTATAATATACACGTATAATGCCGGAGAAAATATATAAAAAAAAATGTTATTAAAATATGATAGTCTAGTAGTTTTAACCCCATTTTAACCAAGTTAGAGTTTTTCTATCAGAGCAATGTACCGGGGTAATTTTTAAAGTGGGACCAAATGAAGGAAAATAACAGATTCATCTATTTTTCTCTGATTATTAAAGCTTCGTACGCATAAAAATGAAACTCAATTTAAAATATCACAGGAATTAACTTGAAATTTTGACAAAAACGAGAGGACTGTCTGGGTCAAGGTTATTGCTTTATGTATAGAGACTTCTAAGATTTAGTTGGCTCAAAGTCAGGATGAGACTGATGGGTTGTACCATGCCAAATGTCTATGAGAAATCACTTATAGATCTGCCTCACGTTAACAAAGTCCCTGGAATACTGGTTGTGGAATATTCATTTGAATATTCATGAGCTTTAAATAATAATTAATACATACTGGATATGACGCTGTTCCTGGGACGATCGGAATCCATCTGGAGCAGCCTGATCTCAGTGCGGATGATGTCTATCTCGCTCTCCAGGAGATCGATGTCGTCAGGTACCACGCCCTGGAAGTACAGTTGTTGTTTTAGGCTGATTAAACACTGTGTCCAACAATGAGACAAATCACCATCATCAACAGTGTGAGGGATATAAATCTCCCGGAACTACTTTCTTCCTAATACATATGTAATCTGTATATGATAAATAAAGTGCATACCAATAGTTACTAGTTGTCTCCCTTTGTTAATGGCAAACAATGGATCAATCTGTGTGATAACAAGATTGAAAACAAAATAGTCAGCAGTTAAAATTAAATTAAAAAAAAATGTATTTGTTTTAA
>CM037784.1:59873426-59923426 GCA_021229015.1 Solen grandis | reverse complement strand
ATTAACTTTTTTAAAAAATTTTTTCTAAAAATCTAGCAGTGGATATTTAGACTCCACCTTTCCCATTCATGGCTGGGTCAACCACTCACAAACAGAATCACAAACAAAAACATGTTCTTTGTGTAAACCAGGTCACCAATTGACTACCTATTATTCAAGTGAAGTTAAACAATTCTTTATTTTAAATTGAATAAATCTGTAAACACAGATAAATTCATAGTTATCAAATACTGTTTATCCAATGATTTCAAGGTGCAATACTACCAAAAATCAATGAAATAAATAAAGAAAGGTGAAAAGATAACGAGCTGTCAGAGAACAGCATGCTCGGCTATTCGAAATGCTTGTTGGTAAATTAAATTCTTGCCCTTCACATACCTTGTATATAACAATAGTCAAAAACTAGAGATTTGTTTTTGTAGAAAACTGATGTCTCCCCCCCCCCCACCCCTCACACACATATACACTAAGGCACACAGTGACATATGAAAATAGTTAAAGGGCTGATTATATTGTTAAAGCTCCGTACATAGGTATGAACCTTGGGTGTGACACTTCCCCTCATCAATTTCTTTCCATAACTGGAATGTAAGTAGAGTTATCTTGCAGTCAAGAAATTGTGAAAAGGGGGAATAACTCCAAAAATACTAAGGCCAGAGTTATGAACCTTGTGTATGACACTTTCTCTCATTACTTTCTTTCAATAGCATGAGTTAAACTGGAGTTATCTTCAGGACAAGAAATTGCATAAAAGCAGAAAAACTCCAACAAGAAACATTGGTAATGGATTATGCTCTAGTGACTGCAATTCTTGTCCATAATGTCTACCCACCCATGAAGCTTTAAGGTTATATGTCTCATAGTGCATGAGTTATGCTCTGGACAAAACTTAATTGAACAATTAACAAAGGCATAACTCCAAAAATATGAGCCAGAGTTACGGTTCTTTGCACTGCACTTCTCCTTCATAAGATCTATCTACCTGTGAAGTTTCAGTTTAATAGCTTTAATATTTTCTGAGTTATGCTCCAGACAAAAAGTGTAACAGACAGACAGACATACGGACGGACAGACAGACAACTCCGACAAAAACAATATGTCTCCCCCATATAGATATGGGGGGGAGACATAATGCTATACCTTGATAGTTTGATACCCCTTAATATGTTTATGAAGTCTTAAATTGAACCTATGCCTAGTTACTGAGACATAAGCATAACAATACCATGCAAACAAAAGGTAAACCAAAATATCTAAGTTAAAAAAGGGCCATAATTGATTTAAATTTAGTAAAGTTATCCTCATTGGTTTTCTGATGCCCCCTGAACACACTCATAAACTTTCCATGTCTAAACCAAAAATGATTACTTAGATATAAGCTGGAAATTAAATTTTCTATTATATGCAAAACTTTAACCAAAAAGTCTTAAGTCAAAAAATGGCCATAACCTGCATTATATTCAGTCAAAAACTATCTGTCTCTTTAGTATGACACCACTGAGCAGATTAAAGAAGTTTCAAATCATATGGCTGGTAACTGAGATATAAAGCATGAAGTTCATTGCATGTAAAACTCTAACCAAAGTTTCTAAGTTCAAAAGGGTTCAAATTTTGTAATATATTCCATCAAAAGTTATCTACCTTGATTGTATGATACCCCACAACTTGTTAAAAATGTTTAAAATAAATCCCATGCCTGGTTACTGAGATATACCGGTACCAGTAAGCATGAAAGTACCTTGCATGCAAAACTTTGACCAAAATTTCGAAGCTAAAAAGGGGCCATTATTTTAAATTTATTCAACCAAGAGTTATCCATCTTGATGGTTTGAACATGTTAAAGATGTTTCAAATCAACCCCATTCTAAGATACTGAGATATAAGCATGAAAGTACCTTGCATGCAAAACTTTAACCAAATTTCTAAGTTAAAAAGGGGCCATAATTGGTATTGAATTCAGTCAAGAGTTATCTACCTTGGTTGTCTGATGCTCCTGAACATATTCATAAACGTCCAAGTCAATATCATGAATGGTTATTGAGATATAAGCTGGATAGTAGCTTGCATTCAAAACTAACTAAATCTTCTATTGCATGCAAAACTTTAATCAAACTTTCAAAGTTTAAAAAGGGGCCTCAATTCGTATTGAATTAGAGTTATTTACCTTGGTTGTCTGATGTCACTGAACATATTCATAAACTTTCAAGTTAATACCATGAATGGTGATAGAGAATATATGGTTGATGTCGGGATGGAGAAGGTTTTTCCAGTGAGCGAGAAAGTGTATCTTGGCGATTCACTTTCGCAGCGAACCGGATAAACCTTCTCCCATCCCGACATTAACCATGTATTCGATTTATTCTGCTTTTGTCTAGTTTTATCATGTTTTTAGTTTATTAAAATGGTTTCATTCTTACTTTTTTTCCCAATACAATCATTTTCATACTGACTGTATGATGTAATGACTGGAGATAGTTTATCCTGCAAGGCTTTATCCAGCTTATAATATAGACAGTAGCAGGATAAATTGAGATATTAGGTTGATTAAAACTAGCATGCAAAACTTTTACCAAAAAGCTGCAATACCAACACTGATGCAAGGGTGACTTCAATAGCTCTTAAATTCTTCAAAAAGTCATGCTATAAATTCAATCTTTCTTTTGATGATATGCAAAATATTACCTCTGTAGGTCAATCGATTAGCTCAACTGATGTTGACAGAATCAACAATACATTAACTGACTGTAAGAAATTAATCCTACCCCTTCACTAAGATTTCCTGAATATTCACGCAAAGATTTTTGGAATCAATCCAGCTGTTACATGGTCAGATTTGTCCTTGTAGGTCATGCATAATCATAAGCGCTTGTAACCAAACTGCCATGTGTTCAGTGTGTTCAAAAGTTGCATAGCATTTGTTTTTCATTGGATAAATATATCAGTGTTAAGGAGTATACTCCCAGATGAAGTGGTGCATGCACTTCTATTTTCAGATGGCCTGTATTTACATGAATATAAATTAGGCAGTTTCCAGAACTTGTTAGAAACAGCTGAATTGGTGGCCGTGAAATTCCATACTTGTTGATACCATTATGGTATTGTAGATAATCCGTAGGTAATATGAGGGATCATTTGAACATTTTCTTTACTGAAGGTCCATTATAGATGATAAATGTCATTGATTTGTTACAAATCGAGAGTTTCAAAATAATCGAGCTAAATTGACGTATCTGTAGTATTGCATCTTTAAGTTTTTAGAATCAGCCTTTTTATATCATTGAATATCAAAGAGATGCTACATGTCTGGGCTTTTCCCACTAAACTTCAAACGGAAAAAAAGAAAAAGAAAAAAAAAAGAGCATCTGTAAATTAACAGAAAATAGTTATATTCTTGTGACTTTTTCTTCACCAAAAAGTGATGGGTTTGTATCATGCAAAAAAATGAGTCACCTTTCTTCAAGTCTTATTGAACAAATAAGAAATTGGTAGACAAAAAAAAAATATGATACTTAAACCAAGATCAGATTTGTTTGAAGATTAGTGAAACAGCCCCCTAGTCATTAGCAAATCACCTAAACAATGACGTGAACACCAAGATTTATCAATGTTTCTACATCATATATACTTCACTAATAGATCCAGGGTGATCAACATTCGAGCAGACTTTCATCCAGATGAAGTTTGAAATGTATCACAACAGAGCCATAGTCAGTCATATTTAGCCATTGTCAGAGTCATAACTGTTCTAATAAGTCCTCATAACTGTTCTAAGTCCTCATAACTGTTCTAATAAGTCCTCATAACTGTTCTAATAAGTCCTGAAATAGCAAGCATGCCAACATTTTCATCAAAACACTGCAGGTTGTAAAACATTCTGGTATAAATATTTCTAAAGCTACAGCTGCAAATCGGAAACAATTTCTTATATTTTGCATTGTATATAAGACTTCATAATTGACCACAAGACTTAAGATTAAATATCCAACAAAGAAGTTGGCACCTTTGACCTTCAGCAAATCAAACATAAACCTGCAGCTCTCTAATAGCTGATTTATTTTGTAAATGGCGTGGCTAACTTTTTTCTTCAAATTTCTAAAAGGAGACGTGAGATTTTAAGCAAATCACTATTCTATGAACATAAATGATATATTTCCATTCCCCTGTGTCCCAGTCACTGTGTACACATAGCAAACATGCAACACATTTTTTTTCTGAAGACATTTTCTTATGGACAGACTGCCTAACATGGAAAAAATAAGCACATATGACTTTAGAGCAATACACAGATTGTATAGTAAATATAAAACCATACTGACATTTATATATAAAAAAATCTAAATCAGTGATCTACAGATGACAAAACTGCCCCAAAAAGGTGAACATCATACTGATTTTAAATGTATTAAAGTGTACAAAATCAGTTGTTCTATATATGTGAACATCAAAATTTTTCATAAAAAATGAATGAAAAGGCACTAACAACAAAGCTCAACAATCACATATTAAAAGATAGATGATTCTATAAACAATGGGCACAGAAAACAAGATTTAAGGTATGAATTTCTTCATACTGATCATATGACCACCATACATGATGTATGTAACACAATAGCATCTCTTTTTTTTTCAGTTTGTTTTAAAAAAAAGAAGAGAAAACGAGTATGATAAGTTTTAAGTTCAGTATTTAAAGTTATACCTATCATGCATAATTAGCTATTAAAATGATAGGGAAAACTAAAATTATCAATGAAGGTGATCAATACAGTGTTCTTTGGAACACATGTTACCAGCTAAAGCGTGACAGAAAAAATGTGACGGACAGACAGATGACAGATGACGGAAAAGTGATATCTATTTGTAATCTCTGCTTACAGGTGACACAAAATTTTTGATACAGCTATATGCAAATGTACTTTAATGACTGGTCTTAATATCATCAAGTATTCAACACTGTATTCAACGTATATTTGTTGCAGTCAAAATTTTAACCAAAATTCGTAGGTTCAAATGGGGCCATTTATTTACAAAAAAATTCTGACATGAGTTAAGACCAGAGGGCTAAGATAACCCTCAGTTCACTCACCTGTGAAACAATGCCTTCATTGTATGTACAAGTTACTATATTATAGCACAGTCCTACTGAATACATAATCCTTGCAGAAATATAGCAGGATCATTTCAATTCCACACACCAAAGAGTACTTGTTGTCCAAATATGAAGGCCATAGTTTTAAAATATCAAAGGAAGTCACTGAGTTATGATAAAGGCATCCAAGGTCAAAGTTCAATTCGAAACACAAAACTTTTCACTGTGGGCATGGCTGTATAAATCTATGTTAAAAAAATATTGAGAAAATTTACCTTCATTGCCTGTACAAGTTACTAAAGTTACTAAATTATAGCTAAATTGTACTGAATACATAATAGATGAGATCATTTCCATTCCACAAACCAAACAGTACCTGTGATCAAAATTTGAGAGATAAAAGGCTATTAAAATTGTCAACGAAACTTCAATTTGATTGCTTAAGAAATAAAAAGTCTAAAGTGTAAACAGTGATATCTGGCATTTTATAAATTAAAGGGCGATAACTTCTGACCTAATTATCCGATATCAGCCAAAGTAGAACTTGGTTTAGAGATTATTGATATTAACATTTTCAAGTTATGAAAATGAATGCCTGAGAAATAAAGATGCTAAATGCAAACAAAGTTAAATTTGACAAATTTTAATATTAGAAGGGGCATAACTCGTGACCAAATTGGCCGATATCAGCCAAAATCAAACTTAGCCTAGAGCTTATAGTTACAAGCATTGTCATGAAAGTCTGAAAATGATTGCTTTAGAAATAAAGATGCTAGAGTGCAAACAAAGTGAAGGTGAGCTTAAGACACAAGACATTGACACAGACCAAATGTCAAACCTCCAGGCTTTTTTGTTTCAATAAAAAGGTTTCTAAACTTTTTTCCCTGTTTAAGTCAATATAAAACCAAGTGACCCCATGGGGCAGGCCAATTCTGACTCCAGACCCATGAATTGAACAATTTTGAAATAGGTCCACCAGGTCATGTTACACACCAAATATCTAAACCACATGCTTTGTGGTTTCTGACAAGAAGACTTAAAAAGTTTTTTCCAATGCAAGTCTTTATAAAACTAAGTGACCCCTGGGATGGAGCCAATTTTGACCCCAGGGCCATGATTAAACAAACTTGGTAGAGATCCACTAGACAATACGACACACATAATATCTAAACTCTAGGCCTTGCGGTTTCTGACAAGGAAAATCAAGTAACCACTGGGACGGGATCAATTTTGACCTCAGGGCTATGATTTGAACAAATGGTCCACTAGACAATGCCACACACTAAATATCTTAAGCTCTAAGCCATCCAGTTACGGAGTAGAAATCTTTTAAAGATTTCCCTTTTAAAATCTTTTTAGCTCCTGTAACCCAGATATGCAATTGACCAGAATCATTGGGTAGAGCTACATCAAAGAACATCACAGGCAGGTTTCATGAAATTTGGCACAGTGGTTTCAGAGGAGATGTCATTTAAAACAAATGTGGACAACGGACAGACGACGGACAGCCATCGATCCTAAAAGCTCACATGAGCACTACATTCTCAGGTGAACTAAAAACTTGATGGTCTAATACCACTGAACACCTTTTTGAAGTTTCAAGTTAATCCCATGATCAATTGCTAAGAAAAAAACATGACAGGATGTAGCGAGGAAAACTTAAAAAATTTAAGTCTAAAAAGGCAATACTAGAGTTATCTAACTTGATGGCCTGATGCTTTATCTTATAAAGTTCTCCAAGTCAATACCAGAACTGATTTCTGAGAAGCATGACAGTATGTTAAAAGGAAATTCTAAATAGGGCAACAATCCTTGACAGTTATCTGCCCTTGTCTGCTGACTGGTCTCATCATGATAAATCATTGTTCCAAGCATGAGGGCATCATCAACTTCATGTAATGGGAGAGTAGGCAAGACGTGACGTCACATGACAGCAAGTTACATATGCTGATAGCCCCTTCTGGCTTTTAATGGACGATATGTGACAAGCCTGATTCTACATGGTCTCCACTTTACCATGAGATGCAGGGATAAAATAATAAAGTATACAACATTTGTTAATACTATCTTCAAATAATTATTTTACCAGAAAAGAAAGAAAAGTGAGTGAAATGTATATAGATAAATATAATCTGTAAGTACTGCTGATCTATGTAGCTGATGTTATGTTTCTAAATATAATAAAAAATAACAATTATTTAAACAGCTTAACTTTCCTAATTATAACAGTCCTAGCAAATGAATAAAACAGAATGAATACTGAACATCTTTAATGTAAAAATGTCATCTAAGAAAAACAAGAGTGTTCCTTGGAACACATGATTTTGTCACCTGAAGTGAATCAGACAGATCAACGGACACACAGATGATGGAGAAGTGATTCAAATGTGTCACCTCTTCTTACAGCAGGTGACACAAAAAAAGAAAGGGAAATGATACATGATATTCTGAACATAAAATCTTGGGTACAAAATGCTTTAACGATATTTATTGCACTATACATAGAACAATTTTCAACAAGAAATAACAGTGGGAGAGTTTCACAACTCTATCAGGTCTTGTTACTCTTTAACGATTATTCATCCTACTTAACGTAACTATGTAAATGTCAAGGTCACAGGAATGTGAAGGTCACAATTCTATTCTACATTGCATATGGATATACACAATATCTGTAGAGAGATTAAAACAACTGGTGAAACATGGAATAATTGATTCCTCTTTATCCTATACCGTATAGATCCATTTTCATATATAATACGACCTCAATTATATATTTTGTGATATGTTTTGTTAGCTATGTTTTCACAGAATTAAAAAGTATTCCAATATAATTCAGTGTCTTGACCTGGGCCCAAAATATAGTGTTCTATTAGAGTTTCACCGTGTACCAATCTGCTTGTTTCTTGAGTGGCAAAATTGAATTATTTTCAGAAGGAACAACAACCAGCTAGACCTCTTTTCTACTCATCGTCCATGACTCTGTCGAACTCCAGCGAACTATGCCTCAGGTACACACTGATGGTAGGGGTGAAGGTCAACATTTGTTGATCACGAAGGGTCGGGCCGGGGCAGAAAGGGAAGGACGAGGTCAGGTACGTGGAATTTAGTAGTTCATTCAGTGTCTGAATATTTCGCCCTCCCTGACCGAAGATCAAGTCACTACTGGGTCGAAACCCTTGCGAGGCAGTCCTCTCCTGCAGGACCTTGGCCTTGTGGTTCAGTTGTATGATCTCCTCGACCATGTGACACTGCTGGAGATATTGGGACGGGGACCCTCCGCTGAAAATCTGCGCTAGAGCCTGCCAGCGTAGATAGCACTGTTTCCACAGTTGAAGAACAGGTGCACAGAAGCGTGGTGTTAGAATGTCTGGACAAACTACAGTACTGTCTTCTTGTTCATAGATGTCATTTAGTTTCCTAGAATATGAATTACATCTTAAATCCTTACTCATCAGTCCAGGAACACTGAGTTGACGCAAATCAGTAAGTGAAGATTTTAATTGGTTATCATGTGTTAACACATATAGAGGGTCCTTGAAGAAAGACAAATCTTCTGAACTGAACTGTAAGTCCCATTTCCAGACTGGCGGAAGTCTGAATCGACGGATATTTTTGGTATCGATCTTTGCAAAGTTTAATCGCTGATTATCATTGTCAAAGAGGAATGTATCAAAAATGCCGATTAAGGCCGAGTCCCAGATGGAAGTGAGGTAGGTCTCTGTGAATTCGAAGCAGCCTGGGAACTGTTGAAGAAGTTGCCATGTGCAGTCCAGGAACAGAAGGAAGATGGGCACCTGAAATACACAATCCTCGCAGTGTGATCTAGATTTAAATTTTCTAAAACTTGCTTGCGTCAACTAGGAAAGCCATGATAATGTCCTGCCCCAGAAAGGATCCAACTCCCAACCCTCTGATCTGTACTCAGTGATTACTACCACTGGGTCACTGAACACAGATTAAACCATAACCTCATACAAACTCATTCTGACCTACTGGCAATCACAGCAGACCCTGATAAGACAGCTTCTCTAAGAGCCAGGGCTTCTCTGGTTGTGGCTCAGATTCTATACAATCTGCACATATACCATTTCAAAGCAGCTTGTTCACAACTGATCAGTGAAATAATAAAAAATAAAAAATGTTTCTTTCTTGTTTTCTTGTTAATGTCAGTGAAGTCTGTTTTCTGTAAATAAATATGGCAAGTAAAGGTCACATTGCATGGGAAAACACTATTTTTTTTCTATATTCACTTCTGAGAATTTCAATATAGGTTTTATAGTTCTAAATATAGGTTGTATACCATTTGTAACTCTATAGCCATGATGGAGAAACTACCAATATTACAATAATACACACATATACTTTTAAATCAAATTCTTAGTCAATGACCATCTGCTGTGAACAAACTGTATTAAGTTCCATAGATAAACATTCATCATGTCATTAATTTATACAAGAATATTCACAAAGGTAAAGGGTTAAACTGTTTGCTTTAGAGCAATACATTTACAATACATGAACAAGCAAATATATGTATGTGTCTAACTGTACATATATTAGACAAAATATGCCTTTCAATCTGACGATAATGACTGGAAAAACTATAATCATGAGTTTGGAGAGCTAATTATTAACTAACAGTCCCAGCATTGGTTCACCTAAGGAAAAAGAGATTAATAGACTACAGCTAGGCAACAAAGTATGACATCGTTTACCAGAAACACAGGGAAATAGCAATTACATGGTATGGATTGAATATCCAGAGTGTTGAAATAAAAACAAAAGTAACAAATTATTCCTCACTTGTTCTGGTTCCCCACTGAAAACAAGACCAAGGTAAGTCTGGAATGGATGACCCATCCTGACCCACTCCTTCTGTATCAGGGCCTGGTACCCGACCTGACTCCTGTAGTACGGGTCTAGAAGAATCTGAACCAAGCTGGAAATCAGGCAGGAAAAGTCCCAGCCATTTTTCTCTGCAAACAAAATAATTTATCTATATCATCCTACTTTGTAATATCTAAATAATAGTTTAGTATACCGGTACCTTCTTACACAAAAAAAACTACAACTCCTTCGAAAAATCTAGCCTAGCCAGACACATGTATGCTAATCATGCTGATGAACACCCCCACTACACTGCTTTCATTCATCCATATAAAAATAATTAACTTTTTTTGATAAATAGGACACAACATGAATGGACAAGTGTCATTCCCGATGAAGCAGGGTACATGAAGATTGTTTCAAGTCTGGCTTTCAAATAGTAATTCATAGTGGAAAATGACTTAAGGGATCGGTATAAGATGCACCAGTATCATGGCAGAACCTATGTTGTATCAAACCCCAATCCTTCTTCCCTATCAAACCACAATGACAGGTAACACAAACTGACAATTATCAATACAACATACCTCCATCATAAGGCTTTATTAGTGGTCTAAGTCTAGAAACTTCATAACATCAGATCAAATTCAGGGGTTTACTTAAGGATTTGACTTGCGAATGTCTAGAGGGAAAGTTACTTTGAACATCTACTAGCCCCCAGTGAAAACAGGTTGCCCCATCTTGAAGTTAGTTGGTGTTTGTTAATGTTTAAAACTAAAATATGTGCTATAGTAAGGTGGATTTTAGTTAATATGTATCAAAGACAATTTGCAAGCATTTTACCTCTGATATACTATAGAAAATAAAAATACCAAAGATTTCATGTACATAAATAAACTTGCCCCCCGGGCTATCTTCTTTGAAAAATCATTTGCCCGCAGCGAGTTTAACCTGGCGCGGGCAAGTGGGCGTCCACTTAAGAAAACCCCTGAAATTTCTATGAACTATGAAAAAAATATCACAAAATATTGATTTGGGGTCCAATTTTGGACCACATTTTATAGGATATTGTTACAGATAATAATGGAGTAAGATATAAATGATGCACTCTGTATCAATGTGATAATTCCTTCAGTGTTTATTATCTACACACCTTCAAGAATCACAGTTCGCTTCTTCTCAATGATGATAGTGGCAGCCTCCTGGGAGACAGACAGACACTGGGCCACATACTGCAGCCATCTTGTCTCATCCACGCTCTGGTACCAGGTTAGATCCTGTACCAGGTACTCTCTCTGAGTGTCTGGAGGGTAAGAAAGCGATTATTTACTGCCTTTTTATCACAAGCAGTGATTGGCTTATGTATCATGGAATAGGGCTTGTTGGGAACAGAGCTTTAGTTAGGTTTTGAAGGTATTCCACTGTGTAGGAAAGACATTTCAATGATCTTAAATTGTTTTAAAAAGTATGAAAGATTTTATTTTTGTCTGCAATGAATGTATATGCAATTTCATTTACTTGTTTTATAACTCATTTTGCTAGAGATTGTCTTGTTTCTTACTGTAAGTTGTGCGTAATGTCTTTAAAAAATTGTAATCCATATATTAGTATGCAACAATAAACAACCTCACTGTTGTGTTTACCTGACATGCAGATTTTCTTCAGCTTGCTGTAGGCCTCTTGTACATCTTTACAGGAAGGACAGCCCTCAATGAGATTGATCACCTTGGGCGTGTTATGGTGCCGACCAGACACTTTCACTGCATTCAGCATCCTTAAATTGAACAGTAACCCTCCCATTTATCTTAGATAAAATTATCACAGTGACCTATTGCACTGTATGTGGTGTACATTTGCACTGTTTGACAGTATCCATAATAATAAATTGTTTGAAATGAAATATTGTTACTTTCTTACAAATTCCATCTCTACTCATGAAATGGTTTTAAAAAAATACCAGAATTCATGGAGACCATGCATCCAAGTAATTGATCAAAAACCTTAATTAAATCTTTACCTAAATACACACTTTAATATAAGTGAATTAATGAAGATATTTCTATAGTAGCATGGTAGTTAACCAATTTTTTTTCTCCATTAATTCAGAAAGCCATGATCATATTGTTTGAATTGCAATATTGAGGTTTTAGACAAGTTCATATGGCACTGGTAGATTCACAGGAAGCCTTGGTAAGATGTGCAAGAAATATGCAGATAATACAGAATTGAGAAAGCCATGCTTACTTCTCTCTGAACTGCGGATGGTCCATCCCTCCATCTTCGGTGGACATGCGAACCAGACTATTCTTGTTTGTGTGGGTGTAGCACCAGGTCTGTCCAATACACAAATATTTAAGATATACATTCTATTCAATTAAATGTTTTAAGAAAATGGTCATTGTGACCAGTGTAATTTCAGGCCCCATGTTTTTGAAAATAAGAATAAGGATTGAGTCTTAGTTCATAGTGAAGTAGGTTTGAGAACTTGAAGCCTGATCTGTCTACAAGTATGTACACTAATAAAGATTTACACCATTTACAACTTTGAGACTAAAGAGAGCTAATATTGGCATAATAATTGCTTCTGTCTATACTGCCTAACTTAATTTATCACAATGATAAAGGGTTTAGAAACAAATATTGTGTAGAAGTAAGTTAACTAATCCTATAAGCTCAGTCATATACTTAAATAGTGCAACCACTGTGATTTGACTTTGGTGGTCAATGCTCAGACTGAGTACAGATGCCAACATCCATTAATTTGGGAGTTGTGGGCTCTTTTGTTCAGTCTATAAAGGCTTGCATTTACTATAATATTCCAACAATCACTTGGTGGAACATGATCACAAATTAATAATGGGTGAATTACCTTAATAAAGGCCAAGGTAAACTGTCTAAATACCGTATGAAAGAAATGATGGTGCAAGAGAATGTCTCTGCATATCATTAAATTCCAAAAAAATAATTAGTGACAGGCAGCATTTTCTTATTGCACACTTGTTGCTTAACACAATTAGCTTACTTTTAATTTAAGATTATATATTCTAAACATAAAACAACTGATAATTAAGTCCCTCTTATTAACACATTGTGATTTCTATATATTCTAGCATATTAATTGGGACAATCATGCTAATGTATCTATTGACAATTATATAAGACTTGACTTGACTATTTGAGTTTAGTGTCGCTTTGGCAGTATTTCAGTCATATTGCGACGTCCAGCTAATTACAGGTGGAGGAAGACCCCTAATGCACGGAGGCATCCAGGTAGAACCACCGACCTACCGCAAACCAACTGGAAGGCTTCCTCACATGAAAATCCAAATGACCCTGCCGGGCAATTATATAAGTGTTTTGATATAAGAATATATCAGATGGAGTTCTGAGAATTTCAAATGAATAAGCTGCACTGGATGACAAATTTTATGGAAATAAATGCAAAATGTTCGTCAGAATACGAAGAAACAATCATCAAAAGTAAGAAGATGCTTGGTCTTTGACCCACTTATTGTCCAATAAAAATGATGAAGTAAAATTAAGTAAACTAGAGCTATTTCTGAAAGTGATCAATACCCCTACTACACCTCTATTCATTAATGATTAACATTTGGGTGTTATTTTTCAGCTGACAAACTATTGTCCATGGCAATAATATGGCCCGACATGCCCCATTCCACCAAGACAAACATATCAGTCAAATTTGTAAAAGCTGAATTCATTGGTTAAAGCCTAGACAGGCCTTTTGGGATTTAAATATTACCTTGACCTTTGAGCTAGCAATTTGAATCTTATGCGTAACATTGATTTCCAAGTATGACTTTGATCTTTGATGATTGCTTGCGAATTTCATAATTCACTGAACCTTTGTAAAGTTAAAATCCTGATAACCCAACTGGCACTTTTTACCTTCAACCCTAGAGTATGACCTTGACCTATGAGCTAGTAATCTGGTTTTCACATGCACCAATGTCTTCATAAGGAAAACCTTATTGTAAAGCAATTTGAAAATCCACTGATCCTTTGTCAAGTTTGATCCATGACAAATTTTAGGACTGACAAACCATCAGACAATGTGATTCCTATAAAGCCCTCCTACCAGGGGTAGTGGGGGTATAAAGACGTAAATATCGATAATGAAGAAATAGATTTTAAAAGCCGGAGGTAGGGATACGTACAGGCACACGTCGCTGGTTAAACTGCGGAGCTGCCTTCTTAATATCCGTGTTTAGCAGGGATGTTGGAACGACAAAGTACTGGGGTAAACTGAAATAGATCGTTCAGATATATGTTTGTTTATTTGCTTCAATTAAAATCTCATCGACAGTATTTCATTAATCTAGGGAGTTTATCAACATAAGACAGTTATTGGCATACAAAAAGTCAAAGTCTCTAGTTTGCGATATCCAAGATCTACTGCATACTGTTTAAATCAATTATTAACAATATCATTTGTAGAATATACTTTTTCTGTGACCCCAGGCCCCAAATTGTCTCTGAAAATGCAATAATCAAAGTCCTGCGGTTTAAAATCCCTGTCTTAACCTTTATTTTTCTGATTGTTTATTGGGTTTAACGTCCCACCGACAGTATTTCAGTCATTTGGAAACAATGTCTATCTAGTGCTGACACACTCCAGTATCAAACCGTAGACATGTGGCATGATACCACACCCAGTCACATTATCCTGACACCAAGCCAACCAGTCCTGCAACTACCCTAATATGCTGAGCGCCAAGCAAGGGAGCTATAACAGTACCATTTTTTACCACTTTGGTATGTCCCGGCTGGGGGTCGAACCGTCGACCTCCCACTCCCGAGGCGGATGTTCTAACCACTCGGCCACCGGGGACAGTTTTATTTTTCTGCTTACTAAATTAAACAAGAGGGCCATGATGGCCCTGAAACACTCACCTGAGTACCATTGCTACAACTAATTACAAGGTTTTTAAACAGACAAGAATTCTGATATAACTCAATCTTAAACATTTTAGCCCTGACAATACTACACACCAAATATATAAGCACTGGGCCTTATGGTTTCAGAGGAGAAGACTTATCCAAAGGAAAATTGATAATAAACCATTACTACATACCAAAAATCTAAGCTCTAGGCCTTATGGATTCATAGTAGAAGATTTTTTTAAAGATTTTCCTATATAACTCTATGTAAAACAAGTGACCCCTATTGCAGGGGCATTTATCACCGTTTGGCTATGATTTGAACAATCTTGGTAATGAACCATTAGATGATGCTACATACCAAATATCTAATCTCTAGGCCTTATGGATTCATAGAAGAAGATTTTTAAAGATTTTCCTATATAACTCTATGTAAAACAAGTGACCCCTGGTGCGGGGGCATTTATCACCGTAGGGCTATGATTTGTACAATCTTGGTAATGGCCCATAAGATGATGCTACATACCAAATATCTAAGCTCTAGGCCTTGCAGTTTTGCAGAAGAAGATTTTCAAAGTTTGCATTTTTAAAATCTATTTTTAGCTCCTTTGACCTACTTTTTCAACCAATCTGAATAATTTGTACAATTTTGATGATGGGGCATCATAAGGATGATTCCTGTGAAGTTTGGTCAAAATCCCTTCAGCGGTTCATGAGGAGATGTTGTTTAAAGCAAATTGTTGACGACCGACGCATGCACGCACGGATGACGGACGATGGGCAAAAGGCGATCACAAAAGCTCACCATGAGCACGTTGTGCTCAGGTGAGCTAAAAAAAAAAACATCAATATGGAAGAAAGAAATTATTATTTTCAAAATTTTGGGAACAAATCACTGCTCTCAATAAATCCAAAGTTCTTCCAAAATTTTTTAAAGTTAATTAAGATGATGTCATTTCTGTTGTCTATGTATAAAATTTCAGATGAAGGCATTTGCCAAAACATTGATAAATAATAATAGTAAATATTTTCTATGTGTTGTCATTGCTTATCCCAATTGTATAAATACAATGGAAAATAAAAAGAGTTTCTTCTGCAATACAACATGGATGGAATCTTCAAGAGCATGGACTCTCATATAGACCCCACCCCACCCATCCTCCCCAAAAAAGAGAAAAATACAACCCTTTTTGTTAAAAAAAGCAATATCAAGGTTCTCAGATGAATTTAAAGAAGTAGAAAGCCCTGACTCACCTCTGAGACATGTCAAATGAGATGTTGGCGTCAGTCACTCTCCAGTACTTCTCACAGTTGCAGCGTTTCAGCTCCTCCTCCCAGTCAAAGATGGAGTCAAACATGGGCATGTTACACACCATCTGGGCCTCTGTCAACAGACAAACCTCAAACATGGGCATGTTACACACCATCTGGGCCTCTGACAACAGACAAACCTCAAACATGGGCATGTTACACACCATCTGGGCCTCTGTCAACAGACAAACCTCAAACATGGGCATGTTACACACCATCTGGGCCTCTGTCAACAGACAAACCTCAACCGCTTGTACAGTCTCATAACAAACACTTAACTTCATGGCAACTACCGTAGTTGCATACATTTACATCTATGCACAATCACCTTTATTTAGCCACCAGCTGTGTAAACCCATCATATGAATATTCATTAAAATTGATGATATTCATGTACAAACTGTTGAATATTCATGAATAAATTGATGAATATTCATGAATAAATTTTTAAATTTAAATTAAAAAAAAGGGGGAAAAAATTTAAATTTTGGGTGAGTCAACTTTTTAAACACTGCACCTCTTATTTAAAAC
Organism: Solen grandis; assembly: GCA_021229015.1. Lineage (NCBI taxonomy): Eukaryota > Metazoa > Mollusca > Bivalvia > Adapedonta > Solenidae > Solen > Solen grandis. The sequence continues at coordinate 59,906,766 of CM037784.1, read as the reverse complement.
AGTTTATTATTTTAATGTATTCTCTCCATCATAAGGATACATGGTTACACTTTTTGATTTTCATATTGTTTGAAAGCATGTTAAATGTAGTAAAATAATAATTGTTTGTTTGCTTATTGGTTTTTACATCCCGCTGACAGTATTTCTGTCATTTGGAGATATAGTGCTGCAGTATCACACAGTAGACATGTGACATGATACCACACCCAGTTACATTATCCTGACACCAGGCTTACCAGTTCTTGGACTACAATCATTTTTTGAGTGCCAAGCAAAGGAGCTATACCAATATCTATTTATTATGACTCTGATACATCGCCACCAGGGATCGAACCCCAAACCTCCAGATTCTGAGGTTGACATTCTATCCACATAGCCACTAGTCAAAATATTTACTAACCGTTGTCTTGCCAAGAAATTGTGCAAGTTGGCAATTTCTTTGAAGTGTTTAAAATTTTATACCATAAGGGATGATTTAAGGTCTACCTTAATGATGGATTGAATACCTTAACAAAACGTCCAACCTACCACTGGCTTTGTTGTTCCGTTTATACTCGAAAGCAAACAGTTTGTCGTCTTTCTGTGGGAATGCATAGTGTACCATGACGTTCACAAACTGCTTGTTCTGAGTTTTTGGGGTAAACTTGAAGCTGAATGTGTGGATCCTGAAGTCCTGTAATACAGATCCCAGCATAAATACAGGGGGGTCTCATCAACTTTGACACAACACTTTCTGGCATACCCCAGACAAGTCCTTGCATTTCTGTAACTAGGACACGAATGCCCCCACCTTTGTGCTTTGTCACAAATCTGAAATATGTTTGTTTGCTGTTGCGTTTAACATCCCACGGACAGTATTTCAGTCATTTTGAGACTATGTCTACTTGAGACAGATATAGTGCTGCCACACTGTAATATCACGCCCTAATACCATTTTTATTGACTTTGATATGTCACGGCTGGGGATCGAACCCACGACCTCTAACCAGACGTTCTAACCACTCAGCCACCTGAGACGGTAATCTGAAATATGATTTTAGCCAAGAAAAGATGATCGAAGGAAGTAACAAACAAAAATGTACAAGGAAAAACAACAAATGGTCATTCAATGCTTTTAATCAAATTAAAAATATACAATATTAACATTTTTGGCCTGCTATAGGCAATTAAACAATCGGCTGGTTGGTTTTGTTCTCAGCCTTTTTATAGCTGCAGTAACTACACCAATATTTTCTCTAGCACTTTTTCAGTATACATGCTACACAAATATCAACTTTGAAGTCAATCCCTGTATTAGTATTTAAGTTATGCTATGAACTTTCAGAACAAAGGACAATAACTCAAAATTACTTGACTGAAGGTTATGGAACTTGGTCACTGCACTTCTCCTGAATGCATGAAATATCAACTTTGAATTCAATCCCAGTATTAGTATTCATGTTATGCTCCAGACAAACTTTCAGGACGGATGTACTGACTGACGGATGGACTGATGTATGGATGGACAAAGGCAAATCTATATGCCCCCACCCCACATTCAGTGGTGGAGGCATAAAAATATCTAAGGGCAATAACTCCTTAATCATGCAAAATAGAGTTATGGTTCTTGTACACTGCATTTCTCTTCATCAAGCTCTATGTAGCTATGAAGTTTCATGTTGATATCTCTTATAGCCTTTGAGTTATGCTCCAGACAAAATTTAGGTATAAAAAATAACAAAGGGCAATAACTCTTGTGTAATGCACTTCTCTTCATCAAGCTCTATCTACCTATGAAGTTTTATGTTGATACCTCTTAAAGCTTTTGAGTTATGCTCCGGACAAAATTTAAGTATGAAAAATAACAAAGGGTAATAACTCCTAAATTATACAAAATAGAGTTATGGTTCTTGTGCACTGCACTTCTCTTTATCAAGCTCTATGTATCTATGAAGTTTTATGTTGATACCTCTTATAGGTTAGGAGTTATGCTCCGGACAAAATTAAGTATGAAAAATAACAAAGGGTAATAACTCCTAAATCATACAAAATAGAGTTATGGTTCTTGTGCACTGCACTTCTATTTATTGAGCTTTATCTACCTATAAATAAAAGAGATGTAAAAAGATATTTGTTAAATTCAGGCAGATCATAGTCTATATTTGCTGGTGAAAATATGAGTAAAAGGAATTATTCTGACAGTTCTACAACAAGATATGTTTGAAAGACAGTGTGGCTTGACTATTTTAGTGCTTGCCAATAAAACAAAACTATTCCAGTAAAAGGCAAAACAAGAACACCTGTCTTTTTCAAAAGGTAAACAAGGGCACTAAAAGATAATTTTACACTTCAAAGCATTTCCCCAAGGAATAAGTGAGGTGGTACAAATAACTCAACTAAGAAGTCATAATAGGGACATAATTATGCCAAAATCAATGACAGAGTTATGTACTTATGCCTACAGGTGGCAGTGAGGGTCATAAAGAAATAATATAAATTTCAAAGGGTTCAGTAAACAAGAGGGCCATGATGGCTCTGAATCGCTCACCTGAGGACGCTGACTTTCAGTAGTTTTATAATTCTAAGTGAAAGAATGAACGTATACAGCCTCAACTTTGGCATCAAAAGATCAGTTTTTTGTTTCTTAAGATTCTATAAGACAAACATTCTGACCATGATTTGTGCAGATTAGGCCAAATGCTGATGTATCAAAAGATTATGGCTAACAGCACCAAGAGAAACTCACCTTACAATGGACCTCCAAGATTTTGGTTGTTGAAGTGACTGTTGTACCTTGAGTAAGCATTTTCCTCTTGCCATTGGATGATACTAAAATAATAAATATAAGATGCCAGAAGGGTGATCAGCATTTACAGGTATCAAAAGAGGCTGGCATTCAATGGACATTTTTTGCATGTTCAGTTTAACATCTAATTGACAGTATTTCAGTCATCTGAAGATTCTGTCTATGGACATGAGACAGATATAGTTCTGCCTAGCTGTAATATCACACCAATATCACCGCCCATAGACAAGTGGCATAATACCACATCCAGTTTGATAATCCTGACATCAGGATGATCAGTCCTGGAACTATCCTTATATGCAGATCAACAAGCAAAGGAACCAGTACCACCTTTGTAGACTTTTTTGTATGTCACAGCCAGGGATCAAGCCAACAAACTCCAGGTTACGGGGCAGACGCTCTTGTCACTCAGCCACAGTGACTGGTGCAAATATGAGTGGGAAAGGTGAATTTAACAAATAACAGCATACTGAGAGACGACATACCCTGATAGATGGTATCAATCGAGGTGAGTGGAATGTCTGTCTCCTCCAGAAGCTTGTTGCGTTTTCGCTTCCCTGGCTATAAATAACATAATTATAAATATGTATACGACTCGGAGATTGTCAGAGGGATGCTATGAAAAAAAAAAAGAAAACTTTGTGAAACAAGATCCGAAGGGAGAGGGCAACAAATGCAATTCCTATATAGCCCCCTATGTGATGTTTTATTGTGAAAATACAAAAAAAAAAAGTTATGGACATTATGTATAACAACATTCTTACAACTAAGATCAGATACGTTTGCATGAATTTGAGTGGAACAAGCCCCAGATACTTTTATTGAGGTATTTGTTGAAGCATTTTCACATAACAGGCCTTTTTTCTGATAGGGATGCTTTAAATCTCATATTTGAGGAAAGAAAAACCCTGTTGTAAACAGCAATTTTGGCAAACTTAATGAAATTAAACATTTTTTTAAAGAAAATATTAGTATGTTAAATGCCTGTGAATGCTGAAGTAGAAGAAAAATTGCAAACATAAACAGGACTGATAAATGCCACAATATACCAGCACAATTCAGGCAAACTATTCTTCTTAAATTATTTCCTGCAAGGTGATTTTAACAATGACCTCATCGAACACTAACAACTTCATCCTGCAACCTATCTCACTGATTTCAAGTTTTACTTTAGTTTACTCAAGTTTAAAATGTCTGCTCATATCAACAGGAAAGATGTAAAAAAACTGATTGTTGTGGGCAAACAACAGGCAAACCAATTCATCTTGGATACATAGGATTTTACAGAATATTCACATGCATGAATTTAGTAGGATTATAATGTGTTGCAAATATGATATGGATTAGATCAGAACTGAAAATATATGTACATCATTTAACCCTTTCCCTCATAGAGGACACCATGAAAAGACCTATGCGAACAGCATAAAACCAGATCAGCATGCGAGTAACTCGCAGGCTGATAAGGTTTTATGCTGTTCGCTGCTCCTCAGTGGTCTGGAAATGAGGATTTTGTAATTAAATTGGGTAAGATTTAACTGTGGTTTTCTGCAGATCAGGCTTTATGTGGTACCTATTGAGTGCGTCAAAATGAGTCTATATGAGGGAAAGGGTTAATAAACCTGTGGGTACATTTACATGTTTGGGTTAGTGTATTTCTGTTTAATATTCTGACTTGATCAACCAACTGAAAATCAAACCATGCAAAATTAATATCTGAAAATGTTATTGAAAATGTTGCATTCTTTATTAATTTTGCCCCCAAAAATGGCTCATGAAAAAAAAAATTGCTCCAAATTGGTACAATTTGTCTCATACAAAAAAGTTCAAACATAAGCCCTGTATTCCCAATTAGAAATGTGTGAGGCCACAGATGCCCCCATCCGTCACATTTTCCAAAACAAAGGTCAACACTAAGGAGCGCAAGTCATGTCCTGAGTAATATTATCCATGAAGTTTAAAGTCTGTTGCACAAAGACATTTAAAGATACCTGTATCACAGTTTTGGGATGGACGGACGGACAAAGGCAAATCTATATGCCTCAATTTTTGGTAGGGGGTGTAAAAATACCCAGGTGCCCAAGTTCTTGTCTTGATTAATATATCCATAAAGTTTCAAGTCTGTTGTATAAATACTTTCAGAGTTACGTGCGTCACAAGCATAAAATTCCATATATTTCAAAACAAAGGCCCATAACTCTGTCAACTTCAACAGTGGTTAGATAAAAATACCCAGGTGCGCAAGTTCAAGTCCTGATTAATATATCCATGAAGTTTTAAGTCTGTAGTACAAATACTTTCAGTTATGGTTATGTGTGTCACAAAGTTTCAGGACAGACGGACATGCGTGTCACAGACAGACGGACAAAGGCAAATCTATATACCCCCCCACCCCCCATATTTGGTGGGGTCATAAAAAAATTTTTAATATGGAGAATTTAATCCCAAACTAGAGCTATCACTGAAGGTGATTAATACCCCCGCAAAATACTTTAATGCAGGAGAAGCCAGACTTCAGGCAGGGCATAGATAAGAACCTGTATACATAGTATATTGGTTGTGATAGTAATAAGTAAGTAAAGTTTTTATTTAAAGTTGATAGAGAGTCAATAATGGTTGTTTGTCACAGTAGTTTAAAAATATAAGGTTACAGTTCTTGGACACTGCACTTCTCCTAGTCGCCATCTGTTTACATTTTAAGTTTCAAGTATATACCATGTATAATATTCGAGTTATGTTCAGGACAAGAAAAACAAGGAAAAGTAACAAAGGGAAATAACTCTGTAATTACTCTAGATAGAGTTATGGTTCTTGTGCACTGCACTTCCTCATATTGTGGTTGACCATTGTATGAAATTGTTTTGAAATCCAACCAGTAGTTTACAAGTTATACTCTGGACAAGGAAAAGTAACAAAGGGCAATAACTCTGTAATTACTCTAGATAGAGTTATGGTTCTTGTGCACTGCACTTCCTCATATTGTGGTTGACCATTGTATGAAATTGTTTTGAAATCAAACTTGTACTTTTCAAGTTATGCTCCTAACAAGGAAAAGTAACAAAGGGCAATAACTCTGTAATAAGTCAAGATGGAGTTATGGTTCTTGTGCACTGCACTTCCTCTGTGTTGACATTGATGAATTGTTTGAATTCCAACTTGTTGTTTTCAAGTTATGCTCCGGACAAGGAAAATGCAACGGACCGCTGGACCGACCGACCGACCGACCGACCGACCACCGGGTGACTCCTATATACCCCCCCAAACTTTGTTTTGGGGGTATAAATATAAGTTTCTGCATGAATATTTCCCAATTATTTGGAACATTCTGCACTTTGAAAATGTCTAGTGCAAAACCTAACTGTACAAATGGCCACAATGATGACATCTCTAACACCATAGCACACAATAAACTAGTGAAGGTATATTAACAGGCCTTTTTTTTCTGACAATGAAGGAAGCAACCTGTTTAATACATGTACTATTTTAGGAGAATAAAAGCACCATTTTCTCAAGTATGGGAAAAAAATTGAATAAATAGCAATTTTGGGGGAAAAAATACATAAATATAAAGCAATTTTAGAGAGGAAGACACCTATGAGTGGCTTTTGGTAAAGAAGGAAAGGAAATCCATTCATTCTTCATTTATAAGGCATTCTAATATTTAACCCTTACCTCATGAATAGTCATATACAAATCTAAGACTTGATGAATATTAATTAACTAAACATTAAATTGCATATGGATTTTTCTTTGTAATATAGACTGCAGAAACTGAGCTACAATACTGTAAGAGTAAACAGAGGTAACCCTGGATAGACATCTCCGGGAAGAAGCTGTCTTATCAGGGTCCACTCTGTTTGCCATAGCATCAAAATGAGGTAATGGGGTCAGTCAGTTAACTCATAATTAAATTGCTTCATTATCATTTTGACTAGGCAAAGGAGAGTATCAAAATTTTGATAAAGTCAAAGTCACAGGCAAATAACACTATAGGGAATTGCAACTTTGATTATGTGTAACCAAATAAAATCCTTCTGCCCATAGCTGAAATCAAACTTGGGACTTTCGGTATCCAAATTTGAAATCTATTCTACCACCAAAAGCTAGCTCCATGGCAAGAGGGACAAGCGTTATACCTCCCTTAAAGTAGTTTACAGATATAACGTAAACTTAAGCCTGTGTGTGGAAAGAGTATGTAGGCTGATGCAATGCAGTCAAGAACAAGAAACATGTCAAATGACGCAAAACAAGGTTTTCAAGTGTCATCCCATGCAAGCAAAACTATTTTTAGTAACAGTGACCTTGACCTTGACCCTAATGACCTGAAAATCAATCCCAATTTTCCTCTTCCCATAATGTCTCTGTATACTAATTCTGATACCATACTCACTCCTAAAAGAAGTTATTTGATGGAACAAAAATCTATTTTACTAACATTTCCTTCCCAAAATCAATCCCAATTTTCCTCTTCCTTTAAAGTATCTACCTACCAAGTATGAAAACTGTATCGCTATTCTAACAAGAGATATTGGACGAAAACAAAATATTTGACCCACCCACCCACCGACATTCCCCATTCTAATAACAAGGATTTGAGTAGAAAACCTGGTTAAAAAATTTAGATTGACTAACAAACTGACATTCTGCCAAAAGGACTTTGTTTTGCACAGATATGACAGATAGTTATATGTAGAGTATCTAGAATTATATCCCAGAGTTCTTACCAAGAAACTGTCCTGAAACTGTGACAAGGAACAGACACAGTGACACTAGTTACATGTATATGGATAATGGTGTATTATTTGAACCTCATTTATCAGATTAAAAATATATATGTATATAAAAGAATAAAAATGATTGATAATTAATGGTTAAACTTCCTTGACTAAGTCATTAAAAAGAGACTATTGTCTATATGTTCATAATGTTAAAAATGTGTTCCTGTACAAGACAAAGAGGGTATTTTAAATCACATAAATCATTCCATATGTTAAGCAGGTAAAATAAGCTACCTGGATGGAACATACTGATGGATGGAACATGTATGAATGTAATAATGTTATACAGAACTTTAGGGTGTATTACACACCTGGGTGTAACACATACTGGGCTGTAAAAACCTATAGTAACACACCATGATACTACACACTTAACCTTGATATATGTATTTGCAGCTTAGTGTATTACACCTTGGTATAACATGCATGGGTGTAAAATACCACAATTAACAAACCTTGGTGTAACATGCATGGGTGTGAAAATACCACAATTAACAAACCTTGGTGTAACGTGCATGGGTGTAAAATACCACAATTAACAAACCTTGGTGTGACGTGCATGGGTGTAAAATACCACAATTAACAAACCTTGGTGTAACGTGCATGGGTGTAAAATACCACAATTAACAAACCTTGGTGTAACGTGCATGGGTGTAAAATACCACAATTAACAACCACAATTAAAACCTTGGTGTAACATGCTGGGTGTAAAATACCACAATTAACAACCTTGGTGTAACGTGCTTGGGTGTAAAATACCACAATTAACAAACCTTGGTGTAATGTGCATGGGTGTAAAATACCACAATTAACAAACCTTGGTGTAACGTGCATGGGTGTAAAATACCACAATTAACAAACCTTGGTGTAACATGCTTGGGTGTAAAATACCACAATTAACAAATCTTGGTGTAATGTGCATGGGTGTAAAATACCACAATTAACAAACCTTGGTGTAACGTGCATGGGTGTAAAATACAACAATTAACAAACCTTGGTGTAACGTGCATGGGTGTAAAATACCACAATTAACAAACCTTGGTGTAACGTGCATGGGTGTAAAATACCACAATTAACAAACCTTGGTGTAACATGCATGGGTGTAAAATACCACAATTAACAAACCTTGGTGTAACGTGCATGGGTGTAAAATACCACAATTAACAAACCTTGGTGTAACATGCATGGGTGTAAAATACCACAATTAACAAACCTTGGTGTAACATGCATGGGTGTAAAATACCACAATTAACAAACCTTGGTGTAACATGCATGGGTGTAAAATACCACAATTAACAAACCTTGGTGTAACATGCATGGGTGTAAAATACCACAATTAACAAACCTTGGTGTAACATGCATGGATGTAAAATACAATAATAAACAAACCTTGGTGTAACGTGCATGGATGTAAAATACAACAATTAACAAACCTTGGTGTAACGTGCATGGGTGTAAAATACCACAATTAACAAACCTTGGTGTAACGTGCTTGGGTGTAACACAAAGACCACTCCAACACTTACCATTTCATAGGAGGACCTGTCTGCAGTCACAAAGGCCAGTTTAAAATTGGTGGCACATAGTTTCCCTGACATGCCCTGCTTGCCTTCAGAGTAGGGAGTGAACTTCAAAACATTGTCCGCCATACCCACCTGTGTCTCCCCTGAAACATAACAACATTAATTTTAATTCTTTTTCGAACTTTTGGACATTTAAAAACTGTCCATTTGAGGAAGTGATTCTGGTCAAACCATCACACTGAAGTAATGTGTTGTAAAAAGGTAGTTTTTTACTATATATAGTTTTGGAAGAAGCTGTCTCATTTGAGTCTCCATTGCGAGCTCATTTATTATTGTTAGTCAACATAGCACAGAAAAATCCATTCTAGTTTCTTTCCTATACCATTTAAAGGGTCAGTAAATCAAAATATCAAGTCATAAATCTGTACATTAACATTCAGGAGGTATAGGTATAGAGACAAAGACAGGCAAAAATTTTATGTATGTAATTTTGTACATGAATATTCATGAGGTCATTGGTTAAAAACAAGTAAGGCCATGATTCATTAAGTCCTAAATTTGTACAGACTGAGTAAGGCCAACGGATGAATGCATTATCCAATTAATACTTCATAGAGCTGGAATGTCATCTTTCCTTACCTGGAAATGTGTTGGGTTGTAGATCCATGTCAAAGAATTCTGATGCTACTTCTGAGAGATTTTCATCTTCAATCTGAAACAGTCATAACCAAAGTAGTCATATGAGATATGGCTCATGCTAGTCATTACAAAATTTTCCTTAATCTCAGATTCAGAGTTACTCAATATTCTTATTTCCTCATCCGTTTATCCTTCTGAGAATTCAAATCATGTTCAAAGATGACATACTACTAATACTAAAAGCATGTATACAGAACTCCCATGTAAAGTTACAGACAGACAGAGGTATAGGTCTTCAATGCTTGAGTTTATGATAATCTCTAGTTTCAAAGTTTTGTGACGTATGGTCTGGCTTGCATGTTCTTCACGCTAACTTCAATATTTCTGAATCTATTTACTGGTGTGTAGTCTAACATACTGTAGAATCATTAATTTTTTGTTCATTTCATGGACAGCATTATCCGCATATATATTTAATATATATCTGCAGAAATTTGAGATATTGATATTACCGTATGTCTGGGCATATTCATAACAAATATGAATAAAAATAAAAAAAATGTATATATTATTTTTTTTAAACCCTTTTCTTCCAGGACTACAATATTTTACATCAGTTTTTTTAAGTAATTTTACCTTATGATATACAAGTCCTTACTAACCTGTGGACTTGCCAGGAAGAAAATATACCTTTTACATCCTGTTCAGTGGTTGTAGATATTAAACAAGAGGGCCAAGATGGCCCTAGATCGCTCACCTGAGAAAAGTATCATTCATTGCCTATACAAAACAGATTGCTTTAGAATTAAGATGATGAGGTGAAACAATGTTCAGGAATTTTCTGACCCCATCCACAAAAGATATCATCATGACAAACATTCTGCCAAAGTTTGAGGAAGATTGGATTAAAATTGTAGCCTCTAGTGTGTAAACAAGATTGTTCTAAGATTTGACCTACTGACCTACTTTTTCGGTCCAGCCCTGCCCAATTTTCGAAAGGGTTCAAGATATCATCAAGACAAACATTCTGACCAAGTTTGAGGAAGATTGGATTAAAATTGTGGCCTCTGTGTGTAAACAAGATTTTTCTAAGATTTGACCTACTGACCTACTTTTTGATCCAACCTGACCCATTTTCGAAAGGGTTCAAGATATCATCAAGACAAACATTCTGACCAAGTTTGAAGAAGATTGGATCAAAACTGTGGCCTCTAGTGTGTAAACAAGATTTTTCTAAGATTTGACCTACTGACCTACTTTTTGATCCAACCTGACCCATTTTCAAAAGGGTTCAAGATATCATCAAGACAAACATTCTGACCAAGTTTGAGGAAGATTGGATCAAAATTGTGGCCTCTAGTGTGTAAACATCAAATTGTTGATGGACGACGGCAGACGGACAATCAAGTATCCAAAAAGCTCACCCTGAGCTATGCTCAGGTGAGCTAAAAAAGAAATCATACTAATTAATACATTTGTCATCAAGTTCTGAAGTTTTCTTATCTTACAATAAAAATAATTTCCTGTATGGAGCTGTATCATTGAATGGCTACTTGCCTAACTATTCTTACTACATACAGAAACAAACAGAGATGGGACAGTTTCCTAGTTAGCCCTCAAAATGTTGGATAGATCATGATATCTATAATTGTAAAACAATTGAGCCACAATTTCCTTGTACTGACCATTTCACTCCAAAATGAGACATAAATCTACGTAAATCAACCAGCCCTCCTGGAACACCTAGCCTACATGCTGGTAAAAATTTCACACACTGTTCAATAGGAAATGAACATAAACTTAATTTTTCCCCAGTCACTATGGTCAATTTAATTCAACATGTTATACCAGGTATTTCTGGTGAAATTGTCTATACTGATACTCACTTTGCAAATGAATGATTCTGAGTTTTTTGTAAGGATATGTTTTAAAACTAAATTATTGGTTTAACGTAAGAATTTAATGTTTTTAGCATAGTTTAATTAAATTTAACTTATGACGATTTAAAAGAAAAGGAATCTTGCTTCTCAAATTTGATGTTAAGCATAGTCCTTTTAAAATCAACCATTGTTTAATCCAGAAAGGATAACAAGAGCTGTCCGAAAGACAGCATGCTCGACTATTTGGGTATTTGATAGTGATGCAATACCATTGTATTAAAGCGGTATTAAAATAATTTATGTGACTCAATTTAGCAGCATGTTCTCTTTAATTCTCAGTAAAACTCAGGTCATAATAATAAAAAAAAAAAAAAAAATTCAAGGAAAAGTTCATCTTTGATACGTTGGTTGTCTTGTTAAATTAAATATTATTTAAATTAATATATAATAGTTATTGTATTAAATAAAAAAGGTTAATGCAATTTTTTAATTTTCTATAAGTATTTAATAATTATTATTAACTTAATTAAATTTAATTCATTAAATTTATTAAAATTTTGGTTCTGCAGGTTTGGTTCATGTCTGGGATGACTTTTGTGAAGTTTAAATCCAATACACCAAGGGGTTACTGAGTAATGACATTAATTTAGTTGCAAAAAACTTTAACCAAAAATGTTAACGCAAATTTCTAAGTCGAAAAAGGCCCATAACTTGAGTAAAATTCTAGCAAGTGTTGTTCATCTTGGTTCTGCAGGTCCATTTCATGCCTAGGAAGACTTGTGTGAAGTTTAAATCCAATACACCAAGGGGTTACTGAGTAATGACATTAATTTAGTTGCAAAAAACTTTAACCAAAAATGTTAACGCAAATTTCTAAGTTGAAAAAGGCCCATAATTTGAGTAAAATTCTAGCAAGAGTTGTTCATCTTGGTTCTGCAGGTCCATTTCATGTTTAGGAAGACTTGTGTGAAGTTTAAATCCAATACACCAAGTGCTTACTGAATAATAATATTAACTTAGTTGCAGAAAAACTTTAACCAAAAATGTTAACGCAAATTTCTAAGTCGAAAAAGGCCCATAATTTGAGTAAAATTCAAGCAAGTGTTGTTCATCTTGGTTCTGCAGGTCCATTTCATGCCTAGGAAGACTTGTGTGAAGTTTAAATCCAATACACCAAGGGGTTACTGAGTAATGACATTAATTTAGTTGCAAAAAACTTTAACCAAAAATGTTAACGCAAATTTCTAAGTCGAAAAAGGCCCATAATTTGAGTAAAATTCTAGCAAGTGTTGTTCATCTTGGTTCTGCAGGTCCATTTCATGCCTAGGAAGACTTGTGTGAAGTTTAAATCCAATACACCAAGGGGTTACTGAGTAATGACATTAATTTAGTTGCAAAAAACTTTAACCAAAAATGTTAACGCAAATTTCTAAGTCGAAAAAGGCCCATAATTTGAGTAAAATTCTAGCAAGTGTTGTTCATCTTGGTTCTGCAGGTCCATTTCATGCCTAGGAAGACTTGTGTGAAGTTTAAATCCAATACACCAAGGGGTTACTGAGTAATGACATTAATTTAGTTGCAAAAAACTTTAACCAAAAATGTTAACGCAAATTTCTAAGTCGAAAAAGGCCCATAATTTTAGTAAATTTCTAGCAAGAGTTGTCCATCTTGGTTCTGCAGGTTGGTTTCATGCTTAGGAAGACTTGTGTAAAATTTAAATCCGATACACCAAGTGGTTACAGAGTTATGATATTAACTTAGTTGCAGAAAAACTTTAACCAAAAATGTTAACGCAAATTTCTAAGTTGAAAAAGGCCCATAATTTGAGTAAAATTCTAGCAAGAGTTGTTCATCTTGGTTCTGCAGGTCCATTTCATGTTTAGGAAGACTTGTGTGAAGTTTAAATCCAATACACCAAGTGCTTACTGAATAATAATATTAACTTAGTTGCAGAAAAACTTTAACCAACAAGAGGGCCATGATGGCCCTGAATCGCTCACCTGAGTACCATTGCTTCAACTGATGTCAAGGTTTTTAAACAGACAAGGATTCTGATATAACTTAATCTAAAACATTTTACCCCTGACAATACTACACACCAAATACCTAAGCAATGGGCCATATGGTTTCAGAGAAGACTTGGGCGCAGGGTCATTTATCACCGTAGGGCCAAGACTTTTAAAATCTTTGTAATGAACCATTAGATGCTACTACATACCAAAAATCTTAGCTCTAGGCCTTATTGATTCATAGAAGAAGATTTTTTAAGATTTTCCTATATAACTCTGTGTAAAACAAGTGACCCCTGGTGCGGGGTCATTTATCACCATAGGGCTATGATTTGTACAATCTTGGTAGTGGCCCATAAGATGATGCTTCATACCAAATATCTAAGCTCTAGGCCTTATGCAATCATGGAAGAAGATTTTTTAAGATTTTCCTATATAACTCTATGTAAAACAAGTGACCCCTGGTGCGGGGTCATTTATCACCATAGGGCTATGATTTGTACAATCTTGGTAGTGGCCCATAAGATGATGCTTCATACCAAATATCTAAGCTCTAGGCCTTAGATCATGAAGAAGTTTTTTAAGATTTTCTATATAACTCTATGTAAAACAAGTGACCCCTGGTGCGGGGTCATTTATCACCATAGGGCTATGATTTGTACAATCTTGGTAGTGGCCCATAAGATTTTTTTAGCCTATGTGAAATCAAGTGACCCCTGGGGCGGGGCCAATTTTGACCCCAGGGTCATAATTTGTACAATCCTGGTAGAGAGTCATAAGATCATGCTTCATACCAAAAATCAAAAGGCTAGGCCTTGTGGTTTCAGAGAAGATTTTTTAAATTTTCATTTTTAAAATCTATTTTTAGCTCCTGTGACCTAATTATGCGATGGACCAGAACCATTTATACAACTTTAGTAGAGCTTCATCCAAGGAACATTCCTGCAAAATATTTTTCAAATTGGCCAAGCCGTTAAGGAGGAGATGTTGTTTGAAGCAATTGTTGACGCCGGACGCACGCACGGACGACGGACGCCTGACAAAAGGCGATCAGAAAAGCTCACCTTGAGCACGTTGTGCTCATGTGAGCTAAAAATGTTAACGCAAATTTCTAAGTCGAAAAAGGCCCATAATTTGAGTAAAATTCAAGCAAGTGTTGTTCATCTTGGTTCTGCAGGTCCATTTCATGCCTAGGAAGACTTGTGTGAAGTTTAAATCCAATACACCAAGGGGTTACTGAGTAATGACATTAATTTAGTTGCAAAAAACTTTAACCAAAAATGTTAACGCAAATTTCTAAGTCGAAAAAGGCCCATAATTTTAGTAAAATTCTAGCAAGAGTTGTCCATCTTGGTTCTGCAGGTCGGTTTCATGCTTAGGAAGACTTGTGTAAAGTTTAAATCCAATACACCAAGTGGTTACAGAGTTATGATATTAACTTAGTTGCAGAAAAACTTTAACCAAAAATGTTAACGCAAATTTCTAAGTTGAAAAAGGCCCATAATTTGAGTAAAATTCAATCAAGAGTTGTCCCTCTTGGTTCTCTAGGTTTGTTTTGTGCTTAGAAAGACTTGTGTGAAGATTGATTACAATACACCTACTGGTTTCTTAGATATGACTGCCAACGCCGACACCGGGGCGAGTAGAATAGCTCTCATATTCTCCGAATAGTCGAGCTAAAAATGGACTACATTTACCGATGCTTGAAAAATTCTATTTCAGAAAATACTACATGTAGTAGTTGTACAAAACAGGATTTGAAAAGTTTCACCAAATATGATCAACAAAGAATCAGAGATTTTGTATGTTTATTACAGAATCAAGAATGATAAAACTGATCCTTAAGTATTTAAGTTTTACTTAAATGTTAAGTATAGTCAATAGAATTTGAGCATGTTCAGTATATTAAATTGAAAAGTCCCAAGTCATTCATTTGAAAGAATTTATCAGAGAATCAGTAACTGCAAAACAACTTCATTTTTTTTTTTTTAAATGTATGTTTTATTGGACATGTATGCATAATGATTACATATGACTACAAAAACTTAAAAAAACATCAATACTATCAGACTATTACCTTTATATATAACAATCATAAAGTATGAATTTTAAGAAATTACTTGGACAGGGAGTATCATAATTCATTAAAACTGGATATAATCAGTTATCAGTATATAAAATAAAAATCTAGTGCAGTTACATAATATACGCTAGATCTACAAAAATGTAAGCAAACTGTTAACTATACAGATTAAAATGCTAAGCATGGCTTGGGAAATTTACACTTGGCACACACTAAAATTCAGAATGTATAGCACACCAATTCAATCCATACTGTAAACAAATGGATTATATTTAAGCAAGCAAAATATAGATTAATCAACAAGTATATGCATGTGCATAATGTTTAAAGATGCAAATTCAACCATTCTTCGATAAAAACAAATTAAACTGGCATACTTACACATCATGCTTCAATAGCACCAACAACACATAGCGCAAAATAATACCTAAATTCTTAAATTGTGTAGAAACACATTCCACATTTCTTGTCTTATGAAATATTAAGGTATTTTTTTGTTTCTTTTTTTAATTTAATGTTCAACTGACAGTATTTTTGTCATTTCGAGACTATGTCTCCTTGAAATATATATAGTGCTGTCACATTGCACTATCATACATGGCAAGGTACCACATTCAGTCACCTTATCCTTTGGGTGACTGGATAGCGTAAGGTAACGCGCCTCACTTCTCACCAATGTGTCCGGGGTTTGATTCCTGGTCACGTATAGGAGAGGGTACAGTGGTTGCCCGTCCAGACATGTGGGTTTTCTCCATTTTTCTCCCACAATAGTGACCAAATACACAGCCACCAAAGCCATCGAGAGTGATTAATATAAGTTGTGAGAACTTTTTTGTAATCAATGTAAAATAAACAAAGTTTAAACTTTCACCTTATCCTGACACTATGCCAACCAGTCCTGGAACTACCCTGTGCCAAGCAGTATCTACGAGTAACATTTATAATAACTTTTGTATTCTGGTTGACGATTTAACGTTAAGTCCCTGTAATGGTTCCGCTAAGTCTTGGAACACTTAACCTCTACCAAGAAAACCAAGGTACCCTAATGAAAAACTCGGTTATCCCCATGAATGGCCATAAGGTCCAAAATATAGCAGAACCATTACAGGGACTTTACCTTAACGCAGGAACTACTGCTGCCAAGGCAGACGTTCTATTCTCTTGACCACTGGGGAAAGGTACCAGTATTCAAGTTAATGACTAAGTCCACATAAATTATTACCTTAACCCTTTCCCTCAAAGAGGAAACCATGAAAAGACCTATGCGAACAACATAAAACCAGATCAGCCTGCGAGTAACTCGAAGGCTGATCAGGTTTTATGCTGTTCGCTGCTCCTCAGTGGTCTGGAAATGAGGACTTTATAATTAAATTTGGTAAGGTTTAACTGTAGTTTTCTGCAGATCAGGCTTTATATGGTACCTACTGAGTGCGTCAAAATGAGTCTATATGAGGGAAAGGGTTAATAACTGACAATATTTGTTAAGAAATGAAAAATCTAGGTATCTTTATTCGAAATAATAAAATGATGAAATATCACTGCAAAGTATTTAAGTATTACTATGCACTAAATATGGCTGACGGAGTTACTGCCAGAACTTTTAATTAGGTCAGAGCATTAGTAAGCTTTTTTTTATCTATTTGTATCATCTTTTATGTTTACTATATACACATCATATATGTACATGTATACAAATTCACAGGTAAGATAGGGCAGTAGGTATTTTTATTTTATAATCTCTACTCAGAATCAACTACATGCTTTCTAATGTTTACACTTTTTACTGACAGTATTTTACCAATCTGGTGACATTATCTACAGGAGACAGACTCCATTCTGTGATACCACATACTGTCATAGACCCACAAGGCTCTCAAAAATACTTAAGTACAATCTCAGACTCAAACACTTTGAGTAACTTTAAAAAGTTTCATCTTTATTTATTTTACATCGAATATGAAACAAGTTCTCACAACTTATATTAATCTCTCTCTGGTGGTGGCGTATGTGGTCATTATTGTGGGAGGAAACCAAAGAGCCCGGAGAAAACTCAAGTGCCTGGATGGGCGATCACTGTATCCTCTCACGTACATGACCAGGAATCAAACCCAGGATGTAATGATGAGAAGCAAAGTGTGTTACCGCTACGTTATCCAGGCACCTTGAGTAACTGACCTACAAGTGCCAATCAAAGGAAATAATGCTTTTATTTCAGACTTCATTTAAGACAACACTTTTACTCATACCCACAGGAATAAATCGTTCCATGTACATTGCATATCCACAGTACTAAAGACTAAGTTATATCTTTAAAGTTAGTAAAAAGCATGTTAAAATTGGTTTTAAAATACAAAGAACAGACTCTATGTATATATTAAGATGGTGAGAAATATAAATGTTAAGTACCGGTACTCACCTGTGTAGATCAATTCTATCAATGTTAGTTTATACATATACAATGATCACTATCCAGATTATAATGCATCACATCCCAGCAATAATGGTACAGGAAATTAATTCTTGGTTCTTTTTTTATGGGATACAACCCTAAGATTAAACACCTTGTGAAACTGCTACCAAAACAAACAGCTTTCAATAGATTGGACAGGAAAGAATTCTCAGTTTAGTGTCTGACACATTTGTTGTTGTTGTTTTTTTTGTTTGTTTTTTGACATATTGCTAAAATGTGTATTTATCTGCCGTGGTGAGCTTTGGATCATACCATAATTATAATGGTATACAAAAAAATAAACTCATACCAAAGAACAATTACAAGGAACCTTTTTGAAAAATATTGCATATATTGCGTTTAAGCTTATTTCAATTTTGAATCTTTTTGTTTGAGGTGCAATGCTACCTCTACATCTTCAAACTAAAATGAAGAACATGACTCCAATCTAAGTGATTGACTAAGTCTAACATTTGATTTACCTGAGGTTGCAAATGCAACAATCAGTTGATTAAGGCTGTCTAACATCAGGGCTGTCCTTATAGACTGGTAAACTGCTCTGCATTAAGCTTGGTTTCTGACCAGCAAGATTTAGTTTTGTTTGTTTTTTGTTTGTTTATTGTCCTGCAGTCCTACTAGTAGTATTTCAGACATTTAGGGATTTTGTTTATATTTCTGCCTCACTGTAATATCCCGCCATAGACATGTGGCATGATACCACACATCGTCACATTATCCTTACACCAAGCCAACCAGTCCAGGACCTACACATATATAATGAGCAGCAAGCAAGGAGACCAGAGACCAAACCCAAGACCTTTCAGTTGCACAGATGCTCTAAACAACAGGGACCAGTTCAAGATATGGTACCCTATTTGTCAAACCCTACTTAATCATGGCCCAATCTAAGGCTTGTACCATCTTTTCCATTTATTTTCTACAAAATTCTTTGAGCTGTAGTGCAAACAGACTAAAGTTCTGTGGGTTTATTGGGAAGATTCTTTCAGAGCCTTCAGCAGTGGAATGGGAATAAGTGAGTACTACAAGAGCCTAAGTTAAACAACTAGTCTAGAAAAGTATTGGAAGGATCACCTAGCTCAACGCCTACCAAAGTTCCTGTTCACTAAGTAATACTTCAAATTGGGTAAAAAAAAATTAACTAGAACTGCCATTGTAATGGCGCAAATACCCCCCACATGTCGCTTTGTCACAGGAATGAAGTTTACAGTTCTTGTTTCAAGTTTCATCTTGATGCCTTTTATACTTTTTGAGTTACGGCCCGGAACAAAAAATTAAGTATGAAAATTTACAAAGGGCAATAACTCCAAAATTACGCGAAAGAGGGTTATGGTTCTTGGTCACTGCACTCCCCCTCAATAAGATCTACATATGAAGTTTCATCTTGATGCTTTCATACTTTTTGAGTTACGGCCCGGACAAAAAAACGACAGACAGGCGGACGGACGGACGGCCAGACAGACAAGCTGAATCCAGTATACCAGTATAAATATTCAAGTATATGACTAAGTACCTTAATAATTAACAGTATTTGTTATATAAGCAAGTATTTGGGTATTTTTAACTTGACTATTTGAGTTTACCATCGCTTCGACAGGCTTTCAGTCATATAGTAACGTCCAGCTAATTACAGGTGGAGGAAGACCCCGAATGCACGGAGACATCTGGGTAGAACCACCGACCTACTTGGGTATTTTTCTTTCTTTTTTCGAGTTAAATATAGTTACCGTATACACCGGCAGATTAGGCGCACTTTTTTTCCAGATAATTCATGTTTATAGAGGGGGTGCGCCTTATATGATGATATACAGCCTTTCAGGTTTCTTTTTTCAATCACCGAGAAGTGAAATTTACCGGTGTACGATCTCAGAAAATGGATATACTGAAAGCCAATGAAAACGATAATATGCCACAAAGTCTATACGTCATGATGTATAGGAGAAACTTGACAGGTGGCAATTGTTACGTAATGTTTGTTAGTTGGGAGAATTTTGACAGGTGACAATGGTCCCCAGTGTTAGAATGTGGGGACACGGTTGAGTAATGTTATGTTATGAAAATGTGTCACCTTTATCCTACCCGTCGTTAATGTAATCTTATGCCATGTGTAAATAAAACGGTCCACCAAATGGAGGCGACCGTATGATTAGCCCGGTGACGTACCGATAGCTTTCAGACGGTGCAAATTTGAAAACAAGATTTCGCTTCATACGATACGATGAGTGGTTTTTTTGTTTTTTTTTCAAATAAGTTACCCTAAAGTTAGGATGCGCCTTATACGTAGCTGCGCCTAATCTGACTGTGTGTACGGTATTGGAATCCTAGCCTGTGATGACAGAGAACTATGTGTTAATCTGTTAGACTTGTGTGTTAGGGGTAAATAAGGCAAAAGCAGGTGTCTTAAAATGATGTTATTGGCAGTCTGCACATGGAAGTTAAAGTAAAGCACGGTCTACTGTATAAGATTAATTTACACATATATTTTTGTAATTTGAATCTGAGCTTTAAATTTAACTATGTTTTACAGAAACACCAGATAATTTTTTGAAACATACACATTTATATATGTATATAAGCAAGCATGTTATCATGGATAAAACATTAGGACATTGACTAAAAACAATAATATGCATCTTTAAAATAGTTTTTGTAAAACAAGTAATCAGTTTAGGAATCTGACAGCTGGCAGTTTAAAATAAACTGTCTGCCAAGAGCAGGTAACCATTTCAGGAATCTGACATTTGACTGTTTACAACAGATTACCGATCTAGATCATGTAACTTAATGTTCCCACTTCAGGAACTAAAAGGGATCCTGAATGCAAGCCACCTGCTAAGAACAAGCCAACTCTCTGGGTAGTCTGTATATCCAAGGTCAGGGATGTGGCTCAAGGTCATGACAGCGAATTCTGATCTTGTTCAAATAGTTAATTGTTCTTTATCAATTTATTTTACAATTTATGTCTCATTGTCAACACATGTTGTGTTCCTTGGAACACATATGTCACCTGCTGAAAAAAAATGATGGAAAAATTGTGACATATGGCAGAAAATTGATCCCTATGTGTCACCTCTGTTTACAGCAAGTGACATAATACATTCTGGAATGACAACACACATATCCACATTAATGTATCCTTAGATATGACCCCTGAATATTAAATTCTTTTTATTTTCTGATTATATGGATAAACTGTTGAATATCATTTATATTTGTCCTAAAATTACTCATATAACTAGAATACATGGTCTACATTGGATGACCGGACTAATTATAGAAGTACACTAGTCACCATGCCATACAATTGTACTTACATCATCATTTAAACCATCCTCATTTGTGCCATTGTCAATGTAGGATTTGAAGCTCTGGAGGGTCAAGGTCACGAGGATTGAATATATCAGGTCAAGGTTACATCATTGGTGAAGTAAGGAAGACATGAAATGAAGGAAGACATACCATTTAAAGAAGAACATGAGAAAACACTGGGCTTTGCTAGAGTAAAATATACTAATACTAACATGCAGATGCTTAAAAAATCATCTGAACATTCAGAACAGAGGGGAATATAAACCAACAAAAACTTTGAATAGAGATGTATGTATTTCATTCCATGACTACTTGAATGCAAACTGTTCTTATACACATATTCAAAAGAGTTAAGAGTTCATTCTTTTAAATTTTACCTGGATTTTCCTTTGTATTCTATTTTCAAAAAGATCCCTTAATAATTATATAGATAAAGAGACAAATTTTTTAGGGTCATTTTTGATAATCTGAGGGCCAAAATGGATTATTTTGTGGATCATGGAAGATCGTGTTACGACGTTTTCCTAGAAGTACAAATTCTGATAGAGAAAACAAAGATAAACAGTTGATTCTTTTTCTTTCAACCAGCAATTAAAATTCATAATCATGAACCAGAAAAAAAAAGAAACATTGAAGAATCTATCCAAACTCAATGATGAACTCACAAATTTGCCTTCAGATTTTTTTTCATGAATTTAGAATTTAGAGTTTATGAGGAATACAACAATATTCTAAAAGAATTTATCAGTCTCAGAATTCAATTGTACAGGCATACTATTTTAGAGGGATAAAATACTGGAAGTGCAAATCAACCTTATAAAGCAGTCTGGATAATGTTTGACACAAACATTCCACCTTAACCTTTTACCCTGGCAAAATCTTGTATCACCCACTGTACAGATTAAGATTGTCCTCATCCATACAGCAAATATATGACTGGTACTAACCAGATCTTTTCCCTCCAGGTCAGATTGTCTGTAAACCTATGCCCCTACCTAGTAAGCCAACCCCCCCACCCCTGCCTATTATGGCCATCCCCCTATTTAGTATATCATCGCCCTGCCCTGCATGTCTACCCCCCATGTGGTATGCTCATTCCCCTTCCCAGTATGTCCATCCCCCTACCCTGTAATAATAAGCACTCATGTATATAAAAATGTATATACTTAATATGTCCACCCCTGCCTAGTATGTTCATCCTTACCTATATATGCCCATCATCCTGTCTAGTACCCCCCTACTTTGTATGCGCATCCCCCTGCCCAGTTTGTCCATCCTCTACCTAGTATCCTAACCAACTGTCTAGCATGACTATCCCCTTCCTAGAATGTCCATCTTCCTAGTCCCTACCAAAGTCTGGTAAAACATGTACAAATGGTTTGTGCATTATGGTCTATAAAGAAGTGTGTTTGGGAATGGTTGCAAAAAAACAAACATAGCATATCTACTGGTCAAAGGTAAATCAAGGTGGCAATATACATTACCTGGGAAACTCTGTACTGTTAAATGAAAGTTACAATGATAAAACATGCAAATAGCTTATAATAAAACAGAAGTCTACTTTCTTTTTTCCCTGAAAAACTAATCAAAAAATAAAGAAATTCACATCAATTAATAAATATGATACATGGTAATGTTTGAAATTAAAGATAAAAAAAAAGAAGAAAGAAAACCCATAACCAAGTAACCAATACCCCAGAGCATGCAAGAACAAAACAGAGGGGGGTTCTGGTCTTCAAAGGTTCAATAAAGATTTAGTAGTTGTATACAGTTATTTAATTGCGCCCTTTATGAAGTCCCTTCGTTACATTGATCATAGGAATGAGACAACCACTGCCAATTTGTCCAGTGTATTGTTTTTATAACAACATTAATGGTATAATGTGTATAAAAGGTATCTGGTGCGTTGATCTGACCGAAAAACTGCCGCATTAAAAAATAAAAACAAGAAAGTCAGTAGAACAGACAGATGCTCCCCGAAGAATGTCATTGTTACAAATAAGGCCTTGGTCAATTGGTGGGAGGATATGTTAAGGACCGGAATGGGATCAGCACATGCTTATCATGTATAGACTCCAGGTAATGCGCATCTCCTCTTGGTAATAAAGCTTCACATAAAAAGTTTTGTTGAAATCAAGCCGTTAGTTCCTGAGAAATAGTCCGGACAAGGAAAGTGTGACGGACGAACGAACGAACGGACGGACAAAGTGGCGACTATATGCGTCACCTTCAGTGAGCATAAAAAAAGGTAAAAAAAAGCTCTTAACTCTCTAAACAGTAAACCATATTATATATTCTTGTTCCTTTTGATGAGACAGAAGATAAAATGGTAAATACTTTGGTGTCCCCCAAGATCACACAGGGGTCAGGCCCCACCCCCAAAATTTTACTTAGGACCTTTCAGCTCAAAGCTGTTGAAATCCCCATTCCTAAATCATATCTATTCTCCTCATCAGATGAGATGTTTTACCAACTCTAATTTGGAGACTTAGTAACAGTTTACTATTTAATATGATAATATGTGTTACTCATCAGATCTTTCATTGATTTTTTTTAAGTTTTTATACTACTGAAAATTAAGTCATACATTTCAATGTGTGCTCATATCAAAGAGGTTAACCAACACTCTTGACATATGACTGGATATTTGAAAAAGTGTATAATGGCCTAAACAACAATTAACTGACATGATTATGATTGACATTACTAGCATATTGAATTTTGTGGGGTTTTGTTTAAATGATATCTCCTGTTAAATTAGGCAAATGACATGAATATCAGTCAACAACATGGTAGTAGGGGCCATAACTCTGTGAAAAATTGAGGAACCAGGTCACGTCAACGATATGCGTATCTACTCTTGGTAATAAAGCTTCCCAAAAAGTTTCATTGAATTCAAGCCATTAGTTCCTGAGAAAATAGCCCGGACAAGAATCATGTAACAAGAACTATAGGCCAAAAAGTCAAGGGGCCATAACTCTGTGAAAAATTGAGGAACCAGGTCATGCCGACGATATGCGTATCACTCTTGGTGATAAAGCTTCCCATAAAGTTTTGTTGAATTCAAGCCATTAGTTCCTGAGAAATAGCCCGGACAAGAATCATGCAACATGAACTATAGGCCAAAAAGTCAAGGGGCCATAACTCTGTGAAAAATTGAGGAACCAGGTCATGCCGACGATATGCATATCTACTCTTGGTGATAAAGTTTCCCATAAAGTTTTGTTGAATTCAAGCCTTTATTTCCTGAGAAATAGCCCGGACAAGAATCATGCAATATGTACTATAGGCCAAAAAGTCAAGGGGCCTTAACTCCTTGAAAAATTTAGGAATCAGGTCATGCGACGATATGCATATCTACTCTTGGTGATAAAGTTTCCCATAAAGTTTTGTTGAATTCAAGCCTTTAGTTCCTGAGAAATAGCCCGGACAAGAATCATGCAATATGTACTATAGGCCAAAAAGTCAAGGGGCCTTAACTCCTTGAAAAATTTAGGAATCGGGTCATGCTGACGATATGCGCATCTCCTCTTGGTAATAAAGCTTCCCATAAAGTTTCGTTGAATTCAAGCCATTAGTTCCTGAGAAATAGCCCGGACAAGAATCATGCAATATGTACTATAGGCCAAAAAGTCAAGGGGCCTTAACTCCTTGAAAAATTTAGGAATCGGGTCAAGCTGACGATATGCGCATCTCCTCTTGGTAATAAAGCTTCCTATAAAGTTTCGTTGAATTCAAGCCATTAGTTCCTGAGAAATAGCCCGGACAAGAATCATGCAATATGTACTATAGGCCGAAAAGTCAATGGGCCATAACTCTTTGAAAAATTTAGGAACCGGGTCATGCTGAGGATATGCGCATCTCCTCTTGGTAATAAAGCTTCCCATAAAGTTTCGTTGAATTCAAGCCGTTAGTTTCTGAGAAATAGTCCGGACAAGGAAAGTGAGACGGACGAACGGACGGACGAAGCGGCGACTATATGCGTCACCTTCGGTGAGCATAAAAATATTATCTATATTATTATATATAAGGTCATTGAATTTTTTTTGTTTTTTTTTGTTTTTGTTTTTTTAATGGGCAGCAACATACCGGGAAACCTTTGATGTGTATCACAGACTCGCAGTATTATGTATATATACCATAATGTTCGATGTTACAATTATTTACGCAATGGAAAGAGGACAAGTATTAATGTTTTACAGGCATTATTCCTGATAGGCAAACTCATTTTTTTTTAGTAAAATACAAAACAGTGAGGTACACAATCTGTACAAATCTTGAAATCATATTGTATGTAATTCAATCATGGAGTTTATTTATAAGCAATAACATTTACAATATATAAAATATGTTTACATAATTACATTTAATATAGAAAAAACAGTTAACTATGTATGAGGTTGGAGGCGTTGTCAATATTCCTAAGAATATTCCATAGCTTTGTGATATTTCATAAAGTGGGGCAAGGCAACATCATATCCAAAAGCCTCAAAAACAGGAAAATCTAACATGTGCAGCTTCTGTAATTTCAGTAATAACTATCATACCAGAATTTAAATCAACCCTAAAAGTCTAAATTCGCTAAATTTTGTACAAAATTATGCAGAAAAGCATTCATTTAAGCTTATTAATTAAACATCCTCTTTATTTACTCTAGATAACACCAATACTATGGGTAAATTAATATTACGAATCAGAACAGATGAAAGTATAGCCGAGCATTATCACGAACATACAAACTGTGAATTTAATTTTGACTAACAAAGAATAAATGTATCTATATGATTGTGACAAAGGCATCAGTCGCAGGAATTACTATTTTCCATATCAGGTATTTGTCTTTAAATTTCATCTTCAATATCAACCACGTTTAAAAATGGACCAACCAGCTATCAATACGCTATCAACATTTACACATGGAAATGGGTCAGATATTTGAAGCAATTTGCTGCGGTTATTAACTATCTATTCTCTGGATTTGGGTATAAAACACACTGTCATAATAAGTTAGTTGTCTCTAAGGAATAAGAAATGATTGTTTCTTTTACTCAAAGTAATTTAAAGTGCAGTAATTTTGTATGATTGTTTATAACAGCATGTAAATTTCCTTATAAACTTCATTACACTGAGCTTAAAAATACAAATAATTCAAAATACCTTGGGGTCATAATCAGTAATGATTTCAGTTGGAAAAAAAACATTAGAAAATGTCTCTACTAAGGCTAGCAACACTTTGAAATTCATTAAAAGAAATATTAAATGTAATAATAAAACTATAAAAGAAACTGCATACAACATGTGCGTCCGCCCTCAACTTGAGTACTACAGTACTATTTGGCACCCATGGCAGAAAAGCTTAATCTTATGAAATTGAGAGAGTGCAGAGATCAGCAGCATGTTGAATTTACTAATTATAGCAGTGTAACTTCCATGCTTAACAGTTACACATTAAATTGGCAAACTTTAGAAAATAGAAGGAATTACATGTCTTTGATGATGCTATACAAAATTTCAAATAATCTTGTAGTTGTTGACCATAAACACCTTATCGCCACCAGAAACCTTAATCATTTAGTACCATTTTCAAGGACACAATACCATCTTTATTCATATTTTCCCTGAACTATTAGATTATGGAATGCCATCCCACACTATGTTAATGCCAGTGAAAGTCTACAAAGTTTTACTGTTGGCCTTCAGTCATATATGTTCTAAGTTGTCTGCATGTTTTATCTGTAAATAGCAGTTTTAAATTTTTAATTTATACAAACTGTCCCCAACCTCTCAGTCCTAATCTGAAATTGACTGTTGAGAGTAAATATGTAGATGTACATGTATAACAGCATCATGTTTATCCACCCTTATTTCACAGCAGAACATGCTATTTGTTTTT
This sequence comes from Solen grandis, assembly GCA_021229015.1. Taxonomy (NCBI): domain Eukaryota; kingdom Metazoa; phylum Mollusca; class Bivalvia; order Adapedonta; family Solenidae; genus Solen; species Solen grandis. Next base: position 59,879,400 of record CM037784.1, on the reverse strand, counting down.
TGAGGTTTTTTGATATGACATTGCTTTGACACAGAAAGAAAATAACACAAAGAAACAACTTATACTTATAGGACTGCCTCATCTATCTCTCCATTACTGCTGGTCCATCTTCATAAGAGGAATATTTGTATGGTAAATTGTGCAAAGTATGGTGGGTGGGGGATATTGGCCGTCTTTAAAAAAAAATCAGGGGGGTGGGGGGGGGGGGGGACATCTGTATGAGTGGAATCATCCGACATTCCTTTTCCCCAGTTTGCTTGCTGCAACTTTCTTACAATGGGGCAAAGTTTGCATCTATTTCCGTTCAGCACCCATAGACATTCAAATGTACTTGCAAAAACTGAAGTTATGAACAACACTTGACCAAAACATATTTTATTTAATGTATTAATAACTGATAAATATAAGGAAACTAAAAACTGATTTATGACATCATAATTCGCCTTACCGCTTTCTTTGAACCACCTTCTCGCACTGACTGCGAGATATACGAAATGAACTTTGATTTTTGCTGTGCCATTTTGGAGAATGACTTGGCATATTAATGTTTATGTCACAAATAACGAAGATGTTAAGGTGTACCAGTCGCGAATTCTTGACATTTGTTTTTTTATTATCAGTTAACTCCCCATATTTCCTACTTCCGGGAGGCTGGTACCTAAAATCGGACAGGATTAAAGTGCGGCGCTCGTTTTTCCTTCTGTTACTGACTCCAATGATATGTGTGTAATTTGGCTTTCTAGATAAATTTAGAGAAAAGAAGCATACTTTTGGTAAAATATATTCACAAACTTTATTTATTTTGTGGTTTTTGAAATACCGAGTATGCTTACCTCTCTTGTTAATCAAAGAAACAACTCTCATTTATACAATTAAGTACCAAAGATGGGGCAGTATCACTCAACTAAGTGACCTCTTTCATACAGTTTAAGAGTAATTTTAATATGATTTTATAACATGTTGTATGAAGATGCAAGAGTGTAAAAAAGTCAGATTTTGACAAAGGGCCATAACTCTGAAGGTATTGGTCACATCATTGACCCTGGCAATGATCAATGTCTTCTGGTTTGAACATGTTTGCTTAACAAAATTTAAGTGAATGCTGGAATATTAGCAGGTTAATTTGCTCATTTTTTCTGATAATTCAATATTGCCTTTAACCAAAATCAATCATAAATGACCTCAGCCAAGAAGTTATGGATCTATTATTGTGTAAAAATAAAGTTGCCAAACATCTATTTAGCAAACCTTTTTTTTCCCTGATAATTATAGGGCCATAACTCTAGACCTGCATATCCAATATCCGCAGTAATTAGAATTTATGAGACAATTCAGTCATAAATACTCTCCAAGTTTTAATGTGTTTGCCAAGTGAATCTGGTTGCTAGTGTTAGGATTGTCAAATATTGTATTTTTGACAAATCAATGGCTGGAACTATGATGCTGGTTCAAGCTTCTTGCAAAGTTTCATTTGAAAAGAAAAATCACTGTAAAAATTTACTTTATTTCAATGTAATAAAAGGATTTGTTAGAAATGAAATAATCAAAATCTGTATTTAAAAAGAAATGCTTAATATATATAAAGATATCAAAACAAAACACTGGTGTGATATCAGTCAAAGGTATCTGGTATGTTGCTGCCCATTAAAAAAAAAAAAATTATACATATTGAATATTTTCTATTTTATTGTCTTATTTTTTGGCAGGGTGGTGGGGGGATGTAAATTTCTAGAGGTTCAAATTATTGATATTTGAAAATCACACTGCAACATTATACTGCACATATTGATATTGGAATATCTGATATTTTGAAATACATTGCACACTGCCTGATATTGGTATATACTAGTAAGACTAACATACCGTAGATGGACAAAATACTTAACACTAAGCATACAAGCAGTCTTGTGAATAAGTGCCCAGATGTAACACTGTGTTTTGCAGTGAAAGCATTATACCACAGTCTCATTGTGGTATCACACCAGATCACCACAAATGGTATGAAAATGCTCCTACCACTGAACTAAAAAGTCCCGGAACTACTCTTACATACCTAGCGCCAATTAAGGGAGACCTACCAGAACAAATTTTTTTGACTATGGTATATCCAGGACTATTTGTCCCTGAACATCGCATGGTTGACCAAATAAAACTGGTGGTAATACAGGAAGACTGTACTGAGTGTGTAAAGTGTGTTAGTGAGATAGTCCAACTCACAATAACCCACAGCTTTTGTTTCAACTGGCAAAATAGTAAGTAAAACAACTTCATGCTTGTTTGTAATACCTTTATTATTAGCATTACCACAGTGCTAGCCCATGCCTTTATAAAACCCATACATAAGCAATATAAGTAAATATATATGACCATTACTTTCAAACTTTTGGTTTACAAAACCCATTAAATTTCTCATTTTGTTTTTTCCTAGATGATCATTCAAAGGATGAAATATATCAGCTGATTTTTGTAAAAGCTATATTCAATGAGATTATTAAGTGGATTAAAGGAACCTCTAAAAAAATAATGTTTAAATACAAAAAAAGAAAAGAAAAAAGTTTTAACAAGTTCAAAAATGGAAACGATAGTTGTGACTTGTCAAACACTTAATACAACTTCTTCATCCAACTGCTCCCCAAACCCAACCAACTGTTGGCTTTTTTATATAATAAGTTTTGTATACCAAACAAAAGGTTAATGGCTTAATAAAACCCCTAATATAAAAGGAGAATATTTGTAAAAACAATGGATGCTCCCCTAAGTAAGACAAGTAAGAAAGACAAGGACTGAATCACATGTGCACCTTTCCCCCATTGAAAGAAAAAATGTGATATGACTGGAACCTGGATGTAAACAAAAAGAAAGACTATACCTTTGTTAAAATCATTTAAACATGACAATGATATGTACCAGTATATCTCCTCTTAAAATGAAGTTTTCGTTAAAAAAAAATAAGGGGGGGGGGTAATTTTACTGATTTGTTATACATGCAGTACTTTCCATGAATATAATGTGAGCCCACAAAATCAGTTTAGTATATAGACAACTAACTTTTATGTCTTCTTAAACAGTACCGATACATGATGTGCACTTTTTATGTCAACGGAATAAATGTGTGAACCTGTACATGTATACTACCAGTGTATAAACCTTCACTTTACTAAACATAATGTAACTGTTGTCATTAATCATAAAGTTTGCACATATTATGGCAATTTTTTCAATCCTAAAAATGAAAAAAAAAAAATTATAATTATATAAAAATAAAATGGCATTCATATTCTCTTTGATATAAAACTATAAATGGTAATTTAGATCCATCAACAATGAACAAATGTTTATAAAACCCAATTTACATTTAAGAATATTTTTGCAAATTAGTCATGCAAAATGCACAAAAAAAACAATACTTAATGTGCAGCCAAAACCACAAATTGGAAAAAGATAGGTAAAACAATGAACAACTTTCTACATGTTTAATGTGAAAAAAAAAACCGACAAACTAATACCCATGTTCTCAAAAATACTTAACATGAGTATAACCACAGACTCAAACTCCAATATAAAACTCAATTCCTTATTGAATCAAATGGGGATATACAAGTTAAATCTAGAGATAAATTAATACTTTAGTATTTATGAATACATGAGGCCAAATCTATTAAAAAGAATGAAACACCATGCAAATCATATCATTAACAAGAATAATGGATGTCAGCATCTTCTCAATATAATCTCTTCATCATAAAATTGTGCTAAAGGTGAATCTGTCATGCATTCAGTAAAGGCAACCATTAGCTCCCGTTAGCTAATGGTTGCGAGTTGGTACCCTGCTTACATTCTTTACAGAGCGATAAAACAGGGGTGCAATGGCTCACATAAGCCACTGTTAAGTTCACTAAACACATGCCAGTTTGTACACACAGTCACCGTGAAGCCCTGCAGCCGTATTAACAAAACATCTTAAAATTATTTCTTAACTCTGGTTTACATTTAAAAATCCTTTTACATTTTCAAATGCAAGTTAATTTACCAGATGAAAGGAACAAATTTCTACCATTAAATACTGTCTAATAAAAATTTGGGAAATAAAAACAGAAATACTATCAAAATTTATTCACTGAATTTTTGCTTAATTTATTCATTGAATTTTCACTTTAGTGAAAAATTTAACCCTTTCCCTCATAGAGGAAACCATGAAAAGACCTATGCTAACAGCATAAAACCAGATCAGCCCGCGAGTAACTCGCAGGCTGATCAGGTTTTATGCTGTTCGCTGCTCCTCAGTGGTCTGGAAATGAGGATTTTGTAATTAAATTTGGTAAGGTTTAACTGTGGTTTTCTGCAGATCAGGCTTTATGTGATACCTACTGAGTGCGTCAAAATGAGTCTATATGAGGGAAAGGGTTAACCAACAATACTTTTCTGAATAGGACACCAGGTACAGTGTGTGTTCAGTAGTTGTCCTATCAAACAAAAGGCACCCTGAGACTCTGGATACGGATACAGATGACCTCTGACACTGACTTAGTTGTACTCTCATGATAGATGAAATACATTTAAAATGTTGTCTGGCAAGATAGGGGGAATGAGGGGGAATGCTATGATGCATGGGGTAAGCTACCTCAACATAAATCCAACTGACATCACTTAGCTTTAATTAAGGCACTTTTAACCTCACTGTTCACAGATATCAACAAGATTAAAACAAAAGGTCCCATTAGATGGAGAAATATACACTTGAACAGGTTTCAAACAAACATTCATCAATTAATGAAACAGATATAAAAAAGCTACATGCTAATAATTATACATATATATAATAAATGAGGAAAAATCTTGTGATAGCAAAGGATTCTCAAACTAATCCTCGCACAAGAACACCAAATACAAAAGTTTTAAAAATCTAGTATGCTCCGCATACTAAGGAACAAATACCTTAAAAACCACCTCCACCATGACGACATTTTTCCTACTATTTTTCAATCCATGTTACGATCTATATATCAAAGCCTTTTCAGTCTAGCTTTTCAATTTTGTGAAATTTTAGAGTTAACCCTTTCCCTCATATAGACTCATTTTGGTGCACCACATAAAGCCTGATCTGCAGAAAACCACAGTTAAATCTTACCAAATTTAATTATAAAGTCCTCATTTCCAGACCACTGAGGAGCAGCAAACAGCATAAAACCTGATCAGCCTGCAAGTTACTCGCAGGCTGATCTGGTTTTAAGCTGTTCGCATAGGTCTTTTCATGGTTTCCTCTATGAGGGAAAGGGTTAAACTAAGAAAAGTAAATATAATAAAATCAATTTGAATACACTCGTAAGTATCATGGTAGTGCATAAACACCTTTACAAAGAGACTTACTTTTTTTCTTAATGATTCATGTTTAGAAAGATACAAAAGTGAAATAAGTTGGAACCCTACTTTTGGAGAAAATACAGAATGTATTGGGGGAAAAAAACAAGATTTTCTGTGTTTGGAATTAGCTTGATACAGGCCTTAGTTACATAAAGCAGAAAAAGCCCAGTACATGTATATACCAGTATATAGATTTACAAGTACATGTATGTACCAGTATACAGATTTACAAGTACATGTATGTACCAGTATATAGATATACAAGTATGTATGTATGTACCAACCAGTATACAGACGTACATGTATATACTGATTTATAGATATACGAGTACATGTATATTCTTGGTTCTCACCAAATCTAAGTCCTTGGAACCCAATTATCAGGAAAAGGGCCATTGTTTTCATGACAGCCCTTATCTATATATGGAAGGACACCAACTATTTGGCAAATCTTTTGTCTAGGACTCCAGTTTTTAGAGTCCTAGTGAAAACCTAACACAAACTAAACTAATAAAAACAGACTAACTACCTTACTATGTATCACATAGGTTACAAAACCTCTTTAGAATTATGAATTTGTATATCAACAATGGAGGACAATAGTTAAAATACA